>VXAY01005784.1:2023030-2116812 GCA_013399855.1 Oxyruncus cristatus | reverse complement strand
AGATGGAGCGGCGCGACCGTTAAACGGCCGCGGGAGCGGGCGGAGCGCCGTGTCCGGAGCCTCGACGGCATCTCGGCCGGTTCTGCGGGCTGAGCGCGGGCTGCCCCCCCACCTCCCGGCCGGGGCTGCGGGACCACCCCGCCGGGCCGCCGGCGCCCTCCTCGGCGGTGCCCGGCCGAGCAGCTGCGAGCGAGGGACGAGCATCGCCGTCCCGGTGCCTGTGCCGGGCTGCAGCGCTGCCAGCGCGGGACCCGCCGGGTGCGGGGCACTGCCGGGGAAATCTCTCCTCGGGGAGATCTCTGCAGGTCAGCACTTGTCGGTCGGAGCATCCTTTAGGTGTGCGGAGTCAGTTTGCAGCTCTCCGGGTGAGAGTGGCGGCGGTGTGGGAGCGCAGGGCCCTACTCAGTGTTGTGGTGACTGCCCACGCTGGGGGGGCAAGGAAAATAAGCGGCATCTGTTGGGAGTAGTAAAAGGGCTGGTTTGTTTCTTTCTAAATGTTAGGCCTCTCAGAACATTTGCTTATAATATGCCAGAAAATGTAACTTTAAAGAATATATTTTTTAAATCTTAGGAAAAACTACCCCAGTTATAGATCAGGAGAGGATAATTTCTCCTTAAGTAGTCAGGTACGGTTGAAGAAAATTAATTTACTCAATAACTTCAGTAGGAACTTGAGTGACTCAAAACTACTGGCAAGACCACTGGAGTTATCTGTAAATAGAAGAGACAAAATAGATTGTGAGTGTATTTTTTAATAATGAAGCTTATGTACTATATACAAAAATGGATTACTTGGTTTTCTGACTAAGTGTCTATAGGATAAACAGATGCTAATGGCAGCAATTTGCTGTACTATTTGCAGCAGCAATCAAATCAGTTTGAAGTCATGGCTATAGTGAATATGGAAGACTCAAAAAGGGACGGGTATTTATTCACCATTCCACATTTATATGTAGCCATTGAGAAATGAACTTTATATTGTTAAACAATGTAGAAGGTATAATTACAGAATAGATAATCACTGCATTTTTAAGACTCTGGGTATGCAAGCACAGTTGGGAGGACTGAGTGTAGGATAATAGGGCTTGATTCCAGATTAGGAAGGGGCTGAAACAGTACGTCTTGAAGGTCCTCAGTTTCACGTGTGGGCAGGAACATGAAAACAAGCAAAAAGACACTGTTAAATCTTTAGCTGTTGTGACAGTTTCACTAGGCCTGTTGCCTGCCATAATGCTGTTGGGTATAGTGAATTTTGGCTGCTGCTTGACATCTGAGTCAGGAAAAGTAATCTGTTCCCCTTATGTGCCTTCGAGCACCTGTCAGCATCCACATCTCAGTTGTGAGAAACATGTAGCTAACAGCAGTGCTCATTGCATTAGCCCTGCAGGTGTATTTTCAGGCCTTTTATCAGCTCTGCCCATATAATTTGGTACTTAGGAAATCAAGTTACCATGCCTTTCTTATTACGGGAGTTTTTATTGGCGGTCCTAATTACTTCCTGGAGATGGTCTCATTTGCTCATCAAAACGCTGGATTTGAGGAAAAAAATGTGGTTTTACCGAAAATGGCAACTTCCAGTTTTACTGAAAATGGTCCACGGATACATTTTTGAGTAGTAAGCAGTTACTGTGGTTCTCTGTCTGAGATGATAGGAAAAATTGTGCAATCTGGGAAGAATTTCAGTTGAAATAGCAATTTTCTTTAAATGTATTACCAAATGATGTGATATACTGCATTATATATCTTCTTAACTTGTCTAGCCAGGTTGAAAGTGTTGTTGATCTGCAGCTGAAAACTGTTTACCAGTCAATGTGTTCTTAAATCACTATTTGAAGTTCTGTGGAGTAATTACTGCTAACTCTTCACAGCTTAGAAAATTTATTTATGCTCACTACTAAGAAGGCTAGAGGCCTTTAAAGTGTTTTGTTAGTTTTCAAGCATTGATGTTTGTTTAGGCTTGGAACTCCTACATAACTTAATCACTGGTGGCTCTTCAATACAGAGCTTTGTTGTCAGATTTATGGGAACAAGCTTTGGGAAAGGATCCTGTCATATCTTGGAAGATTTTTTTTTTTTTTTTGTACAGGATTATGCTAACCTATTGAAAAATTGTTTATTAAAACTGGTTCTGAATAAAAATATTTGTCTGAATTTGGTGAAAAACGTAACTGAACGTTCATGGGAAACAGGAAATTTTTTTTAAACCCAGCTTCGGCTAGATTTTTTTTTTTTTAATACAGTGAACAGAAAGTGTGCCCAGCAACTGGCTGGAATTTTTTGGAATATGATGAATAGGAGGTGTGCCTAGTAACTGGCTGGACATGACACATAGTTTCTTCTTTTAGCAGAAGAAACTTGGCTGGACCTACTTTTAAGGCATTTTTATAACTCATCTCTCTTACCCTGAGTAGCACTCATGACACTGTGCTCTTGCCAGGCCGGTTGACGCAGTCTGCTGCTGTTCATTACAGGGCTGATGTGGCTTTATGTCTTGTCTGTGTTATGGCATGATAGGAAAATGTGCAAATAAAAAAAAGTGTCTGTAGTTGGTATCCCACCTTTTGAACACAATTTTCCTGCTGTTGCTGGATATTCGATACCCTGGAGTAAATAAATTTTTACATTACAAGTAGATGTCAGTAGTTGACACAGGGTTCTACCATGAAGAACGGTGTTATAGCTTAATAAGCCATTAGAATATTGGAGCAAATGTGGATTTAGGTAAACAGAAGATTGATATCCTTTGAAATATTAGAATGCGCATTGAGGTCCACCTTTCATTCAGTTGCCATCAGTTTCTGAGAATTTCACGCTATTTCATTTGTTCCTTTAAGTCATATTTTAAAGCTATATTCTTACTTATAAAATAACAGCTTCAGACCTGCTTTAGCCAAGCAACCGCCCCTTTGTTTTGTAATTTCATTGCGTGACTAAGGAAAACGCGCTCAAGAGATAGGGCTGCTCTACAGGGACTGAAGATAGACATGGTTGTTTGGGACAGGGGGCAGAGCCAAAGACCTTTGGTTTGCTTACTGCCAGAAACACTCCTCCTGTGTGTCTTTGTGCTCCCATTCACTGTTGCTTGGCCTAGTGAATGTATTTGAAGAAATTAATAAGGAGAATAGGAGAGAAGTGTTTTTCCCATGGTTCCCAGGTCTGTCTCAGGACGTGAGAGATGTTTTCAGGAAGAACAAGAAATTTACCTTTTCTCCCACATGTAAACTGTTTAGTTTTTATCAAATAATTTCAGTCAGTTTATGGATCTCTGGAGACATATGCTGTGGTGCAGTGTTGGCAAGTGCCTAGCATCAAGTTTAGAATAGTGATTTGAGCTCTCTTCCTCTCTTGCTTGTGTTTGGTTGAGTCAGTTCACAACATAGCCACAGGTTTATTCAAGTATAAATGGAAGTCCTCCCTGTTGTGGAGTGTGAGGAGAGACAGAAAGTGTAGCAACAGCTTCAAACCAAGCATTCTATGGCCAAGCCACAGCAGCAGACTGGGGTGGGGTGCGTGTCTGAGTTTGCTCAGTTTAGAGAAATTTAAATCAGGGCTGAAACTACATTTTTCTCTTGCAATGAATTAGCTGTTGCTGTTGCTCTGTCTGCTGCATTGTTGTATAAACGTTAATCAATAAAAGCAAGACCTTTTGTACTTGTGCTACTAAATGGTAAGCACTATCTAGGACAGAAGTTAGGCTGTCGTGGATTTAACAAGTAGTTCCATCTCAGATGAGCTTCATCTCCTAGACTGAGGTCTTCAAGATAATAGCGCGTTCTTCTTACCCTCATGACCCTGATCAAGAGCAACTAATGGAGCAATAACAAAATGGAAAGAATTCTGAGAATTTGTGACCACAGAGATTGCTGGATGTTTGGAGCAGGCAGTTAGCTCCTTGGTGGGTGGATGCCCATCAGGAGCCACTTGAATGCTAATCATTCCAGGGGCCAATTTACCAGCTGAGTTCCAAGTGTACACATAACACTTCTTGAGGTGATTATGTTGTTCTTTTTAATGTATCTACCTTAACAAAGGCAACATCAAAGAGTTGCGTGACACTGGTGCCATTAACTTAATGTTGTGTTTAAAGGCTGGTTTGATTACTCGAACTTTGTCAAGTCTGAAGTCATAGCTGGGTGCCTATGGAGTAGTTAGTGGTAATATTCACTGTTGGAGTGTGTTGCTGTGGGAATGAGATCAAGAAAACATTAGAGGGTTGAGGAATGTGGATACTAGGGTGAAAAAATGTGTGGGAGCGTAATACACAAATAGAGAAATCAGCAGAGTTATTTCAAAGCTTTTTCCAAGTGTGATGGTATCCTGTGAAAAAGAAAAGCGAGATCATGAGGTATAAAAGCATTTGAAGGGAAAAAGTGCTTGACACTGAAAGGTGGGGTTTGGTGTCGTTTTATGGTAGCTTCTTTCTATTGTTACTGGATTTTATTTTTTTTTTTGAGTTTTGTTTTGTGTACTTTAAATGAGATCACTTTGTTTGTGTAAACCTGAAGATCACTGTTTATTTTGAGTAGGCACATCTGTGTTGGGTGGAATAAGAAAGGAGTTCATTGTAGGGGACCAAAAACTTAGGTTCCAGAGGAAACTGAAGGTCTTCCTGGAACTCTTGCCATCTGACAGATAAAATAATTCACTCAGAATATTTTAATGTCTCAAATAGGTGTTTTCTCCTGTAATCTGGCAACATAAAATAGGTCTGCCTTCATGAAGTCCAGTACTGCTTCTGACTATCTTGACTGTAGCTTGGAAAAAAAAATTCTAAGCATGCAAGTTTTTCTAGCTTGACTGCTGTTGTTTCTAGCTGTCACTGTTGTAGTTTTATGTGTGCTGGGGAGCGACAGATGCCAGATTATCCAGCCAGACCTTGGAGTTGTAGCAAGGTTAACATGCTCAACTAAATATTTATTCTTTTTTCTATAAGTTAACAAGTCAGTATGATGAGTTGCTGTGTTAATGTAGTGGATATAAGGAATGCCAGGTGTTCTATTTTATGGATGCTTGCATGTTAAAACAGATCTGATTGTGCACTGTCTTTTCTTTTCACCTGACTCTCGCTTGCTTCCCCAACAGCTGACCTGCTACTCTGACTTAAAAAAAAAAAAAGAGTTTGAAGAAATTAATAAGGAGAACAGGAGAGAAGTGTTTTTCCCATGGTTCCCAGGTCTGTCTCAGGAAGTGAGAGATGTTTTCAGGAAGAACAAGAAATTTACCTTTTCTCTCACATGTAAACTGTTTAGTTTTTATCAAATAAAATGTGACCTGCTGTTTGAAAAAGAGTTGCTCTTCACTGTGGGTATTTGCTGTCACTGTGTACTGCTCTAAAACTCAGAGCTGACATCAGGGCATTAGAGGATGACAAGAAGCCAAGATGTTGGCTCCTAGATTCCTGTAGAGTTCTGTGGCTGTGCCCAGTGTTAGCACAATGAAGAGGAAACTCTTACTGTGCAGTATAGGACAATGGAGAGTTCAAGGGGGAAAACCACCCCTGCGGTTCTGAGCTGTAACAACCAATTAAAACCATGACGACGCTTCACCTGAATTCTCTCCTGATGTAAGGACGCACAATTAAAAATGCAACTCTTCATGAAAGTAGACTCAAATATTTACTAACTGGAGTTCCAGTAGATGTGTTCTGATTTAAAATCTCCATGGTGATAGACTGATGGATAAAAGTGAATTTTCTTTCATGGTTTAAGAAACACTTTTTTCTGCAGAAGTGGAATACCATGGGAACCCTTACAGAATTCAGAGTTCCTGGATTTGTTTTTTAATTTCTAGGAGGCTATCCAGCTCAGAAGGGGCATGTACATTTGTTTGTACCTTTTAGTTGTTGTAAATAATCAAAGTGCTATAGGTGGTTAAAGGATGGATCCCTACTCTATCTATGAAATGTCTCCCTTGGGAATTTGCATTAATGCCAACTCGGCTGCAAGACTAGGGTTGTCAGGATTGCTTTTTTCAGTTAAAGAAAATAGAGTATGTGAGTATTTTTAGCTAGGTGTAAGCTTTCTCCTGTGAGAAAGCACTGGTTTTGTTGGAAGCTTTAGTTCTACGGAAGTTCTCATTGAAGAAATAGCTTCCAAGCTGTGCTTTCTTAGGTGTGTTTTAAAAATACTTTCTGCATATTTCTTTAATTTTCATTTCTGTTCTGGAAACATAGCTACTTGGTTTGGAAACTAGATCAATCTTATTTAATAACATAAACCTCTTGTCCTCCCCAAACAATGCAAACTGTGACTCTATGTTAAACAAGAAATGGAGTGAGCTTGAATTTTTCTCATGGAGAAAGAAACAACCTCCCCCCCCAAACAAACAAACAAAACACCATCCTATCTCAAAGGAGCAGCACAAGAAATGTGGATGTTTTTCTCTAAAATTAAATCAATTTTCAGTTGAATATTCTGAATTATTGATGTATTGATTTAACAGTCTTGTTTTTTTCATGGACCTTGGTTTCCTGTTGAGAATTAATTTTCCCTTTTGATATTGTACCTGACTTTCATGTCAGATTTTCAGATGGATTTTCTTCCGAAGACTGATGCTCTAAACATGGGGTTTAGCAGGTAACTTTTAAATGTTTTTCTGTGGGAAGAACATAAGCATCTTCATCTGTCCCTTTAATACAGACTTACTATTCACAAAGTTATCTGGAGGAAGTTTCTTTTTTTCTTTTCACAAAATGAATTGTATTTTTTAATTTTTCATTCAATTTGACTTTTTGTTTGCTTCTTTAGTTTGGTTTTTGTCTGTCTGTGTCCCCTCCATGCCCTCCAGTTTGATGTGCTGGAAGCTTTGCTGAATAAAGTGAGTTAAGTAACAACATTCAAGGATATGGGACCATCAGTAGAGTAGCAGTGGAAACTTTGTGTTATTATTGCCCTGAAACTTTTTATACATAGGTATCAAGGTAATTTGAAGGACAGTAGGGAAGAATATGGTGTGCCAAGTTTGGGTTATATGTTTTGTTTGGTTTGGTTTTGGTTTTTTTTCATGCACTTATTTACCAGTTGTTTGTTTATCATTGTATTGCTCTTGACTTTTGTAAAATCTAGATTGGTTTTTCTGTACTGTCAAACCAGACTGACAAAAGAACTGAACATAATATTGAAGGTAGAAGGTAATGTACTGAGGTAGCTGTTGTTTAACTGTTCTTGTGACAGCGGTGTTGAGAGCTCTTTCTACTTGGGAAGAACATGTTTTGTTTGCTGTACCTAGTAAAAAAAAAAAAAAAAACCAAAAAAAACCAAAAAGAGGCACCAAGATGTCTGTTAATAACAAAGCTGAGAAAATAAATATTTACAACTTGTCATGCTGGGTTGTAATCCCTTGAGGCAAAGATGAAGTACATCTTCATTTACTAGTAGCTGTGGATTTAAACATTTTGTCCTTTTCATTAAAAATAAATACTGTGCAAAGTTAAATATGTAACCGTTTTGGCTTTGAGAGAGTAGAAATGATTTGCCTGAATGGATGGATTTTATACTTCTTTAGTTAGTAAGTCACCACACAAGGTATGTGTTAGTTGATTACGATAGTGCAGTAGGTGGAATTTTCAGAAGTGGAATTTCTGATGACTTTTAGGCACTTGAGTAAAATCAGAAATTCAAGCCATGCCAGAAATCTGGGCTTTGATTTTATTTTTATTTTTTTTTTAATTTTTAAATTCAGAAACTTTAATTCCTCAAAAATCAGGTACCAATATATGTTGGAAATTTTCCCTAGTTCCCAAACTTTCATTTCTTATGAATTACTGCTTTTTCTGTTTACTGTCTGAAGTCTTCAGACACTAACTTTTCTGTATTCTCTGCTGGTCTCTGATTCATGGTCTCTGACTTCCCCTTGCCTGCAATTTGGATCCTCTTCTTCCACCCACATTGCAAAGCAGCCTCACTAGTTCCATCCTTGGCACCCTCCTTGAGCTATATTTACCTCATTTAGTTTTAAAAGTACTCACTGCTTGGAGAAAGTCTCTTTTTGCAGAATCTTAAACTTCAAGTAAGTTTATAAGTCCACAGCTACTAGTAAAAAAAGTACTTTGTTTTTGCTTCAAGGGGTTACAACCCAGCATGACAAGTGGGATTGTCATGGTTTTTGGGGTTCCGGCTTTGTACATTCTTTTATATCTTCAGATTTAAGAAGAGCTTGGGCCTTCCATGTGGGTTTTTTTGTTTGTTTGTTTTCAGTTTGGTTTTGTTTTGTTTGTTTGTTTTCCCCGTGTCCCATTCTCCCTATATCTAATTCCTCCTCCTCCCCAACATCACTCTGAAACTATAAATGTGGCTTTGTGTTCAAATATTGCATATCACATTTTACCAAGCTTAATGCATTTTATTCCCTTGTACTTATATGGGCATGGAGACTATTTTTGCCGCAGTGTTTAAGAGGAGAAGGGTTTCCCAGGCCTTTTCATATGGCACTTAAAGCGGGGTCATTGACTCTCTTTGCAGTTGTTCTTCTCATCTGCTTACTTATCTACAGCGGAGTAATGCCTTGGACATTGCAGGATTTGGAGCTGAGGTCTTAAGGCAGGCAGTGATAGCTAGAGACATGAAAGAGGATTTTTTTTTTTCTTCTTTCAACTAAGTCAGAGTTTACTTAGGACTTTGTTTGGCCAGTAGCAGTAATTTTATTAATGTATTATATGCTGTCCTTCCTCAGAATTCGATAGGTTTAATTTGATGTCTGCATGACAGGCTATCAAGACGTTTGTTGTAGAAATGAGCTAAATGGAACTAGGTCAAATGTGTCTTTATTCCTTTAGCTTCTTAATGTTTCTCTTGATTCTTGATGGTTGATTGGGTTTTTTTGAGGGAGAAGGGTCTGGTTTTCTGCCAAGTGATAACTGCAGGCATTGGAGGATTTTGAAATCTAGGTTATTTGGGGGTTTTGTTTGATGGTTCTTTTGCGGAGAAGGACACATATTCCCTCCTCCCCCATAGGTATTGTTGAGGTATTCTCAACATTCCACGCAGTGCTTGTTCACTTTTGTAGAAAAGCAATGTGAAAATGTAGAAGATATGGAAAAGCAAACAATATCATAAGCACTTCTTCAGCGCTGGTTGGCAATTGTGAGGGGTATAGGAGAGAATCTGAAGCGGCCTATTTTGGAAAAGTAATAAAGATCTGACATCACTGTCTGAACTGCTGGAATCTCTGTCTTATTTCTGAGCATCTTTCTTTGACTGTTCTCATATTTTCACTGCCCAAACATTCTTACAAACTTTCCAGTCTTCCTCCCAAAATACACTGCTGTAATGCATCTTTATCCATAAATCTCAAATGAGTAAGGGAGGAAAGAAACACAATGAATTGTAACTGTTAAATGAAACCTTAAAAATATTCAATGGTTTATTTTAAAAAAAGAGATGGGGATTTGGTACTATGATGGTTTTAGAAATGTTCATCCATAGGCTTTTAGTTTTTTCTTTCTTGTGGTGTTCTTTAAGATACTGCCTATAGGCTCCTGTTGTTAGATTTTCTTCCTGCCTTCACTTACCTCAAAATTTTCCTGGATTCTGTAGTTCCAATATGTAAAGCCTGCCAGCTAACAGGTTTATAGGATTTATTTTTTTTTTTTAAGACTACTTGGCAGTATTTAATCCAGAATAAGATTTTATGTTATAATTGAGAATGTTTGGAAATAATGACACATAAATGCTGACATTTCATCCTATACAATACCAAGCAGTATTTTGTACGTCTTGAGTGTAGATGGAAAATGTAAAATTACTTGGTACTCTGAGTGGTTTTGTGGAAAGATCTATATAGTGTCGGTCACCACTCTGCCCCTCTGCAGAAGAGGCCGCTGTCCTGCATGCTGTCTTCACTAGAGAAGAACAGCTGGATATTTCTTCACATTCCTGATTGAAATCTGTCTCGGACAAGCTGATGCTGCCTCTTCCTGCTCATGGTGCAGAGATCTGCAATAGGAAATGAAGTGTCCAGTGAATTGTTTATTTTGTAAAAGTGTTTGTCAGAGCCACCTGGGAGAACTTTAGCAACTTAAGATAGAAATACCGTTGCAAAATTCTACCCTAGTTAATTGAAAAGTGTGCAACTTATTTGCTAGCAACATATTCTCATAAAGGAAAAATGGTTGAGTATGTGAAGAGTTCTTCTGTTGTATGGAATCAAAAGCTCCAAGCTTGGAAGTAATATTTTATAATGTTTTAACTTTCATTTAAAAATAATTAAAGCATAATGAGATCTGGAAAACTCTATCTACACTTATTGACCCTTCCCACATCCTGTCACATCACATTTCACATCTCAGTCGTACACTGAGTGTTTCCCTTAGTCAGTTTGTGGGATCATGTGAATAAATGCTCAACATGGTAGAAAGATCTCCAGTCTGTTTGTAAAAGAGCATGTGATGCTTTCTCAAAGATAAGAAGGCATAGCTAAATGTGGCATAGCATTGATTGAAACTGTAAACATTCAGTCATTTAGCTCAACTCATTAAAAAAACTTCTGCCTCCTGATGGTAAAATGAGATCCATCAGAAAAGGTGAATCGCATCCTCAGACTGACGTAGCTATACCAATGTTATGTACTCTTGTGTTTATTGCTCAATTAACAAATATTTTCACTTAAATATTGAAGTGACAGTGAGAAAGAAGTGGCTTGGTGATCTTTATGAGAAAGACCAATTCCTTCAGAGAGCTGACACTGGATATGGAGATTCATTCTTCTTTCCCCTGCGATTTTTTTTGGTTGATTGGCTTTTGGTAGTCATTGAATAATTAACAGCAGTTGCATACCTTTCTACCTCCCTTATGGCCTATCTTTGTATAAGGAAATTTCCATGTCTTGTTCTAAACTGAGGAGGTTTGCTGCTGCTGTTGAACTGGTGGAGTGGGTTTGTTGCAGCTTCTTTATATCTTCTTCAGTCAGAAGAAGCCAGTGATAAACAGTTGGTCATCATGAAAGTCTGGGGTAATTCCTTTTTCTCTTTTTAAGGTTAGACGAGGCTTTTGTTCCTTTGCCTATATTAATTTTAGGATATTCTTGTAGTCTGGGATGTTTTTGAAGTGTCAGCTTTCAATTTCTGGATCCAAAGAGAACCTTTCTGCTTTAAGCTGACAGCATTGTTATTGACTTTATATCCATATAATAAAAGTTTCAAAAATTTCGATCGTAGTCATTTTATGTGTGTCAGAAGAACAGCTGGATGGCCATTACCCACAATTTGAGTCTGTTCTCTGATAATAAGCCAGTGTTCTTTCCATGGATTTCCTCCTTTGGGCGGCATTCAAAACCCAGCCCATACTTGGTGGGAGAGAGAAAATGTGGCACTTAGGAGAGGTCGACGGGCTTTGGGTTACTGGCACTTAAAGTTTTACTCAATAAGGTGAAGGTGGACTTCTGAAATGCTCACAGAGTTTTCGGCTGAGTTTTAGGCTCCCTCATTTGTGTCTTGTTCTGCTTCTATGATCTGTGTAGATAGCTGCCCATGTAGTTTTGGTCCAGATTACTGACTGCTCTGGTTTGCCACATGTTAACTTTAGTTTTATGACAGTATTCTGTGAAAGCACCGATCTGCAGTTAAATTCAGGGGAACTATGACAAATTTTGGAGAGATTTTCGCAAAAGAACTATCTGCAGCTTGTCCCTGACCTAGCTTCTACCGCTAAGGACAGGAGTAGAAGCTCTGATCTGGGTGATGTTCTGATCTGCATACCTTGTCATTTTGGCTTCTTCTGCTGTAGCAGTGTTGGTGTAATTTTGCCTATTCTTCAGCCCTACCACAGGGCGTTTTTTGGCCAGTGTAGACAAATCCTAGGTTCTTTATTGCTCTTGCCTCTTGAATAGTCATTAGTTACTAAAAAAGAAGTTTGCCCTATACTGGTATTAGTAATTGCCTTTTTGTTTCCACTGAGATTGTGCTGACATGCTGCTTTCCATTTGCTTGAAGACAAATGGACTTAAAATGTGGATGTCTTATAGATATAATGAACAAAAGTTTCCTCATTTTATATGTTTTTAGTGGTTTAATGTATTCAACAAACAAAAATTTGTTCTAAAACTGTTTTGAACAAATCCAGTGGTTAACAGTTAAGCACTCATGGTCTTTCTATTTCTAAAGTGTGACAACATATGAATGGCATGTTCATGAGTTACTGCATGGTTACAGAGTATAAGCATATAAATAATTCAAAATGCTATTTGGCTGGTTACTTTAATGGGTAAGAATGTGGAAAATACTGCATTTCTGACAGGATTGTGACTGTTGTGATGACACAGGATACAGAGTTATTAAATACACAATATAATATGGGGATGTCTAATCAAATGTTTTATACATATATTCCTTCAGGCATTTTACAAAGATTTGCTGTTATATTCAGGGAAAACTTGTAAATCCAGGGAGAACTTCGCAGAGACGGTTTCGGATATCGGGAATTTGTGTGTTTTAAAGGCTTTAGGAGATCTTACAGCTGTAGATAATTTGAGCAACACTTTTGTTCTTTCCTCTGAAATCCATAAAGTAAGAAATTCCTTTTTTTGTGAATTTTCTTGGGTGGGTTTTTTTTTTTACATGAGTTCCTGGGTGGGAGAAATGTGTTACTATTTTAGTTAACATTTATAAACTTAAGTCACATTGTTTCAAAGCACTTGGTAAACATCCATGTGCTCTCTAGATTGGGTTGGTACCATGTAAGAATTTTCATAAGGAAAGAACTGGGAAGATAAAATACTGCTAAGTTGAAGGGTGCTGTTTCTTATAATGACAAGGCACTCAGTTATAGGGTCTGATAAATAAAACCCGTAGACAAACTGCCCAGCTGTACTTTAAGATGAAAACAGGATGTTGGTTGTATTGCTGGAGAACTGCAGTATAAATCAAAGGATATGCTATTATTGCTGTTTAAGGAAGCTGTACTCCCTTAGAGTAGTTCTGTATATAAAAGAATGGTAATTGCTAAGCTTATCAAGGACTGGCAGTTCTCCTTTTCCAATTGTGACCTGGTGAATCCACCTCTAGCTCATGACTTAAAACATTGCCAGTTATTTTAATCCCCTATTCAATTGGACAAACAGAATGTGGTTATTTTTATCTCTTTATGGTGCTTAGAACAAGTAGAAAACCCCTTTGCCATGTTTGAGTCAAAGGTGGTTTTACTGAGGGGCGTGTGAATTGTTTCCCCAGTGCCTGTTAAACCCCGTTGGTTCAAGTTGTGTCCCGTTAGTCATGGCATCTGGAAATGGCCAGGTGGCTTTCTCCCTTTGCAGGGTCTCACCTTTCCTTCTACTCACTGTTTTTTTGAACAGTTCACTTACAGTCCCTTTAAATTTTTGTTTGATAGCCTAAGCCATTTTTTTTCCCCCCCCTCATGTTCTCTTTTAAAGTGCTTCTTTTCCCCTATTGAGCTCATTGTACTGTTCTACTATGTCTTAATGCCAACTGGAATGCTGTTGCCTTTCTTTTAAAAATTAATTTAATAGTTTTTATGCTTCTAAGCACTACATCCAAGTACACTTTCTCTCCTCAGGAAGAAAGTATGCCAAAATGCTTTTATGCTTTTGATTTTCATCGGTTTATTTTTTCTCTTCAGGGAAATCATAGAATCATAGAATTGTTTGGCTTGGAAGAGACCTTTGAAGATCGTCTAGTCCAACCCCCATGGTGGACCTGTAGTACACTGTAGGGTACCCTAGGTTGTTGTTAAGGAAATACAAGTAAGTTTCTCTTATGCAGAAGTAGCTGAATCTGGACCAGCAATGAGTACATGATAAAGGTTAAATTGATATTCCTATAATACAGATATGTTTTTATAGAAATTTGTTTTATAAGTCCTCAGAGCTGGAACTGTTTTGGTTGAGTGCTTTTAGCATTGCAGTTTACACTGGTTAGTAAAGAGTTGGCAGCCTCTTAGTATTTGTACTCGAGTGCAGAGTTAGCTTCGCTGCAGTAAGAATCCTGACCATGAATCAGATTGGAAACCAGTCCATGCTGCTGATGGAAGCAGAGGAACAACGAATCTGATGAGAAAGGGAGAAGGCATCAATGGTTAGTCAGTTGTGCAGGACTGTGAGGGAAAGCAGATATACTTCACTCCTGAAAGAATCTTAACTCTTGAAAACTTTACAGCATAAACTTAATATTGTTTTAATATCAATTGTGCTTTATACTGAAATATAAATTCATCTTTCAAATGTATAGCTTTCATGAATTTGACATTCAACATTATTCTATTATTTACCATCACTTATCTACATTTTGCTGAAGTTCTGTGAGAAAAGTATGTTGCAGGAACTTTTTAGGTTTATGGAGGCTCTCGGGGTACCTATTGTTATCCCTTTTTCATAATTTCTGATTCCTTATTGCACCCACTTTTCATTATTTTTTTTTAATCATAAATTTTGATAAAATAACTATTTTAAACTAGGATTTTACTGTATTCCAATAACAACTAATGGATGTATTTTTGAAGAAGTAAGTCCTCTAATCTGCTTCTTTCTTCTTTTTACAGGGTTAGAATACTAGCGAGAAGTCTCAAAATCTTGAATTTGTTTAACTTCTATACTAAACAGTTGTAGGTATTAATCAGGAGTGAAATATTTTTGTTGAAAAACAAGGAGTTCTGTAGTACAGATCAAGTTGTATTAGATGTAGTTGGGAGGATACTGTATTATATGTAGAGATAAATAATTTCTATGAAGGGGAGCCCTTTCTGGGGCCAGAAACTGATTTTTTAAAAGATATTTGTTAGTTATCAGATATCTTAGTGTCTGTAGCAGTGCTTTATTAATTAAGGGTAGGTAATGATTTAGAGTCTACCAGTGATTTTGGAAAATGCATATAATTTCCCCTCTGGTTATTAAAGAAAAATTTTAAATTCTGGTTGTTCATATAAATGAATGGTGTTCTGTAACAGGCCAGAAGCATGGTTATCAGGAGACATGCTGTGGAATTACCCTGGTGTGACCTTGTAACTGGTGGATTTGAACAGCATTAAGCATTATTTGAACTGGTTCAGTACTCTGAAGGCCTCTTAATTGTACTGCCAGTATTCTTAAAAATTCTGATGAAGGGGGATGTATTCTGGTATGCTTGTCTCAGTTACACACTCTCACAGACAGTTCTCGCTGTGCAGCTGTATTGTACCTTAAAATAATTGTGATTTGTTTGCTTGTTTGTTTTTTCTTTTTGATTTTGAGCAAGTACTACAACTTTTCATCCACAAAGCAAATAGCTGTTGCTTTTGATTAGTAACTAAAACCTTGGCAAGTAAGTAAATTCCTCAGCAGGGCACTGGTTTTGAAGAGCTACTTATGTTCCAGTGAGAAATCTTTTGAACAGATTGTTTTAGAACATGTGATTTTTATTTTTCTTTAAACTTTTTTCCTGCTTCTGTACTACATTATCTGCACTGATTTACTCCTTTCCTCCAGGAAACACATTTGCATTAAAGATCCGGCCTTCTGTTTATTTAGTGCCTGCTGCTTATTGCTTCCACGAGGTCCTCTTTGACCTTACAATTAACAGAAAAATAACTGATATCCTGGGAATTAAATCAAGGAGAAATTAAGTACAAGGAGCTGGTAAATTTTGATGGATTCTTTCACTGATCAAACTTCCGTTTTGACATGCAAAGATCCTCAGAAATAAAAAACCCCATAAGGAGCATGTTTTTTGTAGCACCTCTGATGCGTCATTTAAACTACAAGAGTCAGGGATATCACTGGTTCCTATTGTGAAATGTTGGCTTTGTCATCAGAAAAAGTTCAGGATTTTCCGGAAGGTGCTCTAACCTGACCTGAACCAATTTTTATTGATCTGAGCTGTTTTGACTGGCTGACTTTGAGGTAGAATAGTTGCATTGCACCACAGCATTTCACAGTCCCAGCTGATATACCCAGACTTGTATTTTCATTTGGTCTGCTGGTGGAAGGATTCCTGCTGCAATTAGTGCAATACTGAAATAATAGTAATTATAAGGGATCATTCAGCTTGCTTTTAAGCTTAATCATATCCAACAAATCCAGTGAAATAAATTTGAATTTGGCAATAAAATCTGAGATTTTTCAGGAAGAGCTACATGATAAAGGAGAATGGGGTACCAAGGCCTGCAACTGGGTCCTTTGGCAAATAAGTTTGAATATACCTTTTCCAAAATGGAAAGACCAATTTCCTTTGATCTTTTTCATATTTAAAAGAATATGAACAGGAGTGGACAACCTGAAAAGGCAGTTTCATCCCTCCAATGAAGAAGGTAAGAACTTGGCAGTGTTTAGTTTATGGTTGGACTTGATGACCTTAATGGCCTTTTCCATCCTGATTTATTCTATGATTCTGTCATTTCCTTCACACAGCTGCATCACTTAGCACCAGTTGCTGAAGTTGTGCCGTCATGTAATGGGGGCTAAAAAAAGCCCCCAATTACTAATTTCGAAGATGGAGAACTGATAGCTCGGGCTAGCTGTAAAATTTGCCTTGCAGTTTTCTCAGAAGCTTTTGTCATTGTTTTGATTCGTTGTTTTTGACAGTCGCCTGGTATCCTTATTATCCACCTTTGACACCAGAAAGCTAATAGTACAAAATATTTTTAAAGGCTGCTGGATCATACTTGCAGTCTGAAAAAATGTTTCCCGTAGTCTGCAACGTGACCGTGACAGAGGTTCAACCCTCTTTTACATCAGCAAATATGCAGAAAATGGAATTACGAGACGATGATGGTGAGCTTGAGTGACCATGTGACCACATGCACAGAAATAGTGCACTGCTGGGCGGTGTTTTATGAACATCCATTATTTAGCCGTGTTAATTTTGTTTCTTGCTTAGCAAAGCAGCCAGGCTGCTGGTGAGTATTTAGAGGGTGTGGTCTCATAATTCATACTGTGATTAGCAGTGGGATCCAGTGAGGTTGTGTAGCCAATGGCTGATCCTTAGATGGAGGAGATGGTGAGAGGTTGGTGAACCTTATGAAGAGGAGGAGGAGGGTGAAGGCATCCAGAACCACTCAGTCTGTTTCCTCTGTCTTTACCTGCTGTAACTCCTAATTTGACAGGTGAATTCTGGTCTCTCCTAGCAGCAAGTTACAGCTTGTTTGAGCCTCTCTACGTATATGAAGTGACAAATAGAGTGTAGCCTATTTTTCTGGTCCCTCTTAATATGTCTGAGTCAATACTAGACCAGCTTTGTCTAACAAACTTAATTTGTGGCCATCCTAGAACCTTCAACACAGAATCACTTGTATATTACGATAGCTGCAGTTACATGATTACAACAGATTTCTATTCATGTTCACTCTTTAGTTCTACTGAAATTGTTAAAGAAGTCTTCATGACTTCTGAGTAGAAACTGAGTAGAAGTCCAGAAGTGGAAGTAGTTTTTTGATCCATTAGATACTATTGATAGCTGTTATTAATTTGTCTTTTAAGTAGATAATAAAATCAATTTATTTCTGCTAGAAAAATGCTGAAAGCATAAGTTTTAGTAATGTCAACAAGAGACAGAGACAAGATTGTCATATGTGATAGGGCTTCTGCATCATGGTTTTTGGACTCCTGGGAGTGAGATGATAGTAGTCACCTGTCTGAAGTTTTTAATGTGGCAGAATTTTTACTCATAAGATAGTTTTGTACTGTTCAGTGAAACAGGCTTTGTGTGCGTGTTTAGCTTATGCTGTCAAGCATACCATACTAGCAACACAGTTATTTTTGTCACTTCTGGATTTTTTTTTTTTTTTTTTTGATTATGGAGTTACTGGTTGTTCATTTAAAGGAAGACATTTGTGTTCTAAAAACAAATGACACACACGCAGCTGTGTAGCCAAGTGACCCAGAGAAAGTGAGTTCCCATGATCTGTGTGTATGTGCAAGTGGTGGGGACCAGAACTTGTTCTTTGTCCAGCAGTTCAGTTGTGCCTGGCCTCAAGGGAACATGCAGCCATGCTCCTTGTGCTGTTAACTTTCCATGGGAATGTAGGAATATGCCTCAGTGCTGGCTAAGAATACTTGTGTGCAGGGTTTTGTTTTGCTTTTTAAAATTTCTTATATCTAAATTCCTGTGGGTTGTGCTGAAATTTGGGCTAAATATTGATTGCAGTTTGAGGAAGGATGTAAAATTGTGTGATACTGTGGTTGTTAGGAGTTGGACATAAATGTTTTGCATTACAGTGACAAAAGCTATGCAGCCATTTAATTTCCATCTTTTATGTTCTTGAACAAATACTTCTGTTCAAGGATATTTGAAAAATGAAGGAACTATTTAGTCATCTGCATAGATAAATAGATATGAAGTTCTCAGATAGCTGAGATGTGAAAACATAGATTATATTTGTTTGTTTTGCTTGTTTGTTCTACATTGGGTGAGATAGGACTAGGATTGGCAGAATAGTTTGTTTGGTATTTGATTTTATTAGTTTAAATTTTAGTATTTTATTTTTTTTTTCCCCTTGGAGATGTTGTGTGTGTCTGACCTTCCATCTAGAACTGAAAATTCTGTAGTGGCATATTGTACACCAAGTGCTGTTCCAGTACTAATGACAAACTATGAAAGCTTAGTCCATTAGCTAGTTTTAAAGTTATGATTAGCAATTTGATTTTTAGAAATACGATTAGCAAAACTAGCAGTTTAATTGCATAAGTTTCCTGGTACTGTCCAGAGACGTTATTCCAAAACTGTGCAAAATATGTACAAAATTACCTACGAACACTTATCTGTCTTAAGTAAGGATATTAAAAAGCAGAAGAATACAGAATTCAAACAGAAGACATGCTAGTTACTTCCACAAATCTTCTTACAACTTTCTCAAAGCCCATACTTTGAGAGTTATGGCCTTGATGAGCAATGCACCTTCTTCCCAAATTTGTCTGCTTTGATTTAGCTTTCTATTAATAATGGTATAGGTGTCAATAGAGGAGAACAGAGGAGCTTATTTGAAGCACTTTTAGATTGCATCCAGTGTGTCTATTTTTTGCTTAAATAGTTATTTTATTTACAATTAATGCACTTCACTTCCGTTAGTTGCATCAGCACATGACCTTGGAGTGTTACATGTAAACAGTGTCCCAGTTGATGTAATTGATGAACTGGGAAGTTATTGTATGAAGTGTTGTTAGTATGGTTACACAGTGTCTACATGCCAACACTTCAGCAGAAGCCTTTGCTCTCCCAATCCAAGCAGAGGAAATAATAGTAGACAAGTCTTTACAGTAGTATTTTCCTTTGTGTTTTGTGGTTGGCTAGTGGGTTTGTTTGTTTGTTTGTGTTTTTTTGAGAAAAGGTGTCTTAATTACTTTTCTGTTAAATTTTTCTATTACATTTTTAAGCGACATTGACACTGGGCACAGAGGTTTTGGTACCAAAATCAATTTATTGGTACCAAAATCAATTTATTTTACCAGGTCACTAACTTTTTAATTTAGTATTTGTCAGGCATACGTTCTGAAACCATTTGCTAGCATGTGGAGTGTCTTAGTGTAAGAGTCCACAAAGTAGGTAAATAATATACTCAAATCAAATTTGTATAGCTTTGGCAATCAATGCTATTACATAATCATCTACTTAATCCAATGTTAAAGTCACAGCTATATTGGCATATTTCTTTGCCAATATATTAATGTCATGCTATCTACTTTCAAAATAATCTCCATATATAAACAGTTGAAAACATACAGGGAGCGATCTTGTAGCAGAAAGAATGGCTTGTGTTCCACTTGGCAGTTGAAATAGTTACCAGGCCACTCTTAAACTTCTGTCTGAGGGAATAAAACTTTTTACTTTTTAGAATTCTTGCCCTCTGGAGTAAGAAAAATGACAGGAGATGCATTGGTGTTCTAATTTATATTATGGTGCAACTGAACTAAAATATAACTTTTTGTTTATTTTCATTTGTTATGAGAAACTAGAAGCATGTTACTGATCATACTTTCAAATTGAAAACTTACAGTGAGGACCTGAGCTACCAAAATGGTTGTGCATAGTCATATATTATCTGTTGGTTCAGAGTCTACTTAAATATCAAATTTATACTTCAAAGGGACTTTTGTTTTATAAAGTAGAAAGTAACTGTTGCAATCCTGGATGACCTCCAAATCTCCTTTGAAAATCAGTTTCTTCACTAAATGAACAGGGATTGCTCTCTTTGCAATTGTTTTTGCTTTTACCTCCAATGGTAGGGATTTGAAATTTGGGGGAAAAGCAGCCAACAAAGCAGATTAAATAGACTCTGAATTCTAGCTTTGAAATATTGCTGTAATAAAGTGTCTATTTTGGATGAAATTATGCATGAATCTTTTATATACTAGAGTGAACATGTTTTAAAAGGATGCGATAGTATTGAGTGCGGTGTTAAGACTTTTTCATATGCTTTTCATAAGTTAATACTGTCCTTCCTTTCAGAGGAAGAGAGAACTGTCTGAGATTTTTCCATTGCAACATCTATAAAAAATCATGTTATGAAGAAAATTCTTCAGCTTTTGTATGACAAGTGCATATGCTTTATGAAGATTTTCTTAAATTGTTTCAAAATGAACTGACAAATCCATAATAGCTATCAATTTCTAACCTATCTTTACAGTAGCAGTCTTGTGTTAATGTTCTTAAATGCCATTTCATGAATTTATAAAATACTCTGAAAATTCTGAATCAGGTGTGTCTTTTATGATGTGATTTATATTTTAGGGATACTTGTTGCTGGACAACACAATGCTTGAAGAAAAAGTAATGAACCACTCTCCTGTTTTATGCAGATGCGATTACATAAACTCTGATTTACCCAGAAAAGAATAAGCAGCCAAGTAGTTTCAAAATACAGCCTACCTGCAGTGCCACCCTGTGGCTTTCTTTTTTCATGGCTTCTATTAAACCAACCAGTTTCTTTTGCCTCATCCCCAGAGGCAGAATTACTTGCGGACTTGTAAAATGTCTGTGCTCTTGGCTGCAGACGTGGTCTAACCGGGATAGTACAGCACAGTTTTTTGCCTAAGTTCAGGGTTATTTATCCCTGGTGAAACCTGCTTAGATGGAGAATCAGAAAAAGGATTTCTGAGCAATACCAGTTTTTTCACCTACCACATCAAATCACTGAGCAATGGCTGGTTTGGTCATTGAAAAGGAAATATCACACTGGAGCTGGAAAGTAAAACAAGTCAATTCTCAGCAGTAACTTGAAGGACTGCGTTAATTGGACTCATCAGTTCTAGCGATGTTATGTGTGCAAACAGTTTATTTCCAGGTAGTCAGTTTTCTAGGAAGGTGGTTTGCCTTTACAATTAGATTGTCTAGGTAAACACAGCATTGCTTACAGAGACAGCTGATATTATTTTGCATTCGAGACATCTGCATTTTTGTTGACTTCAACCAAAGGATGTCAGAGAGACTTTGTTTTTAAAAGCAGCATTATGCTTTGAGGTAGTAGTGCTTTGCCTTGGCAGGGTAAGTACCCGCATGTTCAAGACTGGCTGTCACATGGGAAGTAATACAGTGTTGAAGATATTTCATGCCAGGCAAGCACACAGGAAGGAACTTTTCAGCCCTGAACCTGTTTGGCATGCCTTGGAGAGGAGAACCTGTTTTCACAGCCTGCTTAGCTGTGAGGATAACTAACATCTCTGAATGAAAGGCAGGGTTTTACCTATTTGGATTTTCTTACTGCCATTCTGTTGGGGAACAGCAGAACAGTTTCTCTTGCCCCTTCTGTCCAGGTGGGAGCAGTAACATCACTGCTCAGTGCAGGCATCAGCAGGAGTTTTCTGGCCTTACCACCACAGCCCACCATCTCTCCCCAGACCCCCAAAACCTGGCCTGCCACTCCCTAGTCAGAGGATAGTGTTTGATTACATTTTTGACTGTTTAAAATCAGTGCTTTTAGTGTTGTAAGAGTTTTTATCGTAATACTTTGACTGCGCTTTCAGTGTTTTCTTGCTGCAAAAGTATTTATTTTAACAAAAGGCACTTCCTACGCTCATGTCTCTTCTTGGCCTGATGGCATTTCCTTGGTTCCCTCACTCTCACCAAGCACTTGCTGCCTCTGCCCCAGAGCTGCTTGCTGAGCAGAGGCAGGATGACTGACTAAGGGGCAAATCAAGTCTGGGCTGGCAGAGCCTCAGCATGCGTTATTGAGACACCTCTGGACTTCAGCGTCTTCACTGAGAGCTTTGTGTTTTTCTCTGATAGAAACGAAAAATGTAAGAGCTTGGTAAGTATCAAGCCGTGTATTTAATGTGTCTAGGCTTTCTCTGATAAGTAAGTGCTTACATTCACATTTGTCTCCTAATTACAAAAGTTATACTTGGCCTTTTCTGGAAAGGGAATGTTGTTTTTTTTTCCAAATTGACATATTTTGTGCGTGAACTGTAAGTAGAGGTGTATGAATTTGTGGTCTGAGTTCTTGAAGAATCTTAAAGCTAGCAGTGGAAATATCTGATACTACTGTCCATACCTGTAGGTTGTACTGTTTGTTGGAAAATCTTGTACTAATGTTGGAAAGTCTTTAATAGTGAAAATTAAAAATCGAGTTTTCTACTGTTGGCAGAAAGATTTTCATTCTTTGAAAAGAAATGTTGTGCTTTTTTGTGTATTGTTTTTATTATAAATGCACTATATATCTAAGCAAAATTATGAACAAAAGGCTTAAAAAGAAAATGCTTAAATACTGTACTTTATTATTGTAAAACAGTTATGAGTGGTTTAATATTTGCAGTTCAATACATGTTTTTGGAAGTCTGGATTTCCAGGTAGGAACAACCAAAGATAGAAGAAGTGGATGTGAGGGAAAGCAACAGAGAAGGTTTTGATTATTTGTCTTTATTTAGGAAGCTTGTTTGCTCTTTCTACCCCACATCAGGCTTTGGCAGTACTGGGGATGTGTAAACTAAAGTGTCTGTGATTTAAGGTGGTTATTGCAGAAACTCTTCAAGCTGCTATAAATTGCAATGGAAGGAGCAAGTTAATTGTACTTCAGATTTTGGGGTTTGTGTTTCAAATGACTCAAATGTAAGTCATGGATAATTCTGATTGCTCTTTCTTAAAACAGAAGACAAAATACTGAAATGTTGAAATGTACACATGCATGTACATTCTTGTGTATCACAGGTCCTGACTTGAGTCCTTCCTGTATTACAATTTTGCCTGGCAAAACGTCTCAGTTCAAGACCTTAGATCACAAAAGGGCAGCAATTTTATTTAAAGAAAATACCTTTCAAAACTTGTATACTTTGTATCAAATTCTTGTACGTCTCAGCCCTGTGAAAAGCCTGTTAGTGTTTCTGATGACACTTTTTTTTTGGTTTCTACAAACAGTCCACAAGGGGACTTGGAAAACAGAGCAAAAAACCCAAACAAACCCCCCCAGTTTTGATACATACTGTTCCTTCAGGTCTGGGATATGCTGTGTCTAACTTGGACTGTTTGATAGAAAAAATGTTGCCAGAAATAGCCACTTACTGTAACTGTTCACCTTTCTGTTGAAGGCTGGCGATGTTTACAGGGCGAAAGTAAAACACTGAATCATAAAAACGTGGTGTATTGCATTCCTAAATTTCAAAGTAGATAGTATCAGGTAGAGCAGACCAGATGTTCTGTGACTGGTATATAACTACAATAATATAACGCTTTTTTAGCAGCACATCAAGACAAGACTCCCAGAAACACTGGTGAACTTACTATGGCATCAGAGGTCTCTCACTACATGAGGAAATATTTCCTTTTTTTTCTCTTTCCTTTTTTCTTTTCACCGTAACTCAGCATCTTTAAACTGTGCTGTTGGAATTTCTTCTTTCCTGTGCTTTCATTCATTTTTTTCTTTGCAAGCTTTTTAATTTGATAAAATTTCAGTATTTGTAGACCACACAAATAGAAGGGTTGGAATACTTGTATCACCTCTTCTTTTAATCTTTTCTGAGTTGGTAGAAAATCAAGCTGACAGTCCTGCTATGTGCAGAGCTTTTAAGAACTTGGGATATATTAATATACAAATTTTTTTAAAGCGTATTTTGTACTATTGCACAGAGGAGACAGTCTGCACAAGTGGTACAGCCCTGTGTGGTGAGCTGTACTCCCGTGCAATGATCTGGAGTGCCATCATGCAGGATGTGCATCATCCCAGGACCACCAGGGGATCAGTCCCAACCAGCATGGGTTTGTCGAAGAGCCTGACCAACCCAGTGTACTGCTATGACAAAGCCTAGTGGACCTTAGGAAAGCCTTTGAGAACATTTCCCACAGCATTCTCATGGAGAAACTGTGGCTGCTCATGGCTTGGATGGACGTACTCTGTGTAACAGAGACTGACTGGAGCGCTTATAGTTCTGAATATTAAGTTGGTGTGATACGATCCCAGTTTAGTTGTCTGTGATACTGATTCCAAAGATATGTGCTTATCTGAATTAAGTAGCTTATGTCTGTGCATAGTAAGTAAGAAAGAACACTGTATTTCTTCCTCATTCCTGTCTTACGGGTAGCAGGGAACCTGAGGCATATTCCTTCCCACGCCATCTTTGGAATCACGGACTTTTGCTCTCCAGACAACTTCTTACCCCTCTGGAATGAAGGCCCTCCTGTAAATCAGTTTCAGCTTCTGTAAAACAAACTCTGCTTTGAATTGTTTGTTATCATAATTAAAAGGGGAGGACTTTTCATTACAAAATTTAGTACTTACCCCAGTGCAATTAACTGTATAATTTTTCCATTGTCTTGTGTTTACTTCACTTTGAGGAAGTACCTGAAACTTTCATGACAAAGTTTGAGTTTAGTATACTGTTGGCTTTTTCCTTTATTTTTTCTTTTTGTCATCTGATAAGCACAGGAACCCAAAAGATTAAGAGAACACCACCAGATACACTGTTCTAAAGAATGGAGTGAGGGAGTGCTGGATGAAGCAAACACGAGGTGTCCTTGCTTCATGAACTGTTTAGCATTGAAACATTGCAATGATTTTTAACGTTTTGTTTTGTAAGGAGAAGAACAAGTGTTACTGGACTTGACCAGAGGTACAGATTTTAAAGGCAGCATTATACTATGTGTAAATATTCAGAATAAGAAACTTTTTTAACCTCTCATTAAAGCTACAGCTAAATTTCTTACAGCAACAGTGCCATAAAAAGATCTGTCAAAGTACAGACTGTTCTGTCAGGGAATGGGTATAATTATGAAAACTTGTATGTGAAACTGGATCTCAAAGTTTCTCAATTAAAACGTGGGATTTTCCAGAGAAAATCAGTGTGGGAGTTTTATTTTGTCTGTCATTTTTTGATTAACTTTCTAGGCCTCTGAGAGTGCTTTAAGGAAGCAAAGTAGCTCTGTTTGGAGCTGTAATTCTCAGATCTCTAAAAACGCAGTGGTTTTTTTAATTTGGTTTTTTTTTGGTGTATTTAACTGTTGAATCCCATAGTGACATTTGGTGTTCCAGAAAGTCTTTGTTGTGCATGGCTCCTGCTTCTGCTGGTTAAGAAAAACAACACTGTTTCAATTCCTGTTAATGTTGCCTAAATAAATTGTTACCTAAAGAAATGTGAGGGCTCCAGAATCTTACGGAATAGTCATCAAAATAATGGGATTCTTAGAGAATCCAGATCTCTTTCCCTGTGGTTCTCTGTCATAAGTGAGTTTGGTGGGCTTAAAAGATATTTTTAGTGTGACAAATAACTTTGTCGTAATGATTTTAAATAGTTGGGTACTGTCTCTTTTTGACTATGTAACTTCAGTCACAACTCAAGTTTTCCACATTATGTTCCTTTCAGGATGGTTTGGCAGTGGCCTCCTCTTTTGAACCTCTAGCGTTTCGAAAAAGCTGTGTGGTTGTTTCCATTAGTCTGTGCCCCGTGACAAGGGTGTCACACTTTCTCAATGTAGTTTTCTGGTGATGGCAGTTAAAAAAATTCGACAGCAACATTCAATAATGTTTTGGGACCTGGTTCTGCCAAGTTCCTGGCTTCCTTGTTCCACAGCCCCGAGCGCGGGTATCGGTTGTGTGGGGGTGTGGCTGCACCACCCAGGGAAGGCATGGCTGGGCGGGGGGATGGCTTGGGCTGCAGCCTTTACCTTATAGCACAAGTAGCACAGTAATGAAGGCACCTTGTCATCAGTTGGTAACTAGTTTGTGGCTATTGAAATCCAGGGTTTTTTTAGCGCTGAACTCTACATCTTTACTATTTTAATCATAGTGTTTAATAATGCAGCTTGCAGCTGGCATTGTGCCATCTTGTGATTATAGCAGCTTAATTTATGGAAATGACCTGAACACAAGATCTGTGATGATTCTATTTTTTTGTTCTCTTTCTAGATCCGAGATTCAGGGATATCTTGGTGTGCTGTTAAGCATATGTCATATTCCAGGCTTTTGCAGAGGATTATAAACTGGCATTGTAGCAGTAGACCAGTAGTTGTTGATCCCAGCTTTTCTGTACAGTGTGTTTGCTGTGTTAATGTATTGGAAGACTTCTCTAAGTTGGTATCTCTAAAATAAAAAGACGCTGAAACTTCCCAGAGGCAGCTGAATTAGGCCTGTTCATGGCTTTCCTGCCTACACGCTCTGCTAAAGAAAATAATACAGTTGTTTCACAAGCAGAGGGAGGGTTATAAAGGTAACTTTACTGTGACATTAAATCTACCTTGAGAGCTTTCCCAGAAATATGAATATAGCAATTATATGATTAAACAATAAGGAAACTTTTTGGGTTGTGCACTTCCTCAGGCTATTAACCTAACCACTAATTAACCAACAGGAAATTCCAGACCTGAAAGTTTCATTATTGCCATACTGAACTGTGAAAATATAAGTGTGTTAATGAGGATTTCATTATAGCCATCTGTAGCTTGTTTTTAAATTGTGTCAAGGCAGGAAAAACATAATATACCATCTGTTACCTAGCTTTATCAAGTTGACATGAAAAATATTAGAAAAAAAATCCCCCAGTTTACAACCCCTGTTGTCGCTTATTTCTTATCTTTTATTTCTGGCAACCATTAGTCTCATGGCAGTACTATCACTATCTAGTAATGTGTTATTTACCCCTTAAATGATGTATTTTGTTCAGTTTCAGTTTAGTTTAGTAACTTCCAAATTTGGTGGGGGGAAGAGATGCCGACTTCTCAAAATGGTAATTTCTGAGCGATTATTGACCCCTTAATTTCAGTGTCATACTGAAAGTCATACTCTCAAGTATGTCTGAATCAGCAAAACTCAGAAGTTGAGGATTGTATTGCAGTTTGCATTTCTTTTTGGTTTTAAGTGAATAAAGCTTCTGGATAACTTCTATTAGTATTCTTTCTCTGACCTAGTGAGCATGAACTGAAGCATTTTGCTCATTGGACAGTGGGGTTTTTGCCACTTCTTAACCTTTGTGTTCCTCTCTAGAGCTTAATCAACACAAACTTTCCCAAGTCCCTTGATGAGTGGTTTTCTTTGACCCTAACAATGAGGGAAGTTATAATGTACTACCATGCACTTACCAAGAAATATTATGGATTCTTAATTGTCAGATGTCTGTAGGTGTAATGGAGCCTCAGGTGAGAAGAAGGTTGTGGTCCCATGGAAAAAATTATAAAAATTGCTCTCAGGGGTGGAAGAGAGAATTGGCACAGAAGAAAATACCAAAACAATTTTGAGATAGTGAGGCAGGTCCTTAGCAGCTGTGATGAAGTAATGACTCGGGAAGGTAAAAAAATGTGCTGATGTTTTCATATTACCTCTTGTGCTGAGTAGAGAGAGATCTATAATGTGAAAGTGAGGATAAAAAGTTGTAATTGAGGTAGAGAGGTGAAAGGGTCAGGCGCCAGTTTAAGGGAAGTTATGCTGTCGATAGCCCAAAATATGGGTTTGTCCTTTTGTCCCCAGATGTTTCCGAGTAGGCACTCTCTTTTTGTCCTGAATTTGCTCAACAACTACAACAGCTTTGGTGAGGTCTCTTAAGTGCTACCTTAGTATTCAAGACAAATTATAAATTTGGTGGCCAAATTTAAGAACAAAATCTGTTTCTCTGCAGACTGATACAACAACCACAGTTAGAATAAAATGAGGGAGTTGTTGATATGGCAGTGTATCTACAATGTAAATGTCTTAAGGCTGTAAAAATATAAAAGGAGTCTAAGGGCCGTGCCGACCAAATATATGAGGAGAAGCCAGCTGGCACAGTTGTGCTCATCTTTCAAAAGACCAAAAGCCCACACCCTTTTAGGGAAACTAAACAAACATGGTGTAAGATGGTAAACCTTGCAAGGTTAAATAATTTGACCCAAAATAAGAGCAGAGATATGGGAAATGATCTCCTATGAAGGTGAGAGGCTGCCACCTCAGAGTTCCGCAGGGATCTGTGCTGGAACTCTTAATTCAACATGCTAGTAATGTAGAAAAGCAGCTTAATAATGAGGTGGCACTTTGCTGACAGTAAAAAAAAAAATAATATTATTCATAGTAATAAGAGAAGACATGACTGAAACTTGCAGAAGGATTTTATAAAAATAAACGGCTAATAAAATGAGATTAAATTCACTTTAGATAGACTCAATACAAATCAATTTGCTATGTACACTAGCAAAGGAATAGAGAAGAAAAGAGAAAGCATGATTTTGCCATGTATAAATCTATAATGAAAATCCAGTACATGGTTATACACTCTGTCATCTCCAAAAGGATATAATAAAACAGAAGAAGATTCAGAGAAAATCAAGAGGGATGGTCAAAGGTGTGGCTTTCATGTAAGGGGCATGAGAGCTGAGAGACCACGTCATTATGTTCTTAGATTTACCTTTTGTACATGTACTAATTTGTTGTGTTTTAACAGTTCCAAGTAAGTGAAAAGAGAACGTGCAACAGAATTGTTTAATGGTGATGCACAAAATCCTTAAACCAAATGTTAACTAATGGTAAAATAATTAAGTCCCCCTTAACGTTGAGTGATTATACAAGCTAAAATCAACTTTCCTTGTTGATGTGTGACTTGCGTAGAAAAACAAGTTCTTGGTCTGCTTCCAAGCCATTTGGAAGCCTCTTGTCTATGCTCTCTTCTCCAATTCTTTTTAATATAACAAAACTATTTGCCTTTCCCTGGAGACTTGACTGTGTTGGTCCATCACAGATGAGATGTCATCTCAGTAGGTACAAAGCAACTGAAGAGAGAGTATTTAATAAAGCAGGAATTTTATCTGGAGGAATGCCTATTCTTAGCCTAGTAATCTAGGTTTCCTGCTATTCTTGCTGCTTTCAGGCTTCAGTTTCTAATGGATATTATTTTAAAAAAATAATCATTACTATTTCAGGGTTAGATGAAATATCGGTTTTAAAAAACAGTCTTTTGTTTATAACAAGAGAGACAATAGGTTCAAAGAGCTCTGAGCTTCACAGATATGTCTCTATTGGGGATTTTTAAAAACAGGTAATTCTGAGAAGCTTTTCCATATGTAGATAATTGATACACATTATCTGGGGTCTAACAGCCTATTGGGCTTTCAGAGTTGTGGTTTGTGATTTTTTTGGTTTTGTTTTTCTCTTTTTGTTTCTCCTCTTTAAAAAAGTACTAAATGCTCTGGGTAATCACAGACAAGTGAATCTGAAGGTATTAAAGATCTAAAAATGGGTATTGAGAAGATTTTGTTTTGTTTTCCTCACTAGTATATATGAGTCTTTATATCCTTTTGGTCTTGGAAACAATTCTATGGATCATGAAACATCTGTAGTAAAATATGACCTGTACAGGGACCTCTTTAGAAAGTGTTTTGTATTTAGCACTACAGCATCATTCTATTTAGCAAAATTAGGTGGTTTGCTTCTTTTAAAGCATACACAGAAGAAATAAAATAAATCTCAGTTTGTGGTTCATTCACATGCATTGCCTTTTGTTGCTGATACTATTCTGTTGATGTTTCATTTTTAGAAGTGTTTGCTACACAGCAATGCCATAATGAGTAATTTAAGTAGATGGTTTATGAAAAAATGAGAAGCAGTTTAAAATTCTAATCTAAATTCTTATCAAACTTTCCATTCCCTTACATGGTGGTTTGGTGTTTTGTTTTTTTCCTAATACCCTGTGAAAGCTCTTTTCACAGCCCATCTTTTAAAATTCTTAACATTTTACCTTCCACAAGTGTTCTAGGAACTAAAACAAACAAACAAAACCCAGCAACAAAACAAACAATTAAACCCCCCAATCAGACAACCAAAAAAAACCCCAGTAGTCCATGCTGAGTGATATTGGTGGGGGGAAAAGTAAAAGTAACCTCTGTGAGGTGCAGGGGAAATAACCAGGTACATACTTGTAGAAGTGGAAAACCTTTCCTTTGTTTCCTTGCAGGTTATCTGAAATATTGGGCACTTGCTAATTGTGGGCAGTAGTATAAAATTCCATTGGTCACTCCCTGAATGAAAGCCATATGATTTTTTAACAGTGATAAATTTACTGCTTGATCTGTGAAAGCCGTAAAAAGTAAATTGCTAACTAGATAAACAGTATGTAAAATTTAGTACTGCAAAATAACAGCAGGACTAAAAAAATCAGGTATTTTATTATTGTATTAATTGTATATTTCTAGCTATACCCCTTAGACCCAGATTGTAATTAATGCTTTCAAGTGAAATTCTCACTGTTTTGTCCTGGGTAGCACGTAGTGGCCATAGGCAATATCTTGGTGTCTTAGCCAACGTTAGTACCCTCTCTGTGCTGGAACTTTTTCTACTGGCAGTCTTGTCCTGCAAGCCAGATTGCATCAGCATTATTGCCCTCCCCAGATTATCCAGCAAGTGAAATTGCTTCAAGGATTTTTATTCTTTCTATTGTTAATTCTTGAAGTTTGGTTGCAGAGGGCAGTTGACTTGAACACAGTCAGTTGATCTGATTGTTTGTTTCATTCAACCTTACACAGGTTTAGGCAAAGCTGACTTCGATTTCTGTTTTGTCTGGGATGATGGGTGACAGGACTTCTCGAGTAAGAAAGGTTAGATAAGGAACTGTCAGTAGTGCTGTTCACTCAGCACACGTGCACTCAGGCAGATGTTATCCTCTCACTGAAGCAGTACTCAGCCCACTTCGAAACACATTGTGGCCTGATACTGATCTAGAAACAGCGTTTACCAGTGATAGAAACCTTCAGGATGTTGCCATTGATGACAGCGCTTGCCCAAAGAGTTTGTTGACTGCATTCCTTCCCACTCCCTGGGCAGACTGAGCTGGAAGCAGTCCTCACTCGGCTGTACGCATTAGGTTTGACTTTGGGAAAAGGTAACTGAATTGAGAATTGCTTTTAAGCAGCTTCTGGTTTTAAATGACTATGAGGTCAAGCTTCTGTAAATTATCCTACTTGAAACGCTGCTGAGTTGTTTGTTTTCCTGATAGCATAAGTATTGTGCTTTTGTTTGTGAAATTGATTTGTGAAAATCTTAAGCTTCAATAATTTTGTAGGTAGTACTGGTGATCAAATTAATTGGATGTAAATGAGTATTTGCCTCTGCTGTATGAGGATGCCACTAATCACTAAAATTTGCTCACCTGAGCTGTTTAGTTGGGTATTTTACAGGCAGAGAAATGGAAAAAGCTATAAAGCATGGAGAGAAAGAGGAGTCCTAAGTCTAAAAATTCACATGAAACTTGTTTTGCAAAAATAAAAGGGGTGCGGAAAACAGGATTGGATTCTTTTTATGGTATAAAGCCACAGAAGACATAACAAAGCTACTTAATACTCTTTTTTGAATTGGCTGAAGTAGATATGTCAGGATTACAGGCTATACAAATCTCTAGATGTACTCTGTAGGCTGTTTGGTCAGGTGGTGGGATTATAAATAGGTAGGCTTACTGAGGTCAGCAGTAGCGGAAGGAAGCAGTGAGCTTGCCATGCACTCACACAGTCCCTCCCTTCTACCTCCATGTGCTATTGAAAGAAACTCACCTCAAATTAATGGAGAAGAAGAACCTGTGCTGTCTTGGAGGTAAGCAGAAAAGTAGTATAATCAATTTTAGCTATTATTCTTCCTTTACCTTGTTTAGATGATCAGCAGAACGGCTTCAAAGTAATACTTATCTTACTTTTCCTAACACTTGCTATGAGAAAAAATATTTACCAATAATTACATGCCTGCAGCAACATATAAGTCCTTGCTCTTTGAGGGAATGCAGAATTCACGTGTAGGGAAGTACATAAACTGCCAGAACTTAAATACAGGCCTGTAAGAAGACAAAATAATTCACATCTGTTGTCCTTTTTCAGACAAAGCATGTGATTCTTTTAGTCAAAGATACAAAAACTTTTTGAAATCCCACTTCTGGCTCAAGGATGAGGGTGTATAAAGATCTATAAATTTATCAAGATGTACAGACTGCTGAAATTTCAGTGGCACATTTCTGGGTAGAGAAGCTGTTGCATATTTTATTTCAAGTTGATGATTGGTGCCTCGAAACTCAAATGAGGTTACTGAGATTATTTTGATTGAGGAATGCTGTTATTTCATGCAGACTGTAAGACTTTTCTGATTTCTTTAATTTGCTTTCTTCTGATTTTGATCTAAAATTTGTTTGGAAAAACCCCCACTAGTCGCTTGTAATTACTATATTAAACACTAAAAGAACTGACGTTTACATGTTGAGTCCTTGCTGTGTATTCTGTGTATTCCTTGAATGATGTTTATCACTTTCATTTATCATTGAAAACATTAAAACAATTTTGTAGTACCTAAATGGACTAAATACCTAAATAACTGCACAGTGGCAAGATGCACTTTGCTAACAGCAACAAAGGAAGAATTTAAGAAATTGTGTTCAGTTGAACTTCTTGTAAAAGTCTCTTTGCTACTGGCACTAAATCATCTGTTAGTATGTTAAAAACTCATCAGTGAAGGCTGCAAACTTGTGATAGTGAAAGTTGAAAAGGATGTGGGTGTGAATACAGGAGTGAAGTATAGCAGTTGGAGCAAATTATTCATCAGCATAGTTGTATGGGAAAGCTTCTTTACGTTCCCCAGAGCAGACTGCTGATGATTGTAATCATTATTATATAAATAAGAAGTTTTTCCTATGTTATATTTAATGCTAAAGTCCTGTCCCTTTTTACAGACAGTGCAGAGGCTTTCTAATGGAGGTAATGGGTCATGTTAGCACCATCATGCAGGGAGCCAGTTTTCTTCGAAGAAATACGTTCTTCCTTGTCTGTTGTGAGGATCCAGTAAGAAATGATTCCAGGGGATTTTGAGTGGGCAGATGGAAGCAGAGAAAGGGGCTAATGACAGCCCCTGTGTGTAGATGGGAATGAGACTGGGGAGGAAATAAGAACATTTATTTGGAGCCCTGAATTGCCAGCCAATGAGGGAGTTAAAGTAGAATGAAGGGGAGAGAGCTCCTGCTGTCAGCAGCTGCAAAGGTGGCTATGTAAACTTCTGGTGGGGCTCATGCTGTGAAGAGAGCTGGGATATGACTCCTGGCTGTGCTTCATACCACCCATCTTCCCTCACATGGTGTGTAAGAGGTGGGGCTGGGGCTCCAACAGCAGTCCTGGCATTTGAGGAGGTAGTAAGTGTGACGCTGTCCCTGGAGGTAAAAGGTTTCTTCTCTTTGCTGTCTGAGGAGGATGCAGGCAGGGGAGTGAATGTTGAGGAGGAAGCTGTGAAAGATGAGCAGGAGAATCTGGTGGCAGGCAGGTACTCACAGCATTTCTTCTTAGTTTTACAAGCAGTGTTAGCCCGACATGCTCGGTATTAGTGTTTGGGGGGCTGTAGCTACGTTCTTCATACTTTGTGAGAAACCTTTTTATTACATCCTACCTTTAAGGATACTAACTGCCAAGATGCTCTTCTTGCAATCTAGTAAAGAAAATAATTAGTTTAGTACAGATTCTTAACCTATACTTAACTTGAAAAGTTTTCAGTTTTCTTTCGTGTAATGAACAAGAATGCCTTGTTTGCTGACATGGTTGTCTGTGTAGGAACTCTGTCCATTTTTCATGTGTCTCATAGCATCTGTGTGTGCATAAATATATTTAAGCTTCTTGCTCAGGGTCGGAAACTTTTCCTGCTTCCCATTCCCTTTCGATGCTTAATGTCATCTTTGCTCCTTAATTACTAACCCTCCTATTTCTTGGTTATGCAAACATGCAAAACATTTTGAAGTGTTAGGGTAGATAAAGGACATAACTGCTAGGAGAAGCTTCTGGTGGATGAAGAACTTTCTACAAGGGAAAAAGCTAGTTCTGTTCCAAACACTTGCAGGAAAAAATGAAAATTAGCTGCAGTGCAAAGTTGCATCACTGTGCTTTCTCAATTTTTATCCCTGTATCTGAATTTTCATCTAGGAAATGGACTGTTGCAGTCGAAGCCAACCTTCTATAGCAGCTGAAAGAGAGGAGTAAAGTTCGTCTTCCCTGTTACTACAGAGCTTCTAATAGCTGCTGTTCTGCATTCATTTGTCTATTAAACACCCACATCTACACCCACATACCTGTATTGGAGGCATATGTGTATGTGAGGGAAAAGGGAGGGTTCCATAACAGCCTCTTTTTACTGTGATAGGGAGTTGCTCTGCTTTACTTTCCTTACCCTTCCCAGCCTCTAAATCCATCCAGTACCAGCCTCCAGTGTTACTTCTAAAATGTGATTTTGAGCAGGAAAGAAAAGCAGCAGCAGCAAAGCTCAGATAAATTGACAATTCTTACATCTATTGAAGTTCAGAATAGCAGCTGAAAAAGCCATGAGCAGACACAGGTGTTTCATCTGCAGGCTTTGAAAAGACAGTGCTGTTATACCTGCTTTCATGGCTGGGAGATAATGGCCAGAGGGACAGATTCAGGTTTTGTTCTATTTGAGAGCCCCTAATTGAACTTTCTTCAAGAAAAACATCTGTATGAGAAACCTTTTAGCAGTTCTTGAAAAAGATTTGAGGGTTTGTTCCTAGCGCAGGTGACATGTGTTTGCTTGAGTTTTAAGTATTTGTTAGATTTATTAGTGTATCAAAGGTTAAGCTCCCCCTTTCAGATCAAGCTACTCTTTGTTTTCTTTTCCTGTTTATTCAACCAGTTATATATTACTCAATTACTGTTACAGATTTACTGCTTTCTCTTGCCTGCTCTCCTTCCATTCTGTCAGGCTGTTTTCATAACTGCAAATATAATAAAGGCTAAGTGAGTCATAGAAGGCTTTAATAGTTTTGAATACCATTCAGATTTTTGTTCTTTCTTTTGGTAGCAAATCTGGGTTACTTTTTGCATTTTTTTACTTTATGAAGAGGTTGAAAATAGATTTGAGTGTGTGCTTACTGCAGAGGTATGTTGCACATAACCATGCTGAGTTTGTATTTGTATTTTGTCCTATTTTATATTTTATATAGTAATAATATTATGTATTTTTATTTCACCCTTTTTACTTCAGAAGTCAAAGTTCTTAGCCTCCTGAGAAGTATTGTCATTGGAAATAATTTTCAACAACATTTTTTCATTTGTTTTTTTTTGGTTTGTGGGTTGTTTTTTTTTTTTAGGAGAAGAAGCATTACCTGTCTTGGTGCAACAGGATGTACTGTAATGGAATTTTTATATCAGAACACATTTCTATAATCCCTCAATAGTAATAATAAACTTTATGCTAATTTATAGGATAAAGTATTTTTTGTCCTCTGTTGCCTCCTAGGATTCTGAAGGTCTTGGCTGTCTTCCTAGCAGCAAAGCAATTCTTATGCCTAGAGAGGAGCTAACCATGTTTTGTTGGATGGTACAAGATCTGTGCTCAGGAGTTAGGTCTTTCATATGCTTTAAGTGAGCTTGAAAAGGTCATGGTAATATTAGTTGTGATTTGGCTTTGAAAGACAATGACTGAATAGTTTTTCTAGACAAGTTTTAGATTTGTACTTTAATTATATGTTTATACTGGGGTTGGTGCCCCTTTAAGGCTGAGAGGGGCATTGAAATGGAAAACATGCCCATCATGCAGATCTGTGTTTACATTGCCTCTGAATTCCCCCTTTTTCCTTGTAATAAGAGAAACATTGCATGAATTATGGCTCAAATACAGTCACTTCTGTTTTCAGGACTGCCACTGCCATGGGGACAGACAATCACAGGGGGCAAGTGCCTGTTCCAAACGGTCTGGAGGGAACCAAAGGATTCATTTGCTCCTTTCTCGCTTTTAGTGTGAACCAGACATCCGAAGATTCCATTAAGCTTTCACCTTACTGTCATGGTTACTGTCCTAGTTCTGTGATTTATTTCTCTCTAGTATAAGACTTCTTAAAAAAAACACAACCTTTTCTTCAAAGCAGTGAGGCTATCTAGGGGGTAAATCCACACATCCCATGGACTAGGGAAACCTCTTCTCTAGCAAGACCTTTGCAAACATGTCCTGATTCCAGGGATGCGTTTTTTTCTTAATCCTGTTTATTTATGGAAAGACAGTGGAAATTAATTTTACTTTTTTTTTTTTTGCTTTTGCTTTCTTTGTAGCAGTCATCTGAATATAGGCATGAGTAAGGGAACATCTGCAGGTGGTTTGTTGTTTGCTGGAACCTTGCTGAGTAAACCCATAGAGATAATCTTCATAGATACTTTATTAATACTGTTATGGCCCATAGCATTACTACTGCCATGTTATTTTATTTATCAGTTGCACAAAGAATTATTTTGTTGGCAGAGCTGTATACCGAGTGCCTTATTTCAAGTGCCATCCTACTCTTATCTAATATTTTTAAAATACCAGTGTTATTTACAATATTGGTATCCTTTCAGTCTTGGGAATCTGTATAAAGAAATGCACTGTAAAATAAATACTCCAGTATTACAGGAGATTTACAAATTGTCCACGTTTGTTCCTCTACCTGGAAACGGAAATTAAAATGTGTTTCAGAACCTTTTTCTTTCCCTTGGTACCTATTGAGCCACCTGCTAGACACAATGTCCTTACAATATGACCTCAGAGTCTTGCCCATATAACTAAGCGGATGAGTTTAGAACCTGAAAGATCATAATTCTCTAAGGAGCAGGTACAGCAAGTATTTTTCCTTTATTTTGTCCTACATGTATCATAAGCCTGGCTTGAAGGGATAACCTAAGAATGGACAGTGTTTGACGCTCATTGATCCATAGCTTGATCGTAACATCTAGTTGGTGCTTTTATAGTAGAAATAAAGAGAGAGATTGTATATCAAACAGTGATATTGATGTTGAGATAAAAACCTAGTGTCAAGCCTGATAGTCATGTTATATAGTTGCTATGGGGCTGGTACAGCAAATATTTGGGCTGCTAAATGTTAAGGAAAAATATTAAAATATTACAGTATGTTTAACTTAAAAGTAACCTTTTTTGCAGCACTTATGGCATCCCAAATTTTGTATAGAACCCTGTGTGCCAGGTAATAAATTAGTCAAGATGAATAGAATTTATTTCTGAAGAGGTCTTCTATTCATATGTCTGAAATATATAGCAGTGATTTTTTTGAGTGACTTGCCTTGATAACTTCAGTCATTTGCTGGACTGTGATAAGCAGATTAGATAGTAACGCTGCCACAGTTGTCTCCAAGGTTTTCCTAGCAAGCAGTGTTTGATTTTGAAGACTTGCGGTGAAACCATTAACCCCAAAGATGGAACAGAATAAACTTAGTGTAGAGGACAAGTTTGCTCTGTGAGTATTAAAGATGAGTATTGGTCTTGGAATGCTTATAGGTGAAACTAGGGGCCAAAATATTTTGTATACCTGTTGGCCAAAACGGATGTATCATTGTAAAAAAATCCCAAATCAGTGTTATTAACGTAGGCCTGAACTCTTGTTTGAGAAGATTATGTGTGAGGTTTTTGGCAGTCTGCTACTGTGACGTGGCAGTGAAGCAGCATTTTTGTAATAGTCAAAAGCATTATAATCACTGCTTGGGGTGAGAGGTCAAAGACAAGAAAAGCTCTAGAAGATGCTTTATTGCAGTGGCCTTTTTTCTCTCTTGGTGTAATTTTAGTAGAGTTAGATCCTTCTCTGACTTTGAGTGAAAATAAAACAAAGTTCTGCTTGTACTTTCGGTATTTTGTAAAGTTTGATTAAAAAAAAAAAAAGTTGCTTTTTGTATAAGCCAGTGTTTTTCATGTTGCCATAAGTCAAATTAATCAACTGAACTCTATCTGTTGTGCTTAGAAGGTTTTTATTGTACTATATTTAATGAACTATTTCAGTACCTTAGAGATGACTGAATTGCAAGTGAGATCCTTATGACCTTTCCTGTACCTTGGTGATTGCTATAGAAAACTTGAGAAAGGTTCTGATGTTGGAGGTTAGATTCAAAATAATTTCAGTGAGAGTGCTATCAAGCTGTCTTTGTGTAGAGTCTTGTGTAACTGTGTTCCAAATGGGAAGTTAAGCACTGTAAACAGTAATATTCCTTGATGCTGTAGCCTTTGGTTGTACACAAATACAGCAGATAGATTTCCTCTCTTTTCTGGAAAGTGTTTCTTATTGAAAGGAAGTGCTGGTGACAACTGGGATATCCAGGTCACTGACAGTTCAAGTATTTCTCATTATTTTATAGTGCGTTTTTCTAGTTACTGATAGTTAAAAATACACTGTTTGTAACTTTCTAACAACAGGATTTTTTTGGAAATCAAATAAATAGATGCATTATTTATTTACCGTGTCAGACCTTTATTTTAAAAAGGGCTTCCACACATTCAGATCACCAACTCTTATTTTTTAAATTTTTTTGGCAAGCAGGAAAGCTGTTGAGATACAGCAATGACACTTCATTCTGTAGAAGTGGGATCTGAAGCACATAAAATATTGACTTTATGGCCTTGCATTTGATTTAAAAAATATGTACTGTTTTTCTTAACAAAATGATAATGTCTTCTATTTGCATTTGGCTGAAGGAATTATTTAATACAGGAATTGCGTTCTGTCACAAAGACAGACAGGAATTGCAGGTGGGACTTCAAAAATTTAAATTTCTAAGAGATGTGAATCAGCTCTCTGGAGAACAATATAATCTTTACAAGATGAGGGCCAGCTGAAAGACTTGGCATAAAAAGTGGGCTCCAGGTGCTCTGGTAACAAGGGAAATAGAAATTCTGCCCAGGCTGCACCACCTTACGTTTGTGGATCCCTGTGAGAGCATTGTGGGTGTTCCTCTGGCTACCTTTTCCAGGACTAGGAAGAATCAGAGAAGAAACCTTTATATTTTTATTTTTCTGTTTTGTCTTAAGCAGTTTTTTTTAAAGAGAATATTTACATAGAAGATAATATGTTGCTGTGATTGTTTTTCTGATTATAAACAGTGGGGAGCACATGGCTCACGGAGTTGAGACTGGGTAATTCGAATGTGTGATGTAGGGGAAGATCAGCAGTTGATGGGGCCGGGACCCACGGGGACAAGGAATGAGTGAGGACCCCACTGTGTAGGATACTGCAGCGCAATTTCCAGAGGAGTTCTTATTGTGAGTTGTGGCCTCATTCGATTAAAATTTCTCTTTTAACTTCCTCTATGTCATAGCTAAATACGCTGCACTTGGATTCTTCCTGCAGCTTTCCTTTAATTCTATAGTAGCCATGAAAATGAAAAGCAGGTTTTTAGTTGTTCTAACTTCTAAGGTTTACTTTGAAAAGTAGAACAGGTCTGCTTAGGTCCTAGAACATCTGGAAGCTATCTGAACATGAGAGGTGCTGTCAGTGAGACCATTTACTGTACACCTTTTTTTCTGGCTTCTGAAGTGTTGTTTTCATATGATTGGGAATTATTCTCTTTGTTATGATTGCATTTTGTTTTACTGAAAATAATGGGTTCCCTTATCAGGAGAAGAAACTGGCTTAACAACTCTGTCTTTTTAACAAAGTCATTACAAATGAACAGCTCTCCGGGTTTGCTGAGTACCTGGTAAAGGTGAAGAAGCAAGAGAGAACCAGGCTTTTGCTTGTTGTTTATGATGGAGAAGTATTTGAAATGATGGTGTAGACTTGGAGTTACTTTTGGTGTTTGAGTAAAGTGATGTGTGGAGGAGGCCTTTGTGAGAAAACCACCTGTGTCAGCTTCTTGAATTGCAAAATACAGAGAGGAGGGGGTTTGTAGGTTAAAACTACCCCTGCACGAGTACTTCCACCATCACCCGTATATGTAATCATGGTCACTTGAATTGTTCTTGCTGTCCAGTGCCAGCTCTGGGGCTGGGAGTGCAGCCCAGCCTACCTGTCAGGCAGCTGCTGCTCTGGGAAGATAGAGAGACAAACTCAAATAAAGAACAAGCTGTAAGACGAAATGCAAATACTTTGGGCTAAGGAGGAGACATGGGAGAATTGGTGAAAAGTGAAGAAAAAAGAGACATGCTATCTGGAAACAGAAAATGAAAGCATTGGAATCCCCGTTGTTTAATAAGAGGTTGCCAGACACTTGGTGTGACTTCTGAGAAAGTACAGTTGGGGATTTTTCCTCCTTTGTGTGGCATGGGAGACATTAAGCATAACTAACCCTAAAGCACATGCAGGTGTGCTAGAGATGGGTAGGGCACAAGGCTCTGCAGTGGGGGATGTGAGGCTTCAGTGATCTCATTAGACTGCCTGACCTTGTGTGTGTGTGTGTGTTCTTTATAAATGCGTGGAGCTTCATCTCTCTAGCTGTTGCACACATGTTTTGATAAGAATATTTGGTCAGTTTTTAGCTCTCTACAGTGTAAGTTATACACTGTTTGAGTAAAGCCATATTTTACTGATGTGGACCATGCATTTTTTTGCTGTGTGTCATTAAGTGCTCTCTAGTAATAGTAGAGTTCCAGTGATAAAATTGCAATTGTCTGCTCAATGGGAAATAGAGTCCACTAGCATTTGCAAACAAGTCTCTCTGTGACACTTCTTCAAAGATTAAATTCTGAGTTCAGTTGTGATAAATACCTTTTAATAGTCATTTGAAGCCACTTAAAGATGTAAGAAAGAGTAAAGAAGGGGGCAAGCAGTATTGGTTCACTTTGGGTTTGGATTTTTTTTTGGTATTAATGTTGTAGGGTGCGTTTTTATGTTTTGGGGGTTTTATTTATTTTTAATAGTTGTATTGATGCTCTCTATTAGCTAATAAATTGGCAGTTATATGAAAGCTAAAAATCATGCAAAAAAACTCCTAAGAAAGTTGGGGAAGAGTAAAAATAAGTTTGATTCATACTTTTTGCAAAGTTTGCTTAAGCCTAAAAGAACGCAGGCAAGCTGCTTTAGAGACCAAAGTTAAATTTTCAGTTCATGTTGCACGTCGTGAATTGTATGTGGAGAGCACCAAACTGATTTAAAACATTAACAGAGAAGCGGTATAAATTTTGAATGCGGATCCTCATGCAGTGTGTTGGGAGGCCAGTGAGTGCTCTCGATTAGCTCTGAGGGGCTGTGAATAGTTAATTATTCAGCTCGGAGTTCTGAAGTTCAAAACTCTAAGCACTTTCAGCAACAGGTCAGTCATGTGAAGTCTCAGTACTCAGTCGGTTTTTGCAATGCTGCTCTGGACCTTGTTTGCTCTTCATTGTGAGTGACTTTAAACTTTGTTTTCCCAAGAAAGATGTGTGTTGCTAATTGTTGTACGCTGGATCTTTTGTTTTAATCTGTCAGGCAATTATAGAAGTTAATTTCTTTCCTTAGGTTTAAAGTAAACAAACTTTGGTACAGCTACAGAATCTAGATGACAAGTATATTTTTCGAACCTTTGTGTATTATGTTTGAAATATATTAACGTTCTGTGAATGTGGCTCCATTCAAGCTTTTTAAAAGAATGTTTATCAGAAATTAAAAAGGTCTCGTGAGGTAATGCGTCTTCACTGAGGTTTGGTTTTGTTTATAATGGTAAAATTCTTAATAAAAGTATCTTTTCCTTCCAAATATATTGGTAAAGTGTGGAGAGTTATTTGAATTAAAGGAGATGTTGGACTATATGCTGTAGGACATGAGAGTGCTGCCTTCAAAATTCACTGTAACATAAATATATCAACAGATGTAGAGAGTTTTCCTTTTATTCTGTTTTGGATTTTTTTTTAAAGTGAAATAAGTGAAACTTATTCAGTGATCACTCTTTGCATTCAAGAATACACTGACTAGTCAGTAAGATGGGGAAACGTGTCAAGATAATTAAAACAGGAAATCAGCATAGATGAGGGGAATATGTGACAGCAAATTGTGACTGAAACATCAAGAAATATTACAACACAGTAGGATTGGTTATACTGTTATTTTATTGCTGTATAGAGGTAAATAATGTAGAGCTGGTAGGATTTTTTTGAATAATTTTAATAATAAAAAGAAAAATTTTGGGAGGAAAAGTATCACTATTTCCTCCCATATCTATTCTATATTAAGTACACTGGCACTGCAATTTGGCTTCATACTGCATAGTACAGTATTTCTGTTTATCCTAATCCAGTAAATCTGTTTGGAGAATGCACAATTAGGGTTCTTAGCATAATGCAAGGGAGGTAAAAAAAGTCACTAATTTACTTCTTTCAAGGTACATATAAAAAACTCTTGTTTTTGGCTCGATGTTTATTGGTCTTTTTTTTTTTTTTTCCCTTTGTGGATAAAGTGTGTGCTTCATTCCTGTTTTGAGAATTGTTAGTTTGTCAGTATGGAATCATATGTATAAATACATAATTGACTTTTCATTTTTATCCATTTATTTCAGAAGAAAATCTAAAGCACCACCTCCTCCTTCTGAAGCAACACCCACTGCTGTTTCTCCATTTGGTAACACAGAGTCAACCAACCTCATCATGGAACAGAAAGAGAATGTAATCGATAGAGATATTGAACTATCAGTGGTCCTGCCAGGAGATGTGATCAAATATACTACAGTTAACGGGAGGTACGTTACACAGAATTCTTGTTTAATTTTCTTTTCTTGCTCAAGTTTACTTCAACCTTCATCCAGGTTTCAATCACTTGGTAAAACACTAGAGTTAATTAAGCGTGAGCATAAAGCGCGTCCAAAGAAGAGCTGCGAAGCTGGTGAAGGGTCTAGATCACAGGTCTTTGAGGAGTGGCTGAGGGAGCTCGGGTTGTTTAGCCTGGAATAAAGGCTCAGGGGGGACCTTATCTCTACCTGAAAGGAGGTTATAGTGAGATTGTGGTCAGTCTCTGCTCCCAAGCAACGAATGATAGGATAAGAAGAAATGGCCTCAAGTTGTGCCAGGGGAGGTTTAGATTGGCTATTAGGAAAAATTTGCTCATGGTAAGGATTATCAAGCATTTGAACAGGTGGCTCAGAAGTGGCTGAGTTGCTGTCCCTGGAGGTGTTTAAAAGACATGAAGATACGGTACTTAAGGACATGGTTTAGGGGTTGACTTCGTAGTGCTGGGTTAATGGCTGGATTTGATGATCTTGAAGATTTTTTTTCAACCTAAATGATTCTGTTATTCTACTACGATTTTGGGTAGATATGGAAGCATCTACTTTATACATTTATCTACCATTTGGGAAGAATTTTTTTTTGAGATTCAGAAATTCTGTGTGGCACCTCTCAGGCTGTGTAGCCATACCTGTTGTTTTTTCTGGTCACTACAAATCTCTGTAAAATACTGATTGGTATGATTCACTGAATTTTCCCAGATAAGACATTTACTGGTAGGTTGAAATCATAAATCCTGGGACTTAAAATGCTGTGCTAATTATCATAGCAGATCTACCAAGAAGGCTGCTATTCAAGCCTGTGTGTGGATCACAGAACTCAGATGTTAGTTCATTGCTATCCTAAGCTGTAATAAACAAACCTGTTTGTGTATTGTGCTTATGTTAGTGTATCGCCCGTGTCTTTGATACTGAAAGCAAGAAGGTTGATTTACTTACTTATTCATTCAAACCAGGTAATGTAAATGTGTACTTACACCTACTTCACTTCTTAATGAGAGATAAAGTCTGACTCGAGTCTGTTTGCACACTGTGTCATTTGCTGGAGTTCATGAGGTCATTGCTTAGACATCAAATATGAGCTTGTTCACCAGAGCTGCAGTGGATGAACTTTTGTGGGTTTTTTTACACCTCTCCCTGACTCTGTGTGGTTTTCAAGATAACTTATATCTGAGATTCTATTTCCCAGAAGAAATTTTCTGAAATAATTAGTGACTACCTGATGCTTTATGGTGTTCTTGCCAGCATGTTTGCAAGGAAAATCGCAGTCTGGAAATACAGTACCTTCCTGTGTTTTTAAAATTTCTTGAAGGTGAGACCATGTGTACACTGTCAGGAACTTCTCTTTCTTCTTTTCTCTCCCTTTGTCCACACTGATGAGTATCGTGGCCCTTCCTCGTGCTTTGCTCAGAACAAAGTTCCGGAAAGGAGTGTTGCGTATATCTTCATTTGGTCAGGTTAGATTGTGTGTAATTACTCAGTGTTCAAGACAGGCCTTCACAGGCTTATCAGGAAGTGCGCGTTTCCCAATCAGTTTTATTATCCCGCAGTTACAGGGATTTTTCAATGCAGATACTGTATGTGATTGATTTCATAAACCTCTCTCTTGCGAATAAGAGCCAATATTAGCACTGCTAAGCTCACTCAGAATGAGGGGAGAAACTGTGCAGGACCTGCAGTCCACTGTGAAACATATTTCAACTATCTTTTAGTCTAGCTTGGCTGTATCTTGTTAGTCGTATTTTGTAAAGAGATAGGCAAGAGCCCTCTAGAAATGACATAAACAGACAAATTGGTAATTTGTCTCTTTTCTGTTCATAATTGGAGATGAGCAGCTTTGAATGTCCTGAGGAGAGAATACCTTTTAAATCTAGTACTAGAAAAAGCAAAATGGTGAGTTTGAACAGCCAGTTGTTCGAATTCTGTAGTCCATTAGAAGAAAGTTCTCTGTTTCAGATCAAGTTGGGTTGGTTTGCTCCCTCTGCTTTGGCATAGTGGATGGCAAGAGCTATGCAGCACAAAGCAAGGTGTTTCAGGGATCAAAATCCTGAGTATGTATAAGTAGGCAAAAGAGGATCAGAATGAAATTCAAAAGGAATTTTAGAGAAAAAGATTAAAAGACAGAAGAGTATTTGGTTCTTGTGTTGATGTCAAATAACTAAAGTGAAAGACTGAGAAAAGGAAGGAGAACTGAAATAACTCATCCCTCGTTCTGAAACTTCAGGCATGGGTGGATTCTCTTATTTAAGCCTCAGCACCAATTTATACTATGTAGTAGTTGGCAACAGGGATTCAGTTCTGCTCTTCAGAATCTGACAGTGACATGTGACTCTCCTAACATCAGAATTCCTGGAGGGGGATCCAGGCAAACAGTTATTTCAGAGGGGGATCCAGGCAAACAGTTATTTCAGAACAATGATCAACACCCCCCCAACATGGTAACAGCAATGAATGGGAGGAAGTGAAGGTACACTGTTCTGAGGCAGGAATAGAGAAATGAATCAAGTTGTTTGTTCTTTTTTTTTTAATTAGGATGTTTTTCAGAGTGATTTTACAGCATATGACTGAAGAATTTTCTGCAGTTAAAGAAGAAAAAAAAAAACCAAAACAACTTGAAGAACTATTTTTTTTTTTTTTAGCAGCCTAATCATCTTAATTTAGTTTTTTTGTTTTCCCACAGGGAAAAAATGCAGAGTTTGAGAAAGTTTTTTCTTGAAATTGGGTAATTAGTTTCAGTTGTATGCATCAGTAAATTAACTTGGCAATTTCAAGGGCCAATATGATAGTGACATTCATTTTATTTGGAAATGGACATTCATTTAATTTGGATATAGTTTTGCAGGGTAGTATGTTTAGGACTTGAGTTTCAGATGCCTTTTAGAGAGACCTTAGCTTTGCTGAATTTGTTTTGTAAGAGTCCTTTGAGTTTTCATTTGATCCATTCTGGAGTATTTTCAGTCATTAATAAACTGTTGGTTTACTCTGTATAGCTACCTACTGAATAACAAGCTTTGTGGTGTTGCCCTACTTTTCTAAACCTATTGTACTTAAATTTATTTGTAACAAATTCTGGGAGGTTTGGTGGGTTGTCTTGTTCTCCATAACAACAAATGCCTTTTTCTCTTTAGAAAATGGGATTAGTAAATATTTTTTCAAGGAAGACCATGAAGTCACAGTAATTAAGTAATTGGAGATCTGTAGAAAGCCACATTCTGTGTAGGTTTCTCTCTTTCTCTCTCTCTCTTTTTTTTTTTGTTTTGTTTTTTTTTAGTAGCAACTTTCTAGCCCTTGTTTTTGGAGTGTGGCAATTTGATGCAGTTTTTTCTTTAAACACTTGATTGAGTATTTGAAGGTACATCTGTTGATTACAAAGATAACATGATTTGATACATTCCGGTGAAGGTTCATCCTTTAACTATGTTATGTAAAGAGGGGCTGCTTTTAGCCACTTTTTATTGTGATTTAGTCAGGTAGGAATAACTGGAGAAAACAAATGAGAGATGAAGCAGTGTGGGAATATGTAAATATATGTACAATCAGAGAGTTCCAGAAAACTTAAGTAACTTAATGAAGTTAAGTTGCAAGTACATATTTTACTGACATAGATAAAGCAGGACAAAGAGATGATGTAGTCTGAGGCAGCTGATGGCCACTTTCTGGCATTTTACTAAATATTAATTATGGAAGCTATTAAATTTACTGTGATAGATGTATTCTTCCATCTACAGTCCTTGAAGATTTTAGCAAAAATAGTTATATAAGTTTTGGAGGATGTGATTAGAAGAAAAGCTTGATTTTTTTTTTTTTTTTTCTGTACCACTGTAGGAATGTCTTTCTATAGCAGGTGTTGAAGATGTCTTGGCCTCTGGTGGAGGATGAAGTGACTTAATGTCTATCATCTTCCAGTCAAGCAGGTCATTTCTGGAAGTACCAATGGAAAGTAAACTTGTACTCAGTCACTGTTCTCATGTACTAATTTGCATGTACCTGTCTTGTTTGTGAGCAGCTGTTTCTCACTCATCATTTTGTCACTTCTTGTGTCACTGGTTAATGTGAGGGCTTGCCCCTGTCACTGTGGTGAATTCCTATAGGATGGCTTTCTGTGATCTTTGCTTGGGAATTCTCACACTGGTCATCTTTGTTGTTCTTACTGTTCTCCAATAATTGAAGGGCAGTTCTTAAACCTAGTCGGTGTATAAAAATGCACCAGAAAAAAAGTAATGGGTAACTTATTGGAGATGCTGATAACCAGAAAGGTCACTGCAGAACTAGTGTCTGCAGTCACCTCTGGCTCCCTCCTCCCTGACCGTGCCCAGCCCCCAGTGAGATGGGGGAATGATATGATTTTCATTTGCAACCCTTTTCTTATTAGGGTGGGATGGATGTATTTGTTTTATTAGGAATTAGAAAGTACAAGAAAAGGAGGAGTTCCTTTTTCTTTCTTCTAACAGGAGATGAATTGAAATAAACTCTCTGGTTTATCTACATGAAGAGGGAGAAGTAATTATTATTCTGCATTTTGCATGGTATTTCTCAGACTATTATATATATCATCTAGATGAAAGCATGGGAATATATGACATTCTTCTATACCTCTTCAGACCATCTGGAGTATCATTTCTGTATGTTTTGTTTTATTGTTCCTTCTGTCTTTGTCTCCTGAGGCAAGTGTTCTTCTGCCCATAAAGCAGGCTTTCTTCTGGAAATAAAAAGTCTGTAGTATCTGTATCTGTCAGCTTTCAAACAGTTTCTGTCTTCTGAAAGTGCAGCATGTGCACCAGAGAGTCCAACCCTGCTGCTAGAGATCAGAAGACAGTTTGCTTAAGGAACACTTGGTCTTAAAGACAAAGTGAAAACAGGAATGATATTCCAGGGTAAATGAAAAGAAGGAAAAATTCAGTGTTCACAGTAATTTCTAACATGGAGTCATTCTTAATTCTTTTTACAGAACTGTATCATAGGAAAAGTCTGTTTTAACTTATTACTTAATAAACGTATTCATGTTCTTTGTTATCTAGAATTCTGCTTGGCCTGAGTGCTCTCTGTAGAAGCTCTCTATTTCCACATTTGGCTATGCTACGGGGATACTTGCATCTGTTATGAGATTACATCTAGAATTTAAGATTTCTGATAAAGCCATAACAGCCAAATCCTGTATTAATTTTCTCATAGACCCTTCAGCATTCTTTTCAATGTACCATTTCATGGCTTCACAGACTTTTAAATTATTTTCATAATACACTTGTGAGACAGAGCAGGCGATGGATTTCTGTGTTTGTAGCTGTAACTGAGAGACTCAGAGAATGTAAAAAAGAAACTGTCCTTACAGATGGTTACCCAACTCAAAAAAAAATTATTGAGGAATGATCTGATAGTACTATAACCTTGTTCAGTTGCTGTAACATGCGAAGTTAGTATACTCTCCTTACCTTGGGTCTATTTAAACATTTATGACACTTCTTTTTTAAAGTACAACTTTAATATATTTATTTCAGTAGCATCTGGAAATGCTCAGCATATCTTAATATGCTGTTCTGCATGTTCTTTCTTGAGCACTGTGAGAACAAGGACATACAGTTACTGACTCCATATGACAAATTCAGTTTGCTGTGCTTCGTTGTGGAAGGGACATCTGTTGCATCACACAGAGCTTCTCAAGAAATTGTATCCACCTGCTGTATTGTCATTTAGCTTCTTCTCTGTCTGTATTAAAAACCTAGATAATTTTAGGATCCCTAATGCAAAACCTCCTTAAAAAGGTGACTTCCTCAAACTTTATTTCTCCTGCTCCTTCCAAAAGGCTCATCCTCATCCCCTCATAAAAGGGACTTTCTGAAAATAAAGTCCCTTGTAACTCTGAACAAGTATAAAAGTTTCAAGCTTCAGGAGAGAACTGTTCTGAATGAATAGCAGGGCATTTATCACCACTGTTAAAGTTCCCACTAAATGTCAAATGAAATGGCTAATCCACATGTCCCTGTTGACCTCAAGAAAGCTTTGTTTCACACAAGCAAAAATTTCCCCCTTTGCTCAAGCACTTGGCATATTTTTGTGCAAACTAGTCTTGTTTTCCCTTTAGTGTTTCTTTGGGGGTTGCCTGTTTCCTTTTTAATTTAATTTTATTTTTTTAAATTTTGAAGATATTTAGAATTGGTGCCTGGCGGTAATTATTTAGTCATGGAAGGGATGAGCTGAATTAAATGTTTAGCAGCATGTTTTTTTATAACCTGCTTAATTGTCACCTGTTGTGACAATTCCATATGTCTTTTACAGGAAACCCATGATGGACTTGCTGATCTTTCTCTGTGCACAGTATCATTTAAATCCATCAAGTTATGCTATAGAGTTGGTATCAGCAGAAAATAGCCAGATTAAATTCAAACCTAACACACCAGTGGGAATGCTTGAAGTGGAAAAGGTGATTTTAAAACCAAAACAAATAGATAAGAAGAAACCTGCTCCAGTTATACCAGAGGTGAGAACTAAAGTTAAAGCATATTGAGAAATTAGAGTCACTGTTGTATTGAACACGTTGAGCTGGTAGCTCAGCCTCTTGTTTCAGCTTTTCCTGTTGTCTCTCATCTTCTCACCTTGCAACTCTGGGAAATGCTTCACTCTATGTTCTTGATAACCTCCTCTTAGGTAAAATATATTTAAATTTGTTGCAGCAAATGTTTTTGCTGCCAAAAGAAGGAAATATTACAACATTATTTGAACTTCCACACCCTACTGTTATTTTGAAAAATTCTGCAGATGAAGTGTGGCTGAATACAGCCTTCCACAAACTGAAAATCAACATCTTGTACAATCTGTCATGCTGTGATATATGTGCCCTTCTGACTGTATGTTCATTTTCCTTTAATGCATACTGTACTCTCTTGTTACTTGGCTTTATTTATATATTCTTAAGAAGGCAGAAGCTTTTAGAAGTACTAAACCAACTTCTGGATGTTGCCTAAATCTTTCCTTCCAACTTTGTCCTTCTGCTGTATAGAAGAATACTGTAATTTGTCTAAAGCACTGAGCAGAGGGCCAGAAGTGCTCTTCTGCTGCACTTTTACCTTCCTCCTACACGTGTGCTCACACTCACTCCTGGCTCATCACCTGACTTCTGCAGCTACCTAATAGAACCCGGCAGGGCACCTCACTCCAGGCATGTCCTGCTGCACAGGCACATGGCAGGTGCTAAAGGAGAAGCAGACCGTTTCACGTGTCCTTTCTTTGCATCAAAGGGAATAGCAAAATAGTTCTTCGTTTTTCATGCACTGATTCTGAACCTATAAAATTGCTGAAGTTGGCCATAAGTGGATTTCCTGTGGTTACTCTGAGGTTGTTGTAAAAATGCCAGTTCTTTCAGAATTTGTGCTGGTATTTATTGGAATTTTCTTCTCTTTAGCAAACGGTAAGGGTAGTGATAAACTACAAGAAGACACAGAAGACAGTTGTAAGAGTTAGTCCACATTCACCCCTTCAAGAACTCATACCAATTATCTGTAGCAAATGTGAGTTTGATCCTTCACACACTCTGCTGTTGAAGAATTACCAGTCTCAAGAACCCCTTGATGTGACAAAATCTCTTAATGACCTTGGACTAAGAGAACTATATGCCATGGACATCAGTCGAGGTAAGATACTTTTCTAAATTGCAATTAGATAAAAGATATCTACTTAGTTTTTTAATTGTGTATACATGTCATTGGGCTTTTTTACTTATGAAGAAATTATTTTCTAGCAATTTAGTATACACTTCATTAGTCTTCCACAAACTTAAAATTGAGACAGGTTTACCTGGACTTTTGTTTTTAGAAGTGCTGAAGTTTTATTTTCTAACCAAGTGTTAGGTACCAGCAAATGTAGCTGAGTACAAATCCTCACTTAGAAGCAAAGCTTTTTCTTCTTACCTCACAGCTTCGCCAAAAAGCCCAACAACATTCTTTTTTCCTTAGCTTATAGATGTAAGATCATGATAACCTAACGAATGGAAATGTTAGAGAAAATTAGTTTTGCTTTAAAACTATTTAAAATTTTAAAAGTGTTAGAATGTTCTGATGGTGTTTATGTATATTTCTGAGTGCTGCTTGCTAATTTTATAGGTTGTGAAGGAATAATAACGGTCTTTTTAATTGTGGTCCAACAAGGGCACAGTGAACTAACCTCCTAATATCTGTACAGGTATTCCTAGGCCAGGTTTTAACTTCAGCTGTACACCTCTGTTTTTCATAACACATTTATTGTACTGTGATTAAAAATTCTGTACAGTGTGGTTTGTTCCATTTTAGACATTTCTCACAAGAAATTTTACCTCAGTGTAGAAAGCAGTAATATTGATTGACTCACTCCTGTTTTTGACCACTATTGTATTTGTTTGACTTTATTTCTGCTCTAAAACTAGGGGGGTTTGTTGGGGTTTTGTGTGTGTCTTTACCCCTCTTTCTATCTATATATGGTAACCTTACTCTTTGGTGGTTACAGTTTTAAGAGTTCTCTCATTTACTTCCTAAAGGTCAGAATGACAAATTTGGGCAATATGTCCGTTTTCCATAGAGAAAACGAAATTGAAATATCTTTGTCTTCCCCAGTGGAAAACAACGTATTTTAAGTTGTCTAAACATGTTACTTTGACTACATGTGCCCATAGCACATTGTCTGGTTTGTTGTCTGGTGACCTACTGCTTTCGTTTACGGACTGGCAAAGCTGCATTTTGCACAATATGACTTGTGCTTCATTTGTATCAACAGCCAGAAATCCTTAGTAGGGCATACAAGGGCATATATTGGCAGTGCCCTACTAGGAAATTTAGATATTCTTCAGTTCTTACTACAAAGTAATTTCAGCATTTCAATTTTGCAGACAGGTTCAAAGTTCTGAATGTTTAGTTATCTTTATAAAAGTAAATGATGAGGTATACTTTTTACTTAATGGAATTTAAATTCAAATTTTATTTGATTAAAGTTATATTTTGGTTTTACGTTCCTCTTTGTTTTCCAAGTTTGGTCTGCCTGACAATCCAAAACTTACAGAGCAAAGTATTCTCTATACTGATTTTTCTCTTTGCTTCAGAAATATAAGTGGAGCCTCCCTTCTTATGAACAAGATTCCAATCTGTGTTGCATGTCTTCAGTTTCAGCTTCTTGAATGGCTCATAGTACTGGGCAGTAAAGATACACATCCTTTTGTTTCAGCGAAATAGCCAGTTGATTTTTCCCTAACGTTGGAAGATTCAGCTTGGCTTCCTGTGTTTATAACTTGTAACTGCATCCTTGATTCAGATTCACATTTTCTGTCTTTCTTTTTGTCTTTCTGTAGCCACATCACCAGTTGATTTAAATTTACCATCTTTGCAAGGTACGATTTACTGAAATAGGCGGTGAAACTGTAGCACTTACATGACATTACCTCCCGCTCCTATTGCAACATCTGCTTAACTGTGACATGAGTAACATCTCTGTCCTATCTTAAATGCATATTTAAAATGATAGTACGGAAGTGGTTATACCCAGCTATATAAAAAGTGGGGGTTTTATAGTTTTACCCTAGATCGATTTATTACATTTAGGGTCACATTTATATTGATACTTTTACCAGCTTTGCTGATTTCTGTTACTCATTGCATTTGCATTCAATAGGATTTCTTTAAGAAAGTTTATTCCAGTAAAAAAATTAAAAAAGAGGTAACTATTACATATACAAATCCTCTGCAGGAATAAAACCCGAGATGAGCTCAGTTGGTGATAAAACCATCAAGGTTGGGTGCTTGATCCCCCTATGGGCCATTCGCTTAAGAGTTGGACTCAGTGATCCTTGGGGAACTCAGAATATTCTGTTATTCTGTGAAAAAAATGTAAGGGGCATAAATTCTGCAAGACACCAGAATGGACTTGTCTGTGACTGCCACACAGTGAGCTACATGTGCAGCACCGATCGAGGCTTTGGATGATCTTTCTCCATACCCACACCATGTGCAGGCTGGGGCCTGGGTTGTCCCACTTGACACTTTGCCAGGAATTAAAGCTGTCTGGAATGGAGGGCTGAAAAGACTGTGCTCTTTTTCCCTTTTACAGCCTTTATGGCTGTGAACCATAACATATGACAAGTGGGATGGGCTGGAGTAAGTGCTGGGGTATTAAGAGCTGCTGAAACTCGTCTGACCTGAGTTCTGAGAAGGACATGAGGAACATGGATGGTGGGAGACCAGTTCATTTTGCAGCACCTAGAAAAATTTTAGTGTAGGTGATTTACGATGCGTTTTGTGTATCACTGCAGGAGGGTTATGACTCAGTGAAACAGGAAGGATCAGGAGAAATAACATCTGCATGAAATAACATCTAGAAATATTGTTTTCTATTTTAGACTCCTACCAATCTGAAAACATAGATGTTCTGAAGGAGAAAGAAAACAAAGGATTTTTCAGCTTTTTTCAACGGAACAAGAAGAAAAGAGACCAAGTAAGGTGTAACTTTGTATCAGCAAAACTTCTAGAAACATGTTCATATTGAATAATCAATACTGTTGACTGTTTTCCCAAAAGTATATGCAACTTGGATTTCTTTTTATTTCCTGTACTTCAAGGCTGCCAGTGCCCCAGCAACTCCATTGATGAGCAAGCCAAGGCCAGCATCTATCACGAGATCTAACACTGTGAGCAAGCAGTATGATTCAAACACTCTGCCATCAGAAATGCCGAAGAAACGGAGAGCTCCTTTGCCACCTATGCCAAACTCCCAGAGTGCTCCCCAGGAACTCTCACAAGCTCAAGTCAGGCCTGTACCTGATATTGTGAAATCCAACAGCTTTGATAGGAATGCACAGGTTAGTTATGTTTCCCTCACTTCTCTTCATAAATGTAGACACAATAATCCCAACAGCCTTGTTGTTAGTATATGATGAGGCTCGAAATAAATGGGAAATAAAAGTGTAGTACTTGCTTTTAAAAATTTTAGCTTGAAAATAACTATAGAAATTGAAAGATGCATTGCTTTTAAACTTCAGATCCAAAATACCTGCTGTATTTTGAAAAGGTAAACCCAGCTTCTTATGTAAGTTGGTCTTGTAAGCACCTTTTTGTTCTTTTGTTCTCATATACTTACATGTGAGAATGTGGTCTCACTTTATCATATCTAGTAATTGATGTTGTGGTATTTCTATTAATTTCTAATGTTTTAGTTATGTGGGATAACAAGTAGTTTGTTCTTTACATTGTTAGAAAAAGGTGGGCATTTTGGGGAGTGGTCTAAAGCTTGTTGTGCTCCCAGCAAGTCAAAGTAAGTTTTTTATTTTAATCAAATAAGGCTATATTTTATTGAAGCTATGAGATGTGGGCTACATATTTAAGTAACCTATATATGCCATGAGTTGAAGAAATTCTACCAGTAGAATTTGGTAGAATTGATGCATTAATTCTTATCCTGGCATTGCACAAGGTTAAAATTCTTTGGCGTTCTTTTTTATTTATTTCATACTTTGCTGTGAATACAGTTAAAGGTTGTTTTTTGATATGAGGTTATTGGCATGCTAGAAAAATTAAATGCAGAACTAAAATACAAGTCTGAGGGATTAATTTTGAGTTAGACTTGGAGACAAATTTCAGACTGTGACTTCCTTTATACAATGATTTAGTCTTTCACTGATGCACAGAACCACAAGAGAGCACTGTTTAACAGGAGTTCTGTCTTTGTGTATTGTGTCTTGCTGAAAAGCTTTATCATTTATCATTTGAAGAAGACAAAGGTTTCTTTCTGAATTTTAATAAAAGGAACCTGGGGGAGAGAATAAAATCATGATCTTTTTTTACCTCACTATGTTTGTCTTTTAACTGAATTCAAATTTTTTGAAAATAATTTATTAATGTCAACATGCTTTAAATGATTAATATCCTATTTTGTCTAAAAGTAACATATGACTGCTTGGCTGTCACTCAAAAAATTGCTTAGATTTATTATTTTGTACTGACATTTCTTACTCATCTGAAGTGATTTGACTGAAGTTGAATAGCTCACAAAGAGGACAGAACAAGTTATATTTTTGTGTGGATTTTCTGTTTTGTACTACTTTGTGCAGCCCCCTTAGAAAATGCATGCCAAAGACTTCTAAGGTGACTTCTGTTTCATTCTGACTTGATTGCACAATGATTTATCAGAAAACACAGATCTTGGGATTTAAATGTGCTTTGTGCTTTGAATTAATTCAAATAAAATATTTTGGTTTTTGGTATCCACTTTCCAATAAATATCATCTAATTAATGAATTTGGACTGAATGGTACATATTGCTCAACTCTTGAGAGGGATCCTACAAGATATTTCCTTGGAGGTTAAAGCTACTCCTTGAGAGAGTGCTGAGACATTGCCAGAGACCTTCCTGCAGCACAAGACTGGTCCATTTACACAACCCTAACCCTACAGAAATGTACATCTCCAGTCTACCCCTTGCAAAAGAAAGGGATGGGAGAATAGGGGAAGGGTGGGAAGCAACTAAACAGTAAAGTACTTCTGAAAAGATTTTTTTTAGCCACTGTCACAGAACAGCTTGGTTAGGATTTCTGGGAGGGATGAGTTCCATGCTTAAAAAATTATACCAGAGCCTTTCTTGCCTGCAACTTCATGGTCAACCCTTTAAAGGAAAAGTTGGGCAATGATGCAGTGAATACTATGGACATCAGAGAGGTTTGAGGAGAGTCAGGGCTACCTTGGAGAAGACAAGGCTCAGGACTACCTGTACTGAAGTTTGCATGAGAGTAATTTGCTATTATTCTGAGATGTTTCAGAACTGGTGGTTGAACGTTGCATGCATCCACTTTTCAGTACGTCAAATGCATAACCTTGTCCCTTTATTGTATTTGCCTCTGTACCAGCAAGGGTGCAGATAAATCCTAGGAGATAATAGTAGTATCGGGTGCTTGGGCAGAATATCAGTAGCTGAGTTGCTCCAAATAAATTCTGTATGTATTTTCTTTCTGACAGATCAGAGGTGTATCGCTTCCTCTGTAGTACTTTGGCTAAGTTTAAGTATTTTGGGAAGCTTAAGTCATGTAATAGAAACTGAGCGCATGAATACACTCAATGCAGGAGCAAATACATTTTTTTGCTGTTACACCTTGGACATCCATTTGCCTGCATACTTGTACAAAGGGAAGAAAGAAATACTAGCAATATGGCTAGCAATGTGCTTTGATATCCCTACATGATTCAGTTGCCTGTATATCCCCTGTTAAACTAAGATATTTGTGGAGCAAAAGAGGTAGGCATTGGTGGTGTGTGAGGTAAGGTTTCCAGCACACTGAAATGCTCCACTACTGTATTCTTTCCCAAATACTTTTGTTTTCTTCCATTTCAGTTGCAAAATTATTGTGGCTTAAATACTTGTTTTTTGAATTGCAAAGAAGGGCAAGGCACCATGTCTGCCACTGCTTACAGAGGCTGGAACTTGGGAAGCACTGATATGTACAAGTGTCTGCTTGGGGTAGTGTGGCATTTGGTGCCAAATTTGTCTGTACATATTTGAGACTAAAAAGTTTCATATCCACCCTTGCTTGTTCCAGGATGAGGAGGGTGTACAGTGTTAAAAGTAGAACTCTGGCATATGTTGTGGAAGTTATGGCAGAGTTCACTGCTGTTTCTGCACAAGCACAGTTATTTAGTTTAGTGATTCTAAAAAGAATTTTAATTTAAATGTAACTGATAAAGCGCTGGTTATCATTGGCAGTTGGTATGACACATGAATACCCAGATGTATATTCCCCAACTTTGTCAGATATGTCTTAATAACATTATTTTAATTTTTTTTCCATCTGTTTGAAGTACTATTTTCACATTACAGCCTTTGTTAGGATTTGAAAGCTCTTAATATTCATATGTTGAATAATTCCTGAGAAAATCTGTTCAGCACTCGAACCTTAACTGGAACATTTAGTACTTTCTTGAAATCTCTCTTTGCAAGTCGTTTGTTTCTTTGGATGCAAAGGGCAGTAGAAAGGCTTATAAAAATCTTCTAGTAGCATTTGTGCTCTTATGCTGAGAACATTATTTCCCCCCCACACACACACTCGTTCTGTGCAGAAGGGAACTCTGGTGACATCTGTTTGGCTGAGCGAGTGTGCGCAGAGCTCCGAGCCAGCCGAGTCAGCTGAGGGAGCCTGTGTGAAGCAGACGAGGGTGAGACCTTTGAGCAGAGAAACGTGTCTTTGTGCAGAACAGAGGGGCTGCAGCCAGCAGCTACCAGAGAGGAGACAAATAGAACTGCCCAAATGCAAGGAGGAAGTACTTTAGCAACAAAAAAAGCCCCTCATTTGGGGAAATAATATTGTATTTGACATCCTCTCCTGAATACATTCAAAGGCTGAATATTAATTGTTTTTCCTTTTTAAGAACTATTTGGGATCTGTGAATACGAAACTATAAAAGTGTAAAGTGATTTTTGTTGTGTGACATTTTAATCACGAAACTGACTTGTTTAAAGACTATTCAAGCATGCAAGTATTTTTAATTAGAAGTAGAGTATGTCCCTATCCTCTGGTGTTCTTAAAAGAACATTTCACCTTGTGCTTTGTGTTTTCTCTTTAAAGCCCTGAGTTCTGCTTTGCTGTAAAAGGTTTGAGTTGCTTGCTTTGGCAAGTGATTTTTTTTTTTTTTAGAATGATGGGTAGAAGAATTGTGTGAACATTTTGGACAGTGCTGGTCCTTACAGTGCAGTAAAATATCTATGGATCTCTCATACCTGATATCAAGGTAGGACAAATCAGATGACCGAGTCTGCCCAGTGTGGCTCAGAGGATAGTTTTCATCATTCCAGTTCATTCATTCAAGTATTCTATTGAGACCTAACGGGAGCTGCCAAGCACTGCCTGACAGACATCTTGTGCCAGTATCTTTTCTCTTGTGAGTAATTTTCGTTATAGATTTGATTGTATACAATCAAATACTCTAGCTTTTGCTCTTCAATATCCTGCTTATTGTAGGATATGTTTATTAGTGGGAGCTTTCTAAATACAAGCATCTCATTCCATGGGAATTAACACTGTCAACAGTTCTGTTGTCTGTGATGCTTTCAAAAGGATTGCCAGTGAAACAAGAATTTCTAGGTGTTTTTATACCATCTCTGTTCCTCGATATTGTGCTTTGTGAAGTGGGCTGGTTAATGGAAGCACAGAGAAGTTCTCTTAAGATGACCCCCCATCCAGTTGTTCTGTGGATCCTTCTACCCAGAAATGAATGTTACTGCTGAATTTTATCATATTGCTGAGTAGAAAGTGATAGGGATCAGAATTGTTACAGAAAAAGGCAGCTGTGTCTAGTGCAAAATGCATTCCTTTATTGCTGGGATCCTGAACATTGTCATTGTAATAATAGATGTGGATGTAGAAGGTTTCTTCAGCATAAGGCAAACTGCAATTAAGAATGGCAGGCAAATTTACAAGCACTGTCTTTGAGACAGAGAATGTGTTTTTAAAACAACTTAAAATGCAGTTGGGCTGCTATATCATAAAAATATGAGGTCTTTAACAGTACCCTTTGTCCATTTTTAATGGTTTTGATTATTTGTCAATCAAGAACTTTTTTACTTTTGCTATAATAAAGAGGACTGCACTACACTGCAACATCAGTAGGTACTATAATTATTGTTTTGCAACTTACTAAAATTTAACTTTGATAAGTATTATAATAATACAGTTGTACTTTCCAATATGAGTTTTGAAAGTGGGCATTCCAAAAATTTCTATGAAAATTCAAGTATTTCAAGGAGGGAAAGAAATTCCTAATAATTGAGTATACAGCCCAATTAAGACTGCTGTTGAAGGAATGGAGAAGGAAACATAGTGTTCCGTCATTGCAGTGGGGTGTAGTTGAAGCATCTTTCTGCAGTGATTTTAGCTACTTTTAGAAAAGAATTATTTTGAGTTTGTAGCATAGCCTTTGGGCATAAAAGAATTCAAATTCTCATTTATACTATATGTAACAACTGATTTTCTTTTACTGATCTATGCTGCACCTCTGTGAATATATTCAATTACTGTAGAAAATCTTTTTTTTTTTCCAAACAACTCCTTGGAGGAATTAAGATGAAAAACATAATACGTTTGGTAATAGATATATATTCTCTCTTTCCCAAATGTATATTATAAATACTTCTGGAGAATAATTACTAAAGCTATTTTGCTGTTTTTCATTGATTGTTAATAATCTTCCTCCCCTGTCTCCCTTCCCAGGCCCCTCCAGGATTAGTACGGAAAGGTTCCCTGCCGCTCAGTGACACTTCTTCCGTGAACTCGTCTCTAAGGAGGATGAAGCGCAAGGCGCCCTCACCACCCTCCAGAGCACCAGAAGATCAAAGTGAAAGCAGTAATGAGCCGGGTAATCTTTATATGCTCTTTAATTGGAAGGCAACAGAAAGTATAGCTGTTTGGCTAAACATTAAAGCAACGCCACCTTATGAGACAAGAATTGCAAGTTAAAATACGAGTGCCAGACGCCTTCAGGTGGTAAGGAACTGGTTTATGGGACCGGCTCACGCAGTGTGTGTGAGCTGGCACGGGAAGGACACAGGAGCAACCACAGAACTGCAGATGCAAAGGGTAAAATAATTTTTGTTACCTCACCAGCTGGGGAAACCTCGATGCAGCACCTGGGCAGAGGCACCCGAGCAGTGATGCAGAACTCGGTCCGTGTGAGGGACTGACAAACCTGCTGTATTCCCTCTGTGTCAGGGGTTCACACAGGAGTACTTTACCAACCACTGTGCTTTGATCTTTCCCGCAACAGGGCAGGGCTCTCCAGCATGTTCGATAAGGTGCCTTTTGAATCTATCGCAGGCCTATGTCATCGAAACACAGGTGTTCTGCTTGTCAAACACACAAGACTAAACAACAATTAGTATCGTATATGTGGGGTTTTTGTAGCCCTGCTGCAAATCACTTGAGCGTATTTGCAATCCTCCTCACCAGTCTTCCGTTATTTTCCCATAAGTGTGAGAAAGGCAGGTATTTACAGAAAAACACAGACAATGCCAAATTAATTATAGTTAGGTTAAGTAGAGAATTGTGTTTGTGCTGCTCAGATGGACTGCTTGGGGTGGGGAGAAAAGATTAGCTTCTCTGTATCAGAGAGTATATAACAGGAAATGGACTGACAAGAAGAATCTTAGAGAAAGTTTTATATTAGTTTTTTGTGATTCTTCTGTGTGGTTCAAAAATACCTAAGAGTTGAGATTAAAATATCTGGAAAATGTGACAATGAGCAATAGCTGCTTAAGAGAAGATGTATTTCTTGAAGAACTCAGTAGTCTGTAAGACCATAATCTAACCATTTATCTAGGACTTTTGTTGGTGCAGAAATTGAGAGGAAATAAAAGAGGTTGTTGCTCCACTTTTTGCAGTAATGGAGACAACAGAATCGGCCTCCACTAAAACGGAAGGAAGAGCCACTGAAATGCAGCCTGAAACAGGTTGGTTCTTTTTCTAAAAGCATTGATAAAATCTACTTCATAGCAAGTTATGATAATTCATAGCAACAAATTACTATATTGTAGGTGTGTCATAAGAACAGAACTAATTTTAATTCTTCAGATCAATTAGCTTTCCCCTTGAAGTACAAATATGGCTTTCTAAAATAAAGATGTTTCAATGTCTACAGAAACACATCCAATGTATTTTGTACTGGAATCGGTGCTTTACATTTAATAAACTAAACATTATCCCTCTTTTCCCACCTCCCTCACAAATTGTAGAGAAGAACTAGACATAATTTCTGTGATTTTTTTTTTTTTTTTGTACTTCATAACAAATCTTTCAAAAGCTAAAGCCCAGTCTTGTTTTTAGAACCCTGCCTTGTGCTGCCCTTGACCCGTGTAACCCAGGGGCAGGAGCAAATCTGCGCCCGCCTTTTGGTTGGCATCTGAACAGCCTTTGAAAACATAAGTTGTAAATATAAACTGAATGCATAAATAGCTGTTCATACGTTATTTGTTGGGTGTTATGGAAAAAATGTGATATATGAAAGTATAGCTGTTTAAAATACAATTATTTAGCTGCTGAACATAATGCTTCTTTAATTTAGGCAGTTTGTACTGTGAAGTACTTTTGTTTGTAAGCACCAGACTGTAGGGTTCAGATATGGAGTACAGCATCCAGAAGTCTTCTAAAATTTTTAAAAGCTTTTAGAATAATCAGTGCCAGTGCAGTTTGGAAAAATCACTCTTCAATGCTAATCACTAAGAATGAAATCTATAAATGCTATGCCTGTTGAGTGCCACTGGCATTATATGAGGCTAAACACTCAGTTTCTGTGCTAGTTCTCCAGCTATTTTATTCAGGATACCAGTGTACCAGTCAAATTGGTTGGACTGAGAAAACACAAATGTACCACAAAAGCTGAAAAAGGCACCTGCTAGGATGCTAGATCTCTGGCAAAGGGAAAAAAATGAAGATGAGTAATCAGTAAACTTGGGTTTGGTTTGTGTTTAGGGCAATTTATTTAAAATGTCAGAAAGACATTAAGTAGAAAGAATAGATAACATAATACATGAGAGTATGAACCTATACTGTGCAGTCTGAGGCTGAAGATGTAACCTTTTCTTTTCCTAGTTGTAGCAGATGAAGGAGAGTAATCACTTCTAAGTGAGTTATGGTTATTATGTTTATTATTACATAATTTTCTGTGTAGAAAACTGTTTATCTACATGCAATAGGTCTAAGATGATAAGCAAGGTTATCATACTGTGATTTAAAATTAAGTTTTTTGGTTTTCCTGTGCTTGCTTCTATCTCAAGATTATAGATCTTTGCTAAAATTTCTGCAGTTCCCATCACTGTAATGTAATAGATTTAGGAACCTCTGCTTGAGGCATTTGAGTTCTTTAATTAAATATTTCAATTTAAGCTGTAATGGAAAGAAATAGAAAAATGTAGTCATCTTCACTGTGCTTCGAACAGGCCGTGTTGAGCCCTAGGATTTGCCTCTGCAGTTAGTGACAGGCTTCATTGTCTAGTTCTCCTGTTGTCTTCATGCAATGGCCTTTGCTGAACACTTAATGTAGTGCAGTATTTTAAAATGTAGATACAAGTCACGTAGCACAGCTTCATTGCCTCTTTTTACTTCTTCTCATGGGATACTGCTGCTCTCTGGTGGCATCTCTGAAACTGTCCTGAGGCCTATGTATAAAGGGTCCTTTTAGCAAAGGCCCTCCTGCCATGAGAGCCCATATTAACCTGTGGCACAATCAGCTGCAGTACGCTTGTCTTGTGCCTGGTCTGAAAATTATGCACATTTGGGTATTGTTTTAAATGGATAAAATAGTTCAATATCTCTTTTATTGTGAAGTTATACATAATTTTAACTTCACAAAAGGCTTGCAGTTCCTTCCATTTGGATTACTACTCCTTTAATTATCAGGCTTCTGGGAAGCATTGTGAGTTTTTGTTTGGCTGTGACTGGCATTCCAAAGTAGTTCTGTTATCCATTGCTACTTCTGCAAATAAGCAAAAAAAACGTAAGCTGCAAATATAGGGTTACCTTCTGCCCTAAAATGAACCATTACAAATATTCAATTTGGTGTCTATTACCTATACACTACTTAGACACATATACATTGAGTGAAGCTATCTAATGTGGAATAGGCAACATTTCTGTTGTGAAATGACAGCTTTCCCATGGTGTAAAAAACCTGTACCTTGACAAAAATACTTTGAAGGCACACATCTACTAGAATAAACCTTGACAGAGAATTAATTTGAACATTTGGGATTATAAACAGCAATTCTCTTTCTCAATTATGACTTTTGTTCCCCTTTCCGAAGTTCAATTAATGCTTAGTCTTTTCTTTTTCCAGGGAAGAAGGTAAAATGGTGTTTAAAAAAATATTTTTGAAATTACAGATTTTTAAATAACTTTCCATCAAAACAAATCCCTTGCTATAATCCTATTGGTTACGGTATCTCTTAAGAACCTTGTTAAGGGCTATAGAGTCAGGAGCAGATTTGCATGATGTAGTCAGGCTTTCTAGCTTCAGTGCTTACAAGCTCACAGAGCAGCACCAGCCTGTTCTCTGCAGGGCAAACATTGTTCTTACTACTGAAGGGAGCCTTGCAGTTGGTATGTCAGTCATCTCATCAGGTATATCTTCAGTGCCACAGTGGAGGCTTTAATAATGTTGTTTTAGGGCTAATAAAACCCAATGAAATATCTTCAGGGAGGATAAACTATATGCAGATACAAATGCAATATATATTGCATATGGAACTACATATAGACTGTATAAGCAATAAGGCAACAGCGTGTAGCCAGTATTGCTGTAAGTTCTTCCTAGTGATATGATGCGTATAAAAGCTATAGACTGAGGGTTTGGAAACAAGTCAAAATATGAACTGCTCCCCTGGGGACTAAACTGCATGAGGTATGTGAAGGATGGTTGTTAAATGTTATTTGTGTATCAAATGCATTCAGACTTTATTCTGCTGCAGCAGTGGTGGCCCAGGCCTGGAATGAGATCCAGTAAGAGATGAAAACCCACTAGCAAGCCAGGCTGATCTAATACTGGCAAATGAAGTAGAGCGCTTTGGAAAAAGTGCGAGGGTCGTTTTTGTTTATTATCCATTTGTAGGTCAGGTTAGTCCACTCCAAAGCTTGGAAGAGTTTCTAGCACAGCAAAGAACAGAATTTCATATAGTAGGAATGTCAGGAATGTCTCCTACCAACCCAAGCAAAGTTTCCATCCCATGAGTATAGATACAACTCAGCCTTTGTTACACTTTTCTCCAGAGGAAAAGCAGCAGAGAGATGACAGCAGTGCCTGGGCACAAAGCCATAGCAGCTCAAGAATGCTTCCATTTCTCTTGTCAGAAGTCCTGGCTGTGCTTTGTTTGTATAATTCAGGTTTCCATAGAGTATTTAGACTGAAAATCGTAGTCTTTGTTCCTGTGGGTGGTGATGGCTCAGGCCCATGGCATAATAGTTCTCACCAGTGAAGGAGACACTGTTCCTGAGAGCCAGTTATGGGCTGTGGAAAAGTCTCGGCAGGTTTGATGTTTGCTCACATTCTCTTATGCTTTGTGCATTCTGTCATGTGTATGTATCATTGCACACATGAAGTAATACTGCCATCAGTAAAATGATCTGCTTAAGTACGAGGTTGCTGGATATGACTTTTTCCTAGGTGGAGATGAAAGGGGTTGGCAGCAGGTGAGAGGGAGAAAAGGCCCTCGTGACTAGTAAATTCTTAGGAGTCCCTGTAATACCAGTGTGGCATATTTGTATGTACCTGTGCTGAAACCACATGGAAGGAGCTCACCTGCACCACTTTACAGTCTTGCCTCTCTTTCCGTGGGGATCTAAATCCCCAGGGGGATTCAGTACTGCGTTCAGTACTATGGCACATGTTGATCACATTGCTTAATGTGTAACTACAAAGCATTATTACGAAAATCCAATATAATACCAAGAATTAAATGGTGAAGTGTTTGGCTTTTGTAATTGCTCTGTTACAGTGTATGAATAACTTTGGCATTACTGAACTCTTAAATAATGACCGTATTGGGAAAATCAAAGTTTTCTGTACTGAGCCTTTCTCCAATATAGACAGTCCTCTCTTTACTTTTCTAAAACAGTGCACTTCTCAAGAAGTACTGGAAGCATTGTGGCATCTTAGCCACTAAAAAAAACAAGTCAGTCTGAGATTTCTTTGTACTCTGCGATCTGCGACTTTCCAGTATTCCTTGCTTTCTGTTTCTATTGTTGGCTTGGTTCACACGTGGAAATTTACTGATACTACTTAGAAAAGTCTGAAACGTAATTGCCCAAGTGCAAAGCCTGTACCTGACAGGTATCAGTGCACCCAAGGCTGACAGGTCAGGCAAAGCGCACTCGGTTGTTCCCAGTAGTCTTCCACAGCACCATATTGCACTATATGGATGGAATTACTATCTTTGTATATAGAATACTAGTTTAAAAGCCGAGAGGTTAATTGTATGGCCTACTTACTAATATTTGATAAAATGTGAATCATCATCTTGTGACAGGAATATATTGCTGGCAGGGAAGCAAAGCTAGTGACGGTTAATCCTTCCGGAAGTCAAAATAGGTGCATTTATTAGTTTAACTTCAGGTACGCTGATTTATGTATGTCCTAGTCCAGTAACAACCTTTTAGTATAACTATGCTCTGGCTGAAAAATGTCGCCATTTTTATGGATTAACACTTGTCAATGAACTTGTTTTTCCTGCTGTAACATGAGACTCTGCACAAGACACTTCTAACTATCTTTTAATACACCTGGGATGGTTCTGGGAAAGTTTTGATAGTAATGGTGAAACTTGTTCAAACCATGGGCAAAATTGATATTTGGTTTGCTCTTTAGTTCTCTAACATTCCTCCTCTATTATAGAGAAATTGTGTATTTTAAAACTCACTGGAGAGCTGTATGAGAAGTATGAGAAATCTGGGGAAAAGAAATAGTCTCCCTCCATGAAATTTGGGATTATGAGAATGTTAGATATATCTTGATGTATCTTAATCCAGTATTTGGGTTAAAAAAGGAAAGTGTTCTACAACAGTTACAGATGCAGAACCAGACGTGTAAAAAGAGAGAATTGGAAAGAACCAGAGAATACTGGGAAGTTGACTGTCTGAATGGGTCTCTCTTTTTTTTTTTCCCCCTTTTTTTTTTCTCCTTTTTTCTTTTTTCTTTAACTTATCTGAATTATGAAAAAAGTCAGTTTTCCCTCTTCAAACTATTTAGGCTGCCTTCAACAGTCCTTTTGTGTCTACGCCCTGCACTGAGAGCAGTGGGCTGTGTTGGGTTTTGTTGGATGTTGGTTTTTTTTGCTTTCTTTTGTTTTCTTTTGCGAGTGTAGGTGTAAGGAGCTCAGAACACAACCTGGAAGAAATTGATGAAAGGGAAGAGATAAGTGTGCAACAGAGAGAGGACAGTGAAAGTACCATTACCTCTCCCAGGACAGGAGAGGTTACTGCAGCCTTCAGCTCTACTGAGGTACCACTGGAAAATGAAAAAAATGATCCTGCTCCATCAGCTCCTGTTCCTGGCAGTGTTTCCGTAGACAACTCGCAAAGCTTCAAGGAAGAAAAACAAGAAAATATGAGCACAGATGGCAAGTAAGTACGTTTTGTGACAAAGAAAGGAGCACTGGGGAGGCAATGGGGGAGGCAAATAAAATGCAGTGCTGTTTCATTGTGGAGCACAGAATAGAGAATTGTGAGAGGAATGAGCTTTAATATGCTTAGCTTTTATTGTAGCACTCTTCTGTGCACAGTAATTCATGAAGCTTTTCAACAAAAATGACAATGAAGTGTTCTGCAGGCTATTCTGTTTAAGCCTCCCTTTCCTTACTACTCAAACAGCTGGACCCCAGAAAAGCTGAACCCAGCTCTAAAATACCCTATTTACTAGAGCAGTATGCTGGAAAAAAAAAAAGAAAAAAAAGTGGGATTGATTAATTAAATAAAAATACACAAATTCTTTCTTACAGATGGGGAAAAATGGGTAGATAGGCCATTTCTGGGTTTTGGGGCATGGCTATCTATTGCTTGCATCTTTTTTTGGCTTTCATTTTTATTTTTTCTTTTCCTTATATGTTGTCTTGACCTGTCTCAATCCATTTGCTCTCAGAAAAACAAGTTAATTCTGCTTTTTTAAAGAATAAACACATTAGTTTCCTTAACCGCTCTTTTTCCCTTGTGTTGATGCTGTACCTTTGCCCTTCAGCATGTTTGTTAAAGTACCTGACTCAGCAGGTTCCCAACATGAGTTAGTGCCTGCTTGAAATAAATGTTGATTGTCCAGAGAAGTCCCATTGTGTTAATGTAATTCACTGTTTCTCTGTTCCCTGGGGCAACTAAACTGGCTACTGTTCCCAAATTAAATTGAAAGAACTATTTCAATTATTGTACTGAAGCCAAAATGTGACTGCCCTAGTAGCCAAGAACTTTCAAGGTAGTAAAGAGAGCTTTGACTTGTATTTGAAGGGACTTTTTTGTCAGTCCAAGGCCAAATGTGGCTTTGCAAAAGTCTTTGATGCTCTGTCCTGACAGATATTGTCCCAGTTGCTTAGGTGTGTCTCCTCTATGGGGATCTAATAAGTTGTCTTGAATTTATCAGACCTTTGTTACTGGGCCAGTTTGGGTAGTTGTCCAGGGGATGTTTCTTCCCTACCCTGCTGATGAATTTGCAGTAGGCTCTCACACCTTATAATCCCGGTGAGTACCATCTAGCCTATACTGTGCTCCGGCTTTAGAGTTTGGCAGTTGTTTCCTGAAATATCACAGGGATTCCAAAATGAGGACTAGGGTTTCTCTGACATTATATTTCTGGAAAACTTTTGATAATTCAGATCTTTTATGTAAGATCTAGTTAGTATGAGAAGTACTTTTTTTAATCAAAGCAGGGAAATATGTGTAATATTCCAGTCAAAACCACTAATTTCTGTAATGATACTCTGTGGCGTTTTGTGGCTTTTGGGTTTAGTGGTTTTTGATTACTTTTTTTTTTTTCTATTAAAAGACCAATTCAGCCTGTTGTTAATAGTTGTAGCTCAGTCCCTCAGCTGTGTTAGAAGGAATGAAGATACGCCAGAGTACAGAGTACAGGACTGAGCTTTAACTTTCTTCCAACAATAATTTTGAGAGCATACACGCCTATTCAGTGGTTTATTGGACATTTACAGTATATTTGGTACTATAAAGCAGCATGTGCATGGATGGTTATTGAGAAATTTATCATTGCAAATGATTCAAAGCAGATGTGTCAGATCAGGGCACTGTTTTCTGACAACTAATGCATTTGATGTGGCAAGTGAATTGGAATCTTCATAATGCCAGTATTTCTAACTACATAAAGTACAAAGATGGAAGTTGGAAGTTGTAATAACTTTTTGTAGAGAAATTTCAAGTATTTTTGCCTTTTTCATTTACCTTTTTAAGCCAATGACTTAATATCCCCACCACCGCCACCTCCCCTTATTCAACATTTGTGCACTTCTCTTGTCCCCCCATGATCTGATGGGAACTGATACTACATGCATTTGCAAAATACTTAGTATGCGAGTAAAATGTTTGATGGATGTTTCTTTGCTGTTCTTCAGGTATTTCTGAAAAGGGACTATTTTGAAAAGTCTGTCCTGCACAGTTCATGTGTTCATACACAGTCCGCATCTCATGCAGCTTGTTTTGTATTGTGGTGGTGGACAAAATCAAGGGCATGTTTTAGATGTGGGAGATGTCAGAGCACTTCACACTAATATTGTTATATGAGTGATAAACCGTTGTGGATTCTCTGAAACGGAGTTGTTACTGGAAAGGGGTTTGTTCATACTGCACGTGTAAGCAGAAGGAGGGGGAGAAGAGAAAGCAAAACTGATCATCTGTTTAACACAGAAGCAAGTGGAGCTGCTTGTCATTTTGGTAGAGTATCATGGCAGCATTTCTTCTTGTTTTATAAAAAATAAAATAATCGATTCTGTCGAGTATTCCAGTGTTTGGCAGAGCAATTCTATTTTGTCCATCTGTGTTTAGAGAATATTGCCAGTTCTCTTGCATCGTTTCTTGTGTTTACTGAAATGAATGATACCAGCATATTTAATGTACTGTTGTGCTTTGCAGAAGACTACAGACTAAGATAAGCAGTGAGGATGCTGGATTTGAAAAAGACAGGAAGCTTAAAATTTTAGATCAAAATAAAACCAATGGTGAGTAGTTCCCACTCGTTTTTAATACTTCAAAGCAAGGTTGAAGAGAACTTTTCTATGCCTTTGAAGAAATGACAATAGAGTCAACTCTTGAATTGTTATCATCAGATTATTTTCTTTACACTTTCTCTAGCCTTGGTGTATTCTCTTTGAGATGAGGGGGCAAGAATTGGATGTGTGTGGGGGGGTAGTTTTGTTATAGCAGTAGTCAAAGCTGAGTCATGCTGTTGTAGGGTGGGACGGTGCCAGGGAGAGGGAAGGCCAGACACAAAAGTTATCCTGCCACGTGGGGTGCCATGGGCACCATACCCCAGCAGAGAAGAAGAGGCCATCATTTATTCTTTGCTTATGAAATTAGTGTGAGTTTTCTGCCTGAAAATGCAAATATTTTTAGGCACAAATAGAGGAAAGTGACACGCTGATCTGAAATGAAATGACGACATCCTGTGCAGCAAATGGATCATAAATTTTTCTGTGGATTTAGTGACCTGACTGATTTATTTTACCCTTTTGTGACACTGATTTTCAGATTTATACATTAGGCCTTCCATAGTCTTTTATACTCAGTACACCTCTGTTTATAAATCATAACAACACTGCATGAGTCCTGTTTATATGTGATATAAATTTGAGCTTCCATTTTAGAGCATACTTGAAATGAGGACTTTTTTCCCCCTACAAAATAACTACTTCAAGTGATTAGTCCTGAAGACTTTAATTTTTTCCAATATTGTGTTTTAAACAATTTGACTCAAATACTCACATGTTTTGGAGATGATCACTTGTTTAGTCCAGGGGTAGAAAATTGAATTATCAGACCAACTAAAGAGTAGGAAAAATAGGTTTGGGAAATTGCTCTTGTCCATATGTTTTTCAGTTGTTTCTGTGTACAGGTACATAAGGTGTCGTTGACAAATAAGATTTGTAACATTAGAACTAAAGAACGGAAGCCACAAATGCGTGGAACTTAATAAAAACTGTATCTAACTTTATATTGAGTAGTCCTTGAGCTCTTGAGTCACTGATGCCTATATAATCAACCAAAATTCATTAGCTCTTTTTAAATGATTGTAGAATAGGGTTTTTTTAATGAAGTCAATGCATGACATCAGTAGCCTGTTTATTAAGGAAGAATATCTGAGTTAGAATACTACTATTTGGCCATATTAGTCAAGTATATTTATATCTTTAAATAGCTTTTAAAAGTAAGTATTAAGGAAATTTTTCATGTCAGTGAGAAGCCAGTCATTGTAGTTAAATGCATTAGATGCAGAGCTTCTTGATGTAAGGAGAAAGATTGAATCTTTTTGGCATTTGTATTAATTTTGAAATCTTTCTTTAACTTAAAGATCACAGCGATACAAAACTCCTTCCAACAACAGAAGAGGGGAAAGAACTTCAGACAGCTGAAATTAAACCAGTCGATTTTACAGAAAATAACAAGCTCGAAGTTGACAGACTATCAAACTTCCAGGCATGTAAAAATGACATCTCTGTAAGTCATAGGAATTATCCTCAAGGGATGTCAGAAAAGCAAGATGACAAAACAAATCAAACCAGCTTGGGTACAGTAAAAACTCAGGATGTTGCAATCCAGACAGGTCCTTCGGATAGCAATTTGGGAAGGTCTACTCAGAAAGAAATTACTGTTCCTAGGGGTGTTGAATCATCCCCATTCAGAGAACTGGTCCCTCAACACAACACAGATACAAACAACCCCCTTCTTCAAGTGATGCATGGAACGCAGCAAGGGGAGGAAGATACGTCAATAGAACAAAATCTTGAGACACAAGAAGTTACCCACGGAAATGTAATCCCCATAAAAGACCAGAGTCACATCTGTATAAATGGCAGTAATTTTGTTTCACCAGAAACAACTGCAAAAACTCCAGATGACTTTTCTGTAAAAGGTCACCCTTTTTATAGACAGGACACCAGACCTAAACCCAAGCCTGCTAATGAAATTACAAGGGATTACATACCAAAAATTGGGATGACTACTTATAAAATAGTGCCTCCAAAATTCTTAGAAATAATGAAGAACTGGGAATCAGAAGTTCCACCAGATGATAAGTATCAAGATTTGGAAGATTCTCTGAAGCATGAAGACCCCAAAGAATTCATAGTGCAAGCTGAAATTCCTCATCTGTCAAAAAGTGTGGGTCATATACAGGTTGGTTCACAAAATGAAGCTGCAACAGCGAATGATCTGCTGCAGAGAGTGGACAGCATTTCTGAACATACTGTGGCCTCTGGAGCTGAGATCACTACTGAGAGCAACCAGATGGAAAAGGAGTCTTTCAAGCAGCGTGTCCCACTGATGCTAAGCCTGGATAATACAAATGCTTCTTCTGAGACTCAGGACAAGTCAAATGCATTAAGTCCTACAACAAAGCCTAGTTCTTTTTATCTGCAGATGCAACGAAGAGCTTCAGGTCACTATGTGACATCTGCAGTTGCCAGAAGTACCGTTTGTGCTCCTAATTCAATTCAAAATGAAGCTAAGAATACAGAGATGGGGAAAAAAATCTCATCACCTGATCTGACTTCTTTGGCTTTACATAAAACAAGTATTTCCTCTCCTCCAGCAAATGAAGAAAAAGCTGATGATGGAAAAAACATTGAATCCTCCACTTCTCCTGTTAAAAGCAATAAACCTTTAATTTCCCCCCCCTGTCCTCCAGCACCACTGAACCTAAAAACTCTAAGAACTTTTGCAGTTCCAAAGCCATACACCAGTTCAAGACCATCCCCTTTTGCTCTTGCTGTCTCCTCTGCAGTCAAAAGGTCGCAATCATTCAATAAGACACGTACAATCAGTAGCCAGGCACCTAGAGAGGAATTTCCTGTTGAACTCTCCTCTGCCACTTTGGCAGCTGAATTCTCCTCAGCTACCTCCATGCCTCAAGTGAAAAGCCCTTCCTTACAGAGTGTAACAGCGGGGCCGCAAAATAGTCTAATGGATAAGGTAAGCTTTATTTCTAATACTGGTTGACTGTTGATCCACTGCCATCTAGTGCAACCAATCTAAAGGCTTGTCTGTGAACTACTCCCTGGTCAGAAAGTGCTGTATTCATACAGTAAATTCAGATGATTTGAAATATTTAGTTCTTGCCATAATTAGCATCCCCTGCTTCAAAGAACTGTAAATTAAATAGTCATTTATACTGTGTATACCTATTTTTATGCTTGGAGTGCTTATGATATGTTCCTTATGGTTCTGTGTGTTAATTTCTTGAATTTAATTTTGAGTGGTGTGATTAGTTTGGCTTCAAGTGATCATGCCACAAACACACTTGACTGGAGGCATAAAATTTTGCTGGCATAATTAGTTGAGGGAGAAACTACGTGCTACAGTGGGAACGTGGCTGGTCTCTGAAATCTCGAATCAAGCAAACACTAGAAAGGCAGCAGTTTGCAATGCAACCTTGTGCCAGGTTGACTCAGTTTTCCATTTATAACTAATTCAGATTAAATTTTTTTGGTTTCTTTTTCCTCCCACTTCCTCCCTTTATAGAAAGGCAGCAATGTGAATAGTGAGGAGAAGAGTCAGGCGCAGTCAGGTGCTTCCACTGACCACCCACCCCCTGTCACTAAGAGACAAACCGCGATGACGTTCCCGCGCTCTGACCCAGAACAGATCCACCAGAGCTTGCTGGCTGCAATCCGCTCTGGAGAAGCTGCTGCCAAATTGAAAAGGGTGAGTTTTCATCATTGCATCCATAACAATGAATTCATGGTACTTCCTTCAAAATTACCATACTAATGCCTGACACTAAAAGCAGTTAGCTTTGGCACAAAGTGCTGCCAGGAGGTCTTTTAACAATGGGAAAGGAGGTGGGGAAGAGAGGTCAATTTTGCAGAATAAACTGATGAATGCACACGCAGAGCTTCAAACGTCTGTATTTTCAAACAGTACAAATGTAATCAAATCTTTCTGAAATGAAACAGAATTATCTAGGTTATCAATTAGGCATATCTTTCATAAAATCTGACTTATGTTTGAAATTCTATGGCTTTAGAAAACTGCTAAGTAGCTTCACTGTAGACATGAAGTGGCTACAATCTTCTGCAGGCAGATAACGTACAGTTCTGAAGACTTTTCCTATTTATTAGACTTTATCAGATAATTCTTAAATGTTCTTCAAGCCTCCTGCTGCTGTTTGGCATCATTACAAAGACATTTCTCAATGTTTTGTCAACAGTCCTTGTAAGATCATCTTCCCCTACCCCCTCTGGTTAAAACTGGGGCTTAATTTTTCTTTTCTCTCTGCTAAAATTAACCTGTAAATGTCTCACTGGATAAAACATTGCACACTTTAAATTTGCAGTCAGACAATCATAGTCTCACACAAACTTTTCTTGACCTTACATTAGTATTTTGCATTCTGTATTAAGAAATAATTTCCCATTGCAGAAGGTTAAAGAAATTCAGTAGTTTTTTTTCTCTTCCTGTTTCTGCTTGAAACTTGAAAGAAACCAACGATGTGAGGTGGGTAGATACAAGGGGGTTTTTAGTTTGTTTTTTTAATGGAAGTCTTTGATACCCTCAGGTCAAATTCTTTCAGTGAATGGTCAGATGCTGGAACATTCCATTTCATACGTAAGGTTTTGTTTCACTGTAGTAGTGCAGCAGCCTCTCTGAGGCTTATAGGCCCCCCGTGATTTCTACACTGAATATGAAGGTTGAGTTTCCTGGAAAAGTTGCAACCACGCTCAAGTAGTTTTTGATCTCTAGTCAGTAAAAATGGTATTACTTCTAAGTACATGTCACTAACTACAGCCACTTTAAAAACCGTATAGGATTTAAGAAAATGCTGTATTGTTGGGAGTCAGAGATCAAATTTGGATTTTGTTTGCATTTATTTTCATCAAGGCTTTTTTTCCTCCAATGCATAATTACATTCTGAATAATACAGAACTTTATTTATTTTTCATAATGTGTCACCTTTGTTTTATAATTCTATGGGAAATATGCATAGGCATGGCTGTTGGCCCAGTTGCTTGTAAGTGTTCTAAAAAATAAAGTCCATAATGTACTTTTCAAAAATCAAGAAAACAATTTCTACTAGAAAGAAAACAAGGAAAAGCTTCATTACACAGTTATTCATTCTTTTTTAATACAAATGTCCCTCATGTAAATTTGACCCATATAGCCTTTATCAGTGTAGGTACAAGAACGGCTTGTGGAAGGGGAGAGAAATGATAATTGAAGTCAGCTTCCCCCTCCCTTTCTCTTCTGTGGGTGGGATATGTCCTTTGTCAGTGTACTATGTGTTGAGGCTGGGGTTAGGAGAGGGCTTTACTTTTTAAGGAGAAATTACAATAATGAAGAAGCTGTAACCATAAAGAAGAGCAGTGTGCAGCACAGAGACCTGAAACAGGCCTCAAAAAACCCCCTGGAACACAAAGAAATGTAATGAAGAACTCACTGAAGTTTTGCCAAACATAAAATTGTACATGCTGTTCTTCTCACTCTCACCCAGAGCACATATGCTGTGGTACAGGTATGTCTGACAGCAGAAGGAAGTTTCTTGGCCTATGGCAAATTTAACAAAAACATGGTCTCATTTTATGTTTAACATAGAGAACTGGCAGTAGTAGGATAGAGGAATGAAGCATTTTGTATCAATAACTTATCTTCACCCAAAAGTGATTTTTAGTATTGAAAGGACTTTTGAAATGCATTCACATTGTATCTTCCAGTATCATGCTGCAGTTGGGAAAAGGAGTGATAATCTGATCCATTTGAATTGTGAGAGAGGTCTGTCAGGTGCTTGCTTCTCTCTGTGTGAGAATCATTGAAAAATAAAATCCTGGCACCACTACCCAAATTCTTTAATTTTTTTTTTCACTCTCTGTTTTACTTAATATGTTGTGAGTATGCAGTGCTGAGATCTGTGGCCTTTTGTGTTGTTGGTCTTTCCTGTTCAATAGGGCCCTCAGTAATTACTAACCTAAAATGGGTCAAGTGAGGTTTCTTTTTAACCATTTTTTCTCTTGAGAATGTTTTCACTGTGTTTAGTAAACTGTGCTTTGGTATGTGGTTCTCATGGCTGTGGAGCCTCCACAGCTCCCGTTAACTCCAGCTGGAATCGTTGGTTTATGCAACTCCACTGAAAATCAGGCCTTTGCTATCTATCATAAAAGTTACGGTTTGCTCCTGGTGATAGAAACATTACCATGGTATAAAGGAGTGTTAGAAAGAAATCAGCTCTATTCAATATTTAATAAAAGGTGGTTAGTTTAGTGAGATTTTCCAAGTATTTCTTTGCCACTGGGTCTGGAGAGGGACTAAAAATTATTCATGTTTTGAATAGTTATACATGGAATTTTGAAAAGGATAAAATATATGTTTTTAATAAAATACGTTTTTAGGTAATGTCTTAAATTTCCACTTCTGGAGCATATATGCTTTGTACAGAAATCATATAGGAGGTCATTGACTGCAATGAGAAAAATGCTAACTGAAGTAAGAGTATTTCTGTTTTCTTGAAGTAATACTGTGTGACACACTGTAGGGAGAAAAATATGGAAAGTTAGGCTAATATTTCTTTAATATTTTTCTCTTCTGTTTTTTTTTTCTCTCCCCTGCCTCCAGGTTGGTCCTCCATCAAACACCATAGCTGTTAATGGAAGAGCCAGACTTAATCCTTTGTATTCCACAGAAGCAAAAGCTAATCACTAGATAATATACCAAATATTTTGCACTTTACTACTGCTTCATAGGCCAACTTTCCACTAACTACAAATTTTTGAAAGTGTAAATGCAAGTATATGTTAATATATTTTTGTCAGCAGTTATAAGAATTTCACGCTGTGTCTTTTGATGCCTTGGAAAGATTATTAGCATATGTAAATTATGGTAATATTTTGCCTTTTCCTCTTTCTAAAGCTGACTATGCTCCTAAAAAGGTTTAATAAAAGGTGCAGGTGAGCTTTGCTTATGATAGAGAATCAAAGATTCTTGATTTTAGCCTCAAGGCTGAACAATATGTAGCACTATGCTGAAATTACAGATTGGGAGCAACCTAAGAATTCTAGATCACAGCATTAATTTTCAATTGTGTATTACTTTAACAGATTGTATGAACTTAAATCTACCACATGCTGCCTCCATATTCCTTTATTAAATTAAAATTGTAATTAGTAGAATATCTTAATTAAATACAATACTTTGTAACTGTCTAAAAAATAGATTGTTTTGTTCCTTTAGCAGAGAGTAACTGGGATACGTATTTTGATTAATTTTTTTTTTTTTAACTCTCCTGTAATTTTTTCCTGGTAGCACACACAAAAAAATCAGGACATAAATTATTGAAAATTTTTGTACTACTTTAAAACTTTTATTAACAGTAGCACTACATGACATTTCTCTTTGGGTATCTGTATATAGTATTTACCTAGCACTTAGATAAGCAATACTTTTTGTGAATTACGTATATATTGAAGTAGTCATCAGTGTATACTCACATACTGATAAAATGCAAATTGCAGTTTTGATACTTAATGACATAGAAGAAATTTATTTTTTTTTTTCACTTGAAGTATAACTAAAGAATGAACTGCTTTGGACTTATTCATGTGAAATATTTTGATCTTAAAACAGCACAATAACGCACTTACAAATCATGCTTGTGTCAGAGACTGTCTATTTATAGATTAAGCATTAAATACCAAGATGGGAATATATATTAAAAGAGAATGTCTTGTGTTATATTTTATCTATTTTGAATTTCTTGTCAAAATTATACATTCTGGGGAGGGAGTGGAAATATGATAACACCCGTGATAAAATAGCTAGATTATGGATGCATGCAGGAAGTGCTGGGATATTTGCCATTTTAAAATATTTTCTTGCTGGACTTGATTCAAATAAAAGTAATTGTATTTCATTTCTATTCTTTAACATTATATATATTTTGTACTTTAGAAACATTCTGTTACTCAATTTCAGAAACTGATCTATATGTGCATTTCAAAAGGTTATTAATTGTTTGCTGCCAGGTTTTTGTGCAATAATCTCAAAGAGGTCTCATTACTTTCCACGTACAGAGTCAATTATTGATTACAAGTAACAGTGTTAATGCTAAAACTCTTTAAGGAACATTTTAGTAAATAAAAATTCATAAAGAGAGTCGATGGACATTTGTTCACTGCTGTTCTCTCCTGCTTTTATTCTCCTGTATCTTAGTTCCCTGTTAGTGTGTGTTACCACTTCTGTCTCTTCCTTGGTTTGCCTCCAATCAAGGGCTTATTCCAAGGGTGGGGGGAACCCACATGGTAATTCAAAAGATCTCTTTCGAGGTCTGACTGCAAAAGAACACTTCCACCTTCACTTGAAAACAGTGCGATAGAAGAGGTGTGGGGGGTTTTCTAGTTTCTAACTGGGGCTTACATTCTAGATTTCACTGCGTCTTGCGGGACAGACTTGAAAGTTGTAACTCACTCCCAGGATTCCACTGTTTGTGTTTGTTGTGATATTTGAAGTCTGTGTTTTAAGCATTCCCTACACAATTTGCTGATCTGTAACTGCGAGAGAGAGGCTGCACTGCAAAAAGAGTCTCCTCACTTGTACTTTGGGTGCGACGGGGTTACAGGTTTTTTCTCAAACCTTGGTATTCTCTGCCAAGGTGACCAAAGTTATTCCATAAAATTAATTTAATCTCCATCTGTGGTAATACAAGTCTATATGAAGTTTTTCAACCAAATCAGTGGAGTCTTATTATTCTTGTTTTGGGGAAGGTTCAAATAGCCATGCTTTGTTGCTTTCTTTGGTTTTGAGCACAAAACTGTAGTATATGTTTCTTAGTCCCATATGTTAAAAATAAACTACCTTTTCATGTGAACTCCTGAAGGTAAGTATCATCTTATGTATCAGAGATTAAACTAAAAACACCTTGCTTGAATTTTAAGGTTTCTTGTCTGTGTCACTGAACTTGCTTGATAACTGAAGTGTCTGCACATGCTATAGCACTGTGAAACTCTTTAATGAGGCTTTCTGTTAGTAGCTGGCAATACTGTCCAGCAAAACTTTCTCTTTCCCTCTTCTTCCAACATGCGTATGTAAGACATTTTTAAATCTTGCTGTTTTATTTTTAGAGACTCATTTTTTCTTATACTCTTTCACGAAATTCTACTAGAGAAACTCTTTTTAGGTGAACTTCACGTGTTTGTTCAAGTAAGTCTTACTAGTAACTGCAAGCCCAGGTTAAACAGCAGTAAATTTTTGCTATGGATGCCTTACATGCAAGTAAACAGACTTGGGTTTGGTCCCAATAATACTCAACAGTTTGCACAACATGTATCACGGATATTTTCCAACAGGAGGCAACTAGTTATGCCATACTTCTTATAATCCCCTTGCTTTTGCATGGCAGTCCAAAGGTTTCAGAAGGAAAGTCAGGATATTGAAATAAGTGATAGTCAGGGTCATTGTCTGAACAAAACAGCTGACCCCAGTGAAGGTGCACCATGACTTACTGTTACGAGTTATTTGAAGAAGCAGCAGATATCCATGTAGCACAGTGCCACCTTCAGCTAGTTCACATTCCAGGGCTTTGTAAGTAAAGGAGGGCTAGAAAAGCAAAGAGATCTTGTTAGTTGTTATTATAGAAGATTTCTTTTTTTTATTTATTCTACAGAAGAATAAAGCTTAGACTACAGCTGTACCCTGCAGAAGGGAGGAGTTTTTCTGGGGCAGCATCCCCAGATAACTTTTGGAAATATTCTTGTGACTAGAGGTTGTAAGATCAAGGCAAGCACTCTCATACTTGCAGCTGAAAGATGTTAAACAACTTGATGTCTCCCTTTTTGGAAGATATATTCAGTAATCAGTGCCCTAGTTTTTCTAGCTCCTTGTAATTTTAGCATTATTGTAGCATGCAATATGAAGATCTCTAAGGAAGACATGAAAATTACATGGATATGGACCAAGAGGCATTGTATCACACATACTAGGTAAAGGATGAAAATGTAACCTAAAAGCAGCTAAGAGAGACCTCGACAAATCAGAGGACTGGGCAGTCACCAACCATATGAAGTTCAACAAGGGAAAGTGCTGGATGGGGCAACCCTGGATGAACGTACAGACTGGGGAATGAGATGCTGGAAAGCCGTGCTGCAGAAAGGGACCTGGAGGTCCTGCTCGAAGGCAAGTTGAATATGAGTCAGCAGTGCCCTGGCAGCCAACCATGTCCTGGGGGGGCATGGCCAGCTGGTCAAGGGAGGGGATTGTCCCGCTCTTCTCTGCATTGGGGCGGCTTCATCTTGAGTATTGTGGCAGTTTTGGGCACCACAATATAAGAAAGATATTAAGCTGAGTGTCCAAAGGAGGGCGATGAAGATGGTGAAGGGCCTTGAGGGGAAGCCGTATGAGGGGCAGCTGAGGTCACTTGGTCTGTTCAGCCTGGAGGAGACTGAGGGGAGAATCAGCACATCTCTGAGGACAACCAGAAACATACTTCTGCTCTTCCCTTGTTTACTGCACAAAGGAGTAATCTACAGGCAAATTATCAGTTGAGGAATTATTTCACTTGTTTCCTACTGGAAGATGTTAAATGAATTTGGTATTCTTCATCAGTGTCTAACAATAGGAAGTGCTGCTTCTCCCCTCACCTTTCATGTTTTATGTTTTCTGTTTTACCTTCAGGATTCTACAAATATTGTACCATTTTGAAGCATGTGGGACAAGCCAGAAACTAACAGCTTAACTCTGAAAGCCTGATAACTCCTGATAGACACTCATGTAATTGGCACAAAGATCAAAATACAATCCTGCACAGGACAGGATGTTCTGCATTCGCTATTACAGTGATGGAAAAAATCTCTTAGCATTGGGAAAAGGAGAAACAACTGTATCTGAAAAGGACACTAAAACTGTTAGGAAATTTCAACTACTTGTATTGGTAAGGTCATTTCAGAATGATTGTGCATATATGAACCTGGAAATAACAAGGGCTGTATCATTCCCAAATGAAATAGATACAATTCTAGTGCCAAAAAGAATGCCAAAAAATTGAATTTGGATGTAAGTTGTGAATTCCTTTGTGAACTTTTAAGCTTTGAGAACAGTCCTTTGCCCATAACATAGCAGGGTCATTATACACAAATGCCAGTGGTGTTTACTAGTAACCAGTTTGTGATTGTACAATGAGTATATTTTTAGTAGCTGTTCTGATGATAGCAGCTGTTACAATTGTCTTCTGTTTCAACAAATTATCTGCTTGGTGATTTCTAAAGCATTGTTTTTCATGAGTATCTGGGCATTCCCAAACAATGCTTAAAACAGGAGTTTGGGCCTAGGAGTTTAGGCATAGGGTGGGAAGCTAATTCTTAGGTTTGTCTTTAGTAATTTGAATACTCCACAGAACTAGTGGTACAATACATTTGATGTCTGCGCTTTACTGAGAGAGTTGAGTTGTTATTAATACAAATAACAAAGCAGTGACACCTTACGTATCGTGTAAGGGAAGACTAGAATGTATTCTTCAGAAATTCCTAGTCTTTCACACTGATGGAATAAGTTTTCTTCAGCCTCCTCACCTATTTTAGCAGTTGTTCTAAGTACTCAGCAGGGCAGACGTTGCTTTGCCTGTGATATTTCATATCATAGCCAGAGCAACAGGAAGATGCTAAAAGACAGTACACACAAGGAAATCTTCACAAGTGACAGAATAGTTAAAAGAACAGGAATATTGAAGTCTGGGCTTGGGTATGTGATAGTGAACATCCAGAGCAGTAAAGGCACTGAAGTGTACAATCAGCTCAGGGCAGAGGGAGAGTTAAATCCACAGCTGCGACAGCTGTTAAAATATAAATCAGGCCAACAGGGGCTATTTGCAAGTACCAGTGTACTTAGTGTGCTAGTGCTGGTGTACATTAACCACTAGAGTACTTACTAGTGGTTAATATATTTCTAGTTAAAAAACCAAAACCAAACTATAGTTGGACTCAGAATTTCATAATTTCCCCTCAGCTATATGTGTCTGCCTGTTTGTTTAATCTCTCTTTTTCCTTTTTGTTCCCCTATATGATCCTGAGCAAGAAGTAAGGCATGATAGCTACAATCACACTTAATCTGAAGTGGTGAAGGAAGGAAAAATGAATTTATTTCGCAGTTGCTTTAGGCTTTATATAGCTCTGAATTATCAAAAATACAGTAAAAATAATATTTTAAATAATTAAGCTGATTGCAGTTTTCTAAATTAAATACTTGAACTAAATAGGGAGATGGAATGCAGGAAGAGCTGCGATTGGTCACCTTTGTTAAACAGCGTGATTGGTCCCATCAGCAGACACTATTTAATTTCTTCAATTGCTAAAAGCTAATTAAGCACTTGTGCTTTTCAAACTGAAGTGTATTTGGCCACCTGCAGCTACAAAGTGCACTTACCAAACCAGGAAATCCCTATGGTATGTGTGTCAAGCTGCTGCAATCCAGCACCTATGCGAAACAAAGAAGTGAAGCAAAGGCTGAAGAAGTGGATTGCAGAAGACTTCCTTTTTAAATTGCAGCAGACAGGGAGAAAGATGGGCACCCAGGCAGCTGCACAGTTAGGTGCCTTACTTTTCAGGATTGCCAGACTGTTACGCCTTATCAAAAGCTCACTGATATGAAGGGTAATTCTGGAGTGGTCAGAAGGTCTGCTGGGAGACAGCGCACAGGCAGTCGAGCTGCTGGTGGTCCCAGCTCTTTGAGTTGGCATGTTTTGACCATCTCCAGCATGCTGAGGACAGAAAGGTCTCGGAGGCACCTGAGTCTCCCTTTACCAAGACAACTGAGGGGTAGAAAGTGGAGGGCATTCCAGTTTGTGTAGCTGCTGGTAAGTGCACGGCACCCCTCTTACACATCTGTGTAAGAGAGCTCTACCAGAGCTCTACTGTGAACTGTGTTAAGAGCTTTATCAGAAGCTACCGCGAGACGCAGGCACAAGTTGTATGCATGGAGTTCACCTGGGGCTGGCCCATCAGGGAGAGGAACCTTGAGAGAGGGAGGTCTGGGGGGAAGTGGGCTTCAGGGCTCTGTCTAGAAATGGTGAGTTTAATTTGTTTTTTATTTTATTCAAACTGTGTCTGCTATTAATGCCTTTCAAAAAAAAATCATAGTGAAAAAAAATATTTTAGGCTGTCAGATGTGCTTGGAAGTTCACTAGATGTAAAAGGCATAGTCTTTGATGCCAACTAAAGATAAAAGGATGAGAAGGTGTAAGGAAGGGTCTGCTAGACCATGTTGTCAGGAAAAGGAAGGTGTGTCTTATTTTGTGTAACTATTACATTACTTTAAAAACATAGTTTGGTGGTGATGTGAAATGTGAGTTGCCTGATCATCATTGGTAAAAGCAACATAATCTCCAAGTGAAAAACAAAAAACCAAAAAACCAACAGTTAAAAGCAGCAGATATTTTAGATTGAATTCTGACTTAGATTGCTAATCTAATGGTGGAAAGCAATTTGGGCAAGAGAGAATAAAGCAAGAGTTATAAGACCTTTAGAAACTATGTCAAGAAAGATTAAAGGAATGGGGCTGCTTTAGAGTTAAAAGTGGAAGACTGATCAGGATGACATAACCATGTTTCAACACAAAAGTTGCTACACAAAGGCAAGATTAATCACTGTATCTTCAAGCAATAGTCTGTTTTAGCTTTAGAGCATAATGGAAGGATGGTTATACTGGGACAAACTGAGGGTTCATTTAGCCTGTTACCTGGCTTTAGACAAGGATGAAAAATTTATGTCTAGGGAAAAACATAAGATTATAAAATATAAAAAGCATACTCATCCTTCCACAATTTTTAGCTCTGAAAATGCCAAAGTGAAGATGATTTCTGTGTGTTTAATAGCCTGAATTAGTCCTGTTCAAAACTCAGCAACTCATTCTTTCAACTCCTGTAAATTTTGAGCAGCTATACAGCACAGTGTGACATGGAGTTCTTTGACTTAATGACATGCTGTCTGAAGAACCATCTCTTCCTTTTTGTTTGTTGTGAACTTCCACTTTGTAGCTTAATTTAATCCCCTCCAACTCTTCTTCTGAAAGAGACTAACTCATCAATCCCCATTCATGTTCCCTGTGCTGCTCATATCCTTACATAAGAAGTTGTAGCATAGGCATTTGAAACTTACACACTTTTGTCAGTTTATCAGTTAAATGTCATCAAGGTTTATCAAAACAAAGATCTAGGTCTGAGCATGCCTTATGCTTCATTTATCTCAATCTTGGGAAGAGAATATTTTCTCTTAGACACATTTTTTTTTTTTGAATCTGCCTCCTTCTGTAGCTGTAGCAAGTCACCTGCAGGACACACGTACTCTGTTCAAGATCAAGAGTTTGAGAGAAGTTTGTGGTCACACTTCTAAAGCACTAAATATCCAGCTGAATAGAACCTTGCTAAGTCCTATTTATTCACAAATGTGATCATCTGAATCACAGGCAATCCTTTCAGTTCTCTGGCCAGTGAACAAAAGAGCTTAAAACCTTAAGGATATGATATAGAAGTTGCTATATGTATATATATATGATATATATATATATATAGGTTGCTTGGTTTACTGTGATGGTTGTTTATTAGTTTTAACTTAGAGACCATGTACTTGCATGATAAATACTTTTGCCTACAAATACAGGTATCTGTCCAGAAATACAGGGAGAACGTATTGCCTTTAGTTCAAACATTCTTTGTAGTCTGCCTTGCAATCAAATACTATTTTCTCCTGAACTAATCTGCTGATTCATTATCAACTTACTTTGTATTGCAGTGTTAAAGTGAAACATGCTGCTTTAACTCTCTTTAAATGAACTACCTTTGTGGCAGTATTTTTAGATGGGTCTTTTGATGCCTTTTTAATGGTACATTAAAACTTAATGAATGCTTAGTAACAGTAGAATCCCTATGGAAGCACATATGGTATCTACATTAATACTGAATGAATGCATAATGATCAGTAAAATTTCACTGATTTCCACATGAATCAACAGTGATGAGCCACTTAGTGTTACACTCAATTACATCATGTTTAATTTATGTAGCATTGTTTGGACATTATGTTTAAAATGTCTTTAGTAAATCATTGAGACTCTAATTGAGCCTCCATTTCAGTGACAAATAGCACTGTAAACATAAAATTCATTTTTTTACACAACAATTAATTTATGTTGAAACCTGCTTGCAAAGGGTCAACAATTTGATATATTCTCACTTCTGCTCCCTGAAAAATGGAATCCTAGTATGAAAAAAAAATTGCAGTAGCTGTTAAACTGTTTCTGTTTCCTTAGTTATGCAGCAGCCGGACACTGGAAATGCATTAATTCCTTGAACTCTCGGAACAACTGCAATACCTCACCTGCTCTAGCTGACTGTTGCCAAGCAGTTCAGAAGACCTCTTTAGGTCAGAGTATCTTGTTCACATCTGTGCAGCAGACTCAGAAGAGTTCTCCACAATGCCTGCCTTACTGTGGTGTCACACCACACCACCTCTCCTGGCTTTGGAAGGCCCTTCTAGCACATCCATGACTCACTTGCAGTGCATATATAGCACAGCAAGGTGTACAGAGAGCTTTTGAAGAGTGACCATGCCATCAGTCTACCAGAGGTAGACAAAGAGATGGTCAGGGAACCTACACCAAATGCAGACAATCTGGCTTTCAGCTGTTCTCCCATCCCATGCAGGACCAGGAAGCACACACTTATTCCCATGGTGTTGCTTGCCTGTGCAGAGGAATACAATTTTGCCTCACTTCCAAACTATTACAGAAGTATCGCGACCCACTGCGTCACTTCACCTCTGCACATATCTGATCACGGTGGAAAAATAATACAAGTAATGCACTTTGTAGGGGAAAATGGAAATAAAATATGCATACTTCAAACCTCCCTAGGAACAGTAAACTTGTCCTTAGCTTTCACTTTTCCCGATGTCGTTTAGCAGATAAGCTCCTGACACAGTTTCAGCGGGTGTCTGCTTGAGCTAGTTTTGGACATGTTCCGTAGCAGGTCTGGAAAAACTCATTCATACAATAAAGCTGACATTGCCTATTTTACTCAATCAGCTCAGTTACCTAAAGAATGATCCTAACTGGTGTGACTTTTGGCAGAGAAGGCACCCTTTTCCACTACTCCAGAAGGGATCTTGCACTCTCTGTTCTCTCAATCCTTCTCGCTGGTAGTTCAGGCCAACAAGGTCTTATCAGGGTTCTTTTTGACTTTAGTGTTCATCCCCAAATTGCTGTTCCAAATACACTAAGCTTGAGAGATCCTGGCTTAGGGGAGTTTTTAGCTCTGCAAGGTTTCCAGTCCACCTGACTTAAAAAGAAGAACTGGGGAAAAAGAGAACTGTGTATGGAGACAAAACCCCTAATAGCTATTTACAAACAAATCCAATAATATACCTTTAACTTCTGCAAGCTTCCTGCATTCGCTTCTAGCACTGGGCACTGCGTCCAGTTGTGTTAGTTTACAGAGGATTTACCAGCTATGAGTATACAAAACTATCAATTTACTGTTCTTTTTGATCTACTATAAGATTATCTGATGACTGGCAAGGCATCTAACAGACAGCTGACCAACAACGTAGAAGATCTATAAACAAAGAGCTTAATAATGGTAATGCTCATAACAGTAGCTGCTCTCGTTTCTCTGGATTGCTGGAAAATGCAAATTCAGACCTTTAATAATTGCAGCTCAGGCTTTCATTTCTGACAGCAAAGTGAGAGAGAAAAAAAATCTTCCCATCCTAAGAAGCTGTAAAAGAGGCTATCAACTTTTTTTTTTTTTAATTATAATTCACTTCATTCTTGTTAGAAGAATTTAATAAATAAAGTATGAAAGAAAATATACTTATGGAGAATCTTTTGATTTTTCTTTAAAAAGCTCTTTTTTGGTTTATGTTGATCATTTTAATGATTGTGTTCTCACTATTTAGGAATTGTATTCTGTGTTAATTTCATTCAGCTTTAATTTGAATTGAATAAAATATTGGCTAGCTTGCTGGTTATGATGATAAAATGCACGTAGTGCTTAAAGAGAAAAGTGTTTGAAATATATAAAATAATGTGAAATACACTTCTCTTCAAAGTATGCCTAATAGATTTTAGTGATCATTTCTAATTTGTTATGTAGCTATATATTTTTAGAACCTGCCGTGCAAGAATATTTTTTAGAATTAGATGTAATGAGGTAATAATATCACCAGAGCCTTTGGAATAACACCAATATAAGAAACAGTACAAGAAAATAATCAAATGTATGCCTTGAGCTACATGATGACTGTACAAACAGACTTCACAGAAAATTAGATTTCCTTGACTAGTACTGTGGTTACAGTGGTATAATTCATGTTTCATAACTCTGAAGAAATAATGAAGACATTGTAACCAGAAATGTGTCAATTTGAATAAATTTATTATGAATTGCTTTGGTTCTAAAAGCTCCCAATATGTTATAATAGAAGCCTACGTTCTTGCTTGAGAGCCAGCCAAACTCTGTAGAAAACACAATGGGGTTTTAATATCTTAATAAATCACTTAATGGTAGATTTCCCCTTTAAATAAACCAAAGGAGAAATGTTCCAAAGGGACTGATATAATAAAATATAGAATACACCTTTCTTTTAAAGACACATTAAAATGTTTGTAAGTCTTGTATTAGATGGTGGTTTCTTACTCCCCATGGAAACTCAAACCAGCTTTTGCCTGAATCCAAGCTGCAATGAAACAAAACTTAGCCCAGGCAAGAATTAACTCTCTTCACCCGTTGCCAAAATGCAGTGACATTGGATCGAATGCAATATTTAATGGGCTACCTCCAGCTACACTGCAAAGTAACTTCTCCAACTAAAAACCATGCAGGCTGGAGAATATCAATTGGAGTTTGATTAAGGAACTTGCACAAAATACAGTATGTCAGTTAGTGAGTTTCATGTATCACCGTCCGTGATGCGTCCTGGATTAATATGATTAATGTGTGTTATTGGCTCTGTGGCCGTGGCTTGACAACAAGCCAAAATGGGCTTGAGGACTTGAAGAGTCGCCACAGAGAGAAGAATCTTCAAACTCACTTTGTTAGTTCACATTTCTTAAGAGGTTTTCAATGGGTTGAACTTTCACCACTAGGCTTTTTGCCAGATTAGTTATTATCTGTCCTCCCATAGCCCATAATGAGAACACAAAAACATGAAGCTGCTACAGATTCCTTATCATGTGCTGTGGTGAATTAGACAGAAATATGACTGCGTGCTTTGTCCATCTGTGGAATGGGTATGTCAGCTGGAGTGATCCAGTAGCACAGAAATCCAGTCATAAGAAAGTATAACAAATTTATGTCTAGCATGGATGTATAAAGACCTGGACATTATTGAGAAGGGGATTTATTAGACTGGTAGTTCTTCTTGAATGATAGGATGAAAGCTCCAGGGGGTTTTAAGTCTGAAAACTGCACTGTCACTGTTTTATAAAAAAGTTCAAATAATGTAAAAAACCCAAAAACCATTTTGCTTTCTCATACTTGAACTCTCAGACAAGTATAATGGATTGGGATAAGTTTATGGAACTGAAGGAGAACACTGAAGGTTGAATTTAAAAGGGCTGAGTGGCTATAACAATCTTCTTAATTTTAGATATGATCTCAGTTTGTGATCCTTCCCAAATGCTTCAGATACATCAAATGCTAAATTTCTTCAAAGTCAGGTGAAAATTATTTATGAAGTTGTTCAGTAGCCAGTGTTTTTCTCAATACCCCTTCCCCCCAATCCCCGAGGGAAATTTTGTAAGACTTTTTGATGGTTAAATAGAATTTATAGGGCCATTATGTGTAACACAATTGTCTGGAATTATCTTGTATGTTATTATTCATGTATTGTGTAATATCTCCTTCATAAATACGCAGAGTGAACTAGAAGGTTGCTTACATTTAGTGTTATGAAACTGTTCTATCTGTCATGGTAAAATTAGGACTATTAGAAAAAAAACCACTTTTTAAATTAAATGGAGTAGCTACTAAACAACTCCAGAGCACAGCTTCAATAAACATGAAATCAAAGGAAAAGGTACTTTTTTCTCCAGCTCAAAGGAAAATTGCCTTTTGGACCAGATCTAAAGCTGATTTATTGTTTGGAGTACCAAAGTATTTTACCTTTTTATATTTTTAGGAACAAGAAACCTTCAAAGAAGGATGGCCTGATTGTTAGAGTACTAATTTTGGACTCAGAGTTTTCATTCCTTGCTCTAATGGACAAATTCCATTAGATTTTAAGAAAATCACTTAGCAAACTGATTGCATTGTCTAATTTTTGACAGCAAAATGAGATGCACAAGTCAGAAGACAGTTCTCCTTAGATTTTCCATGGATTCAGGGGAAACAAAAAGTTACCTGGGATGGTTGTCAGCCCTAAACCCCTTAGGTTATTTAGTTGACCCCTGCATTCTTCTGTTTTTCTCCTTGGTGATGGCTAGCCTAACTTGGTATCGTGTCTAAAGTCAGGTACTCTGAATACCCACTTAGGGTTAATTTTTAAATGTGTTCAGGCACATAAAGATGCAAACATTTACTCATCCGTATGAAGGGAATAAATACATTAAAATGTTAGGTGCACTGATGTTGTGATAATTAGGTCCTTAATAAGTGCTGAGATTGTCACTGTTAGATAGGGTTCCTGAATTACAGAGATTTGCATTAATAACCTTTTAATAACTTCCAAGTAGTCAGCACAACGCTTTTAAAATATGAACAGTAGGTTGATTTTTCAAAGGTTTATTGAATACCTCATTTCCTGAATATAGATTTCTTAGAAAAACTCTTGAGACAGAGCAAATGGCCTTCTCTGTGTGATTGATTAATTCCAAAGAGTACTAAACGTCCTACCAGGTGATGTATTAAAATGGTGGCAGGTACGTTATCATACAGTGGCACTACCTTAGGAATTCCAGCTGGACTGATAAGCATTTGTTTAGTTTCTGTCATTTGGCAGGAACATAATGACTCTATCATCAGGGTTCAGCAGAGTTTTCCATTTCAGAGCCCATTTTCAAGGTATTCTAAATTTCTCATGCACAGGTAGATTGATTTGGAAATTGCTTTGCTCAACCAGGGCTGGTACAAATTTGGTGCAAATCTGGACTAAATTCTTTGGTGCTGAGCGCAATTCTGGGCTAAATTCTCCCAGTGATTTTGGAAGAGAAGAATTCCTTCTCCCTTCACATTCATGCAGATAGGTAAATGCGCACATTTTAAATTCCCTTAGATCTGACTAAGTTTCCAAAATCCACCTTTATGCTGCAATATGTCCGATGTTACTAGACTTTGTTTCCCAAAGTTGCAGATAGTCTATTGTGAGCTATATGTTACAGAGGCTGAAAATGTGAGTGAAATCCAGGCACCTAAATACAAGTGTCTGTTGCCATATTTAATGCCCAATGATATTTGAAACGTCCACAGTGGACAGTCACATGTGACATAGGATGAGCAGGAAATCCATGCCTTCTTGGGGCATGGTGGAATAGGTATCTAAATTGGTATTAGATTTCTGCATTTAGGCAAACAAATCTCTGGACATCAATTTTTCGTAAGAATTAATTTTATCTTTAAATTTCATACAACATCCTTGTACTCTGATAACAGAAGTGGAATGCTGCCTGCCTTGAGTCTGACCAGGTATGTTGTTTCTTTTAGCCCAAAAGAACTTGACATTTGTCTTCCTTTTTGCATTTATCTGGAGAGTCTTACTGTGCTTTGTCTGGTTCTACTGTTTCAGTGTCCTTGGCAGCAGCTCAGAAATGTCTGAGACTGTGTGGCTGTTTGTCGAAAGTGATTTTAGCTCTACATTTCTTCTTGAGGTTTTTTGGGGGTTGGTTTGGGTTTGTTTGGTGTTTGGTGGTTTTGGTTGGTTTTTGGTTTGAGTTTGTTAGTTTTTGGGGTTTTTTTAGTTGGTTGGTTGCTTGGTTTTTCTGTGGGGGGTTAATGCTTGTATTTTGTTTCTCACTCTACAAAATGACTAGCGTTAAGAATCTTGAATCTGATTTCCCAACAACTCACATTATGGAAACTGAACTTCTATGTGCTGGATAAACACAAGGAGTACCATAGATAACATAATCACCTGAAACCTTCCCTCCATAATAATTATGTGGGTTTGTGCGGGATTCCAAAGGCATATAAGATCAGAAATTTTGTGTTCTTTGTGTGAGGTGGAGTTACAGAAATAGGGCTGTAAAAAGTATTAGCAGTACTCTGCTGTTGTGAAACATCGTCTGTTTAATTTAGCTAAATAGTTTATAATTTATGTGATGCTTAAAGTCATCCACATGTCAATTCACTTCCAGAAATAACTGCAGCAGTATATTATGTGGTTCATTTGTCCATAACTACCCTTAGTACCACAACATCTACTGGACTAGATGTAATCTTCTGGGTAGTTATGGACAAATGAACCACATAATATACTGCTGCAGTTATTTCTGGAAGTGAATTGACAACCTTCAACTACCATTAGATGCAGACCTAGCCACTGTAATCCATACATATGTAATATTCACCCTGGACTATTACAGTTCTCTCTAGGAGGGAACTTTATGCCTCAGAGAAGTTCAAGGTTGGCCAGTGCAGATGCATTGTTTATTACAGATGTTGCTGAGTGACTGATTTGATGCAGCCTCAGTGCAGGGAGCAGAAGCCAGTATGTCACATTGTCTGACCTGTGCCTCACAAGCCCTACATGTCACCCAGTCAACTCTACACTGAACCTAATTATTTGTTCTTAGCTACAACGACCTTTCAGAAATCATAAGCCCTTGATTTGATTTGATTTGATTGATTTGAAGGGTATCATTCCTATTCTCAAAACCCCACACAGGATTTAATTCTTAACGTGTGTTACAGTTCAAGGCGAAATTCCATCAGCAGGATGTTCTGTCTGAGGACAAAGCTGTCACAGGAAATCACAGAACTTGCTATTGAAACAGCAAACACTGTAGTCAAAGCTAGCAATAAAATCCATCTCTCTGCTCAAGTTTCTTACGAAAGTACACTAAGGAATTCATACTTTTCAATAGATAAAAAATCCCAACCCCAAGCCAAACAACAACAGAAAACGCAAGTGCAAATCTGCTTCTTGACAGTAAGTACTGAAAAAAAAGCAGGGGGAACAGCAGAGTGTTACTGTGCTGCAGTTTGAGTTACTGTACACACAGTGAATTTCAGGTTAGGTTGAAAAGCAGCTTGTGGGGATCACTGAGACCGGTGGTACTGACTGAATCCATTGGAACCTTTTCCTTATCCACAATAAAAGATATACATTTTAATAATAATTCTAAATTTAACATTCAATGCGAGCTCTAATAGGAAAGACCCCTCACAAAACATTCAACCACAGATGCTTTTCAAAGACTTTTGCACTACTGCCAAGAAGTTAGCTAGTGGTATGTCCACTCATGCTTAATGGATAAATTTGGCTCTCATGAAGTACTTGGGCCCATTTAAGAAGTTGAAAATGGGCTTTTGAAATGCTCAAGAGCAAGAATGCACAGCTCATTGTACCAGGATCGTAATATGTATTCAATGTATTCGAAGTCCATTAACATAATAAATACACTGAAATTGGGGCATGCCTTTTTTACTGAACAAATCACTTTTTTCTTAAGGTGATCCTCTGTATCATTATTTCTGATGCAATTTATTTTGGGGGGCTTTTAGAGAAAACATTGTATGGGGAGACAAGACTAATGACTGGTTATAGCCTTGCATTAGAAAAAGTAGCTATTTCTGCGGCTTCAGTCTAGTACTTCAGTAGAGATAATTCTTTTGTCTACTACTGCAGCTAAGACAAAAGATGGTGTAAAGGTATGACAGTTTTCGTAGTGTAAACATCTTTAAGAAATTGTAGTGAAGCTTTTTATGGTAAAGCCATTATACATACAAAACCACATTGTAAATATTTTGATAAAAGCAAGGGGGAATGTGCAGAGTGGTAACATAAAAAAAATCCAACAAAAATCCTCTACAGTTTTCAAAGATAATCACAGGTGGCTTGGATTTTCTAAACCTTCACTCTGTCAGGAATAACTGTGAAAGTTTACTCTAATTAAAGGCATAATTTTGTCACATTAATCAAGTGTTGTGATTCTAAGTAGCACACAGGCTTTTGAGAACTGAAGAGCTTGATTTTCTGGAAGTGGGGTGCATACTGAATAGCTTGAATCCATTGAAATTTTCCTCAACATATATTTTAATTTTACTTGGTAAACACCTGGACCTGATTAGGACTAACAAAGATTAAATTAAAAGAGGGAAAACCCCCCAAACCTACTGAGTTGAGTATTGAAGAATGCCCAGAAATTTAGTTTTCGGGGAATGGGAAGTTTTAGAACAAGAACCACTGTGCTGCACAAGCATAGCAAGTATCAAAAACCACATTAGGCAGCTTAGGTGTATTTATGATGAAAAGGAAATCAAGTCACTAAGCTCAACAACTGTTTTGGTGTCAGGACTTGGCAGGAATCTGACAGCCTTTTAATATTAACTCTATTAATTGTTCAGAGATTAGTGGCTTTGTACTTACTCAAACAAAGAGTTACAAAAGGTTACGCCTGAACAGATTCTAGGTCAAATGCTCTCAGGTATCTTTAGCCACGCTCAGGAAGCCTTTTTTATTCTTAGAGTTATTTGCAAAGAGAAACAGTAAGTCAGGAGAACCTTTAGTTTCACATTCTCCCCTATCCAACATTTCCAATACTACACTGGAACAATCACGTAGGTCCTTCTTTGCCTCTGTGTTCCACTGACTGTATTTTCCTTATACAATGCTATTCCTACAGAAAACACTGACAGCACCAAGGATCAGGACAGGTTATGAGATATAGAAAAAAATTTAATTTATTTCTTATTACATGCAAGTGAAATTATAATAGCATTTCATTTTTTTGTTGATCTTTCCTACAAGTGGCATTGTTGCTGTCATGACTAATTAGATTCTTAGCTAAGTTATTTAGAAAAATAGAAGTATTTAATTTATTTGCTATTATTCCTTCTAATTGTGTTTTTTATTCGCCTGGCATTTTAAAACAATTACATGACTAAGCCAAAGACACAAAAACGTGCCATGTATCTCAGCTGGCAGCTATGTAACAAGTTGTACAGAGTAGGTGAAAAGTCAAAACATATTTTCTTTCTGTGGCTGAACTTTTTAAATGTTGATGAATATCAGCATACAATTGCCACCTGCACGTTTTTATCTCTTCCCGACCTCAGTTTTCTACCTAGAGCACCTATACCAGTTGTCCTTCTATTGTTTTGAAGACAATGAGGTTTAACATGCCACATTTATGCCTGTGAATCAATTAGGCAAAAAAACACTAGTGATCTAGTCTGTGCAGTTGTGTAAAAAGATAGCTGTTCACAAGCAGCAAGCAAATCCAGCCAACTGTCTGACCCTGTAAAATTCCTGATACATTTGCCAGACTCTGTATGTAAGAACTGTTAATCAACTCAGACTTATAACTCTCCTGTCAGCGTAAGAGAATCAGCTGTTCAGGGGACAAGGAATCCTTCATTTCATTGAAAATAAATGTTCTGCAACATCATCTGTGACTCAGCCAAAATGAAAACCGTAGCATTGCTTCTATGACAGAAAAATCTTCAGAATTTAAATTTTGGCTTGCGTGTGATGATTTCTTCAGTGGGTTCAGGAAAACCGCAAAGCAATTGCCTCAAAACACACTGTATTTTCACCCATCTGACATCTCAGTTACTGCCCCTGAGCATGCCAAGGACAGTCAGAAGGTTTCTACATCCAGCTCTCTGCCAGGGGCTGGTCTTTCCTTTTTTGACTTTGAAACTGACTGCCTTACACAATTTTACCTACTCTGCTTAGTGCCATCAAACTGTTCTTCATGCAGCCAGGTGGCATTTTGTATTTTGAAAGAGGATAAATGCTGATAAGGACGGCCACGGAATTGCCACTAAGGTTTTTGTGTACATAAAGCAGGGCAGGTGCAGGCTGCGGTGAAGGGAAAACCTCTTCCCCTTCAGCTGTCCTCGGAGCTCTGGCTGGACGTGGGTTCTGGGCTCAGCTGGGAGCCCACGAGCCGCTTTTCTGGCACAAGCCAATGGGTCTGTTCCCCCGCCTCGGACATTCCTTATTTCTCCACGGCATAATCACAAATTCCCGATGCACAGAGGGATGGGGCGGCTTCGTTAATGATTTGTCAGGCGTTGAGCCGAGTGCCAGGCCCGTCCGGCGGAGCGCGGCCGAAGGCGCTGCACCGCCCGGGGCAGGAGGTCGCGGGTCAGGCCGAGGGCAGCGCCGGCTGCGGGACCCCCGCTCGGGGCATGGGCTGAGGCACAGGCGGGCAGGG
>VXAY01005784.1:1981630-2022300 GCA_013399855.1 Oxyruncus cristatus | reverse complement strand
TTTTTTTGAGGTTTCCTAGTTTGAGGTGAAAGGAGCTGGCGGTGCCGAGCCTGCCTTGTCAGGCTGAGCCAGCCGCTACTTTATCCTTGCAGTGCCTTTCTCAGAATATTCGTGAGATAAAACCGCTTCGCCGTGAGCGATGCCGCTGCAATTGCTGTCAGCGGTGTGCACCCTGCTTGTTACCTCTCAGGCTGTTCTTAAAGGCACTGGTCTCTATTCTTCATGAAGGAAGCTGGGAGCTCGGGGTTTTCGTGAAGCATCTGATGAGTTTTGGTAGACTGAAGTTTACAAGATCTTAAAACTGCATACAGGATTTTTTTGCTCCTTCTGAGGCTAAATATCACTTTGGAAGCATCTTCATTCTGTGTCATTACCTTGCTCTGATGGTTTTCCGTACTTTGTACCAATTAGTATATGAAATCTGGAATGATAATAAAGAAGGCAATAAAGTAAAATATTAAGCTTGGAACCATCAACTCACACATGTTGGCAGACGCAAATACTTCAAGTGCTTTGGGTGCTGCTCTCCAAATGAAATAAGTAGACAAAGTGCTGTTCAATATTTTATGTGAGAAAACGGTGCACTGTAATGTACACAGCAGTCTAAACCACCACATTATTAATGTGATACTTTAAACCAGTGCATAACTGAGCTCTTCAGCAAGTACGGTAGTGATTATCTTCACTACTCTTGCAAATGCTTCTTGGTGGTTCTTCTGACACAATCCTATTTAAGTAACCAGCAACATATGAAACATTTATTTTATGTTGGAGCTGTGGAGATTCTGAAACTAAGTGAAACAAAACTAACTGAAAAAAGAAATGAATGTATTGCTTTGCACTGTTTTGTCTTGTCAGTCACTTTGACTCCTCATTCTGGTGACAAAAAGTTTCCATTTTTTTAAAATACTGTTGTGATGTACTTGGGAAGTTTTACTGAGAAGTTACATGCATCCACTGTTGTAATATGTGTACATAGGGATTGGCATAAACACAGGGAAAACAAAATATTTACTAATGTCCTTAGAAGCCAATATAAATATATCTGTGCTCTTACTCTGCAAAGACTTACGCATATTCAGACAACTTTATATTCAGAGCTGAATACTTGGATTGCTTTCAAGTAGTGCTAGGCACTGTATGTTAATATATTCAGCCTACTGATTAAATAAAATAACTGCACAAAAAAAAAGCCAATTGCTGCAACCAGGAAGTATGGTGGTATTAGTGCCTTAGTGTTTCATGTATTGTGGTTGGATATTGCAATTTTGACAGCAGTTGTTACAATTATCACTTGATATTATGTATTCTGTTAAAATAGGAGAAAAAAAGATGACAGTACTTTGGAGATCCCATCAATTCCAAATCCTTTTCCTGAGCTGTGTTGCTCGCCGTTTGCATCAGTTTTGTCAGCCAGTCTGTTGCCCAAGGCAACTTCAAGAAAAAAGCAGGTAAGATGTATAAATTATTATTTGACAATTTATAAAGTGTTTTAATGAAAGATTGAAGAAAACCTCGATTACCTATTAATTATTTTTCTCTTAGAGGTGTTCCATATTTCTGTTAATTTGGTGAAATTTTCTCTGTAGGTCATTGATGATTGTAGAAAATAAGGTTTTGGAATCTGTGACTTGACTGTTCTTTCTCAGAGTCCGTGTGTGACTCTGCAGATTTTTCAGTTAAAGTGGAACCAGGGACAGGCAGGCAGTACTTTATATCCTTAAATGAGAAGTTAATTTCTTTCTTCCCTTCCTCCCCACCTCCAATTACTGTCATCAGTGTTATAGAACAGAGGGTTTTAACAGTCACTGAACAGCTTGTCTGACGGTCTAATTTTGCTAGGATAATGGAATAAAACCTGAATTGATGGGGAAGGAGCAAATGCTGTGTACCTGGCTATTTTTTATATGATCTGCATCTATAGATGTATGTCTGATGTTACTATATTTCCATAAATACCTTAAACTGAACGCCAAGGGAAGATCTGAATGAGTAGACAGACCTGGCAGTGCTCTGGCAATGGTGTTCACACACAGTGTGTTTGTTATCCTGAGCAGGGGTAGAGGCGGGAGAATTTCCAGTTAATGGAAATTATTGGTGTCAAAGATCTGTTTCACTATTTGAAAGCTTGCTTGTTTCATTTCTCTTTTCTCTTCTTGAGACTGGAAAGAGTTCTGACAAGGAATATCTGTGGGATTAAGAGTACTACCTCCTTCACATTCTCTTTTTGGCGGTCTGCAAGATTGCTGTCTTAACAGTTTTAGGGATGATATTGGAGGTCTAAGAACTTATACTGCTGCTGGTTAATCAGGTTTTAGATTTTCATGAAGAAGTTGGAAGTTGAGGTTTCTTGTAGTTGTATTAACTTTTCTGAAGCTGCCCAGTCATGGCTGTTTCTGTGCACCTGCCGGAGAACTTTGCTAGTGAAGTTGTGTCACCTTAAGGAGGAGCCTTCTCCCCCATGCTCCAGTGAAAAACTATGTGTCTGGTAAACTGCACTAATTCTATCTTGCTATTTTTTGTATGTTCTCTAAAAATAACTGTGGTGTCTTTCTGGACTACTTTTATTGCTTTTAGTTCTTTTCCTACAATAGAAATACTAATCTGAAGCATTTCTGGTCAGTGTGTATCTGAACATTGCTAAGGCAGTGGGGTAAAATTGTGCTAGTTTCATGCTAGGGCAAGGTGGAAGCATTGACTGTCTGCAGAGGCAGGAAAAACACTGAATTGGTAACATTATCTTTCAGAACAAAAGGACTAGAAGTCACATTTAAAAAAAAGTAGTTTAAATTAGTCATGTTGCAGGCTTAAATTGCAGTCATTGTGGTAATCTTTGTACGTGCAATAGAGGATAGATTTTCTAAGCAAGATTTAACACATGAAGGTCAACTATATGCTTTTGTGGCCAGTCATGTTTAACATTACTGACTGGCTTGATCAGTGAAGCCATCTAAGTATTAGATACAGTCTCTCAGAAGCTGAAGTTCATAACTTCACTGACTGTACTTCTGCTTCTTCATAAAAGTTCCTGTCGTACTTTTTGTGATGATTTCTGCTCACAGTCCTTCCATTTCTCCTGGTTTTCCATTTAGGAATGTAGTGCTTTCTCAGTAAAAGCAGGATCAAGAACAACTGGTTTCCTGACAGAAGTGAGCTAATATAATGCTGGTGTCTGTGGAGGGCCTGACCCGTTTTTCAGCTACCAAAAATATGGAGAAAAGTCTTCCTGTTATTTTTCTGTAGGCATTTTAGCAAGACTGTGGTTTCTGTCAAAAAGCCTTTCACCTAAGCGTCTGTTTATGGCTACTGCAGGAGAAATGGTACTTGGCTAAGTAAACCATTTGTCAGACTCAGCATGACTGTTCCTATGTTCTTCATCTCAAGTTATTAAAGGTTAAGGCCAAATGGCAACTGTCAAATTAAACTTTTACCTTTGAAATTCAGGTTGAAGTCTTCTAATAGGTTAATGAAATTACTCAGGTTTAAAAAGGAAAGAGAGGGAATGCTAAGAAGGTGTGTGAAGAGAAGTGAACTGGCTATTATTTTGACTTCCCACAAGTGGCTGTGGAGACTGTGCTTGGAAATGTCGTGTTTTCCACCCTGTGTTCTTATTTTGTCAACTTTGTAGCAGCGCTATGTGCAACTACATTATCCATAAAAAAAATTTCATAGAATATAGCCTCCAAGGTCATGAATATTACTGTTACTGTTTGATAGTTTCCTAACTCTTAAGAGAAAACAGCTACTCTTAAGCACTTTTTTTTTTGTGTGTATAGTGTTGACAGCTGCCAGAATTTTTTCTGTTGCCTCTCTGATGATCTACATATGTTTTCAGTGATTCTTCTTTTAGATTGCTTGATTTTTTTTATTGTTTCTTTTTCAGCTGTGCTTTTAATTTCAAGCATAGTGAAGATAAATTGCAGAGTGAATTTCTACTTATGTCTTGTAGGTAACTATTATCAAAATGGGTGTTTCTAAAAGAAAAAAAGAAAGGCTCTTCTGTCTTGCTTTTCTCTCCAGAAAAGATTTTCTACTTCTAGAGAAGAAAGAAGTTGTCACGAATATCTACTCTCTTATTCATAGCACCTGTGACATCTGAAATCTTTCTACTTCTAAATAGACTATTAACATTATTTTGGATTCTTGTTTTTCTAAGCTGAAATTCTTACTGTCTTCTGATGATCTTTTATCATAAGCCTCTCAAAACGTCAAACATGGTGCTTGAACAGCATGTTTGTTGGGTTGACTCACTGGAAAAAAGTTTATAAAAACAAGTAGATAAAAGCCACCAAGCAGAATAGTGAGTTGCCTCTCTGCTTGGCAAGTAGGATGTCTGTGTCTCTGAACAGTATTTGGTCTGCCTCGTCATCACAGCTGCCCATCTCTTTCCCCCTTGCAGTTTGGAAGAGTATTGCATCTTAGAATCAAAGAATCATGGAGTCATTAAATTTGAAAAGACCTCCAAGATCATCGAGTTCAACCTTTGACTGAGCACCACCACGCCCAACTAAACCACAGCACTAAGTGCCACATCTGACTGCTTCTTGAACAGTGCCAGGTGGTGACTCCACCACCTCCCTGGGCAGCCTGTTCCAGTGCTTAACCACCCTTTCACTGAAGAAGTTTGGAAAAGCTGGTAGCCCATGGTTTGGACAGGTGTACTCTTCCCTGCGTTAAGAACTGACTGGAGGGCTGGGGACAGAGACTGGTGGTGAGCGGTGTTGCGTCCAGATGGCATCTGGTCACTAGTGGTGTCCCCCAGGGATCAGTGTTGGGCCCAGTACAGTTTAATATCTTTATTGATGATTGAATGAGGGGATTGAGTGTACCATTAGCAAATTTGCAGGCGACATCAAATTGGGTTGGAGTGTCGACCTGGTGGGGGGTGGGAAAGCCCTGCAGAAGGACCTGAGACAGGCTGGATCTATGGGCTGAGACCAACAGCATGAGGTTCAACATGACCAAGTGCCAGATCCTACACTTTGGTCACATTAACCCCATACAGCGTTTACACACAGCGGGAAGAGTGTCTGGAAAGTGGCTCAGTGGAAAAGGATCTGGGGGTGCTGGTTGACAGAGGCTGAACATGAGCCAGCCTGTGCCCAGGTGGCCAAGAAGGCCGAAGGCATCCTGGCTTGTATCAAGAACAGTGTAGCCATAAGGACCAGGGAAGTGATCGTCCTTCGGTACTTTGCACTGGTGAGGCCATACCTTGAGTGCTGTTTCCAGTTCTGGGCCCCTAACATTAAAAAGGACCTGGAGATACTGAAGGGTGTCCAGTGAAGGGCAACAAGGCTCGTGAAAGGTTTGGAAAACATGTCTTATGAGGAACAGCTGAGGAAGCCGTGTTTGTTTAGTCTAGAGAAGAGGAGGCTCAGGAGGTACCTCAGGAAAGGAGGCTGTAGTGAGGTGGAGGTAGGTCTCTTTTACTGTGGCTGCAGTTAGAGGACTAGAGGAAATGACCTTAAGCTGAGACAGGGGAGATTCAGATTAGATATTAGAAAAAACTTTTTCACTGTTAGGGTGATCAGGCATTGAAATAGGTTGCCCAAGGAGGTGGTGGAGTCACCATCCCTGGAGGTGTTTAAAAGGCATCTACATTTGGATCTGCATAATACAGGTTAGTGGTTTAGGGGTCACAGTGGTAGTGCTGGGTTGATGGTTGGACTTGATGATCTCTTCCAACCTTGATAATCCTCTAATCCTATGAAGTGTGTTCATATAAGCTGAATTTTATGTTTCAGGGTGGAAGGCTTATCTGAATAGGCCAAATCCCCAGCTTTGCCCTCATGTCCAACACAGCATGGTCAGCTTGGTGGATGGTGGGAAATGTTGCCTTCCTTTGAGGAATCAAGCATTTACTGTTATTAGGTGGAGTTTGTGAACTTGTATGAAAAATCTAATTGTGTCTCAGAGCCTGTGTTCTCTAAGAAGAGGCAAGGAACTGAAAATAGAAAGCACTTTGTATTTTTGTCCCTAATTATGATCAAAATAGATATTAGTAGGGAAAAATATTAGCTATAAGAAAACTCATTCTGTTCTTTAGTGTGCTTTTGGTTGTCTTTGGTCAAATGAACTAAGAAGAGATTACTCTAGTTTTATGAAAGCTTAGTTTTTAAGGCTTTCTGAAAGCAAAACCATTTGTGCTGCAGTGACAGTTCTTGCTCTGCTCAAGGATAAGCCAAAAAGTGTTTCATGACAAAAGTAGTTCAAGGTAATTAGTGCCTTGTTTCTTTAAATTAAATTAGAAGTGCAAAAATAAAACTCAAGTAAAACTCAAGGTGAAGAACACTCAAATCTTTGAAATTTTACTTTGCTGCCTTTGTCATTTTCGATGTTCTAAACAAGTAGATATTTTTATCATGTAGAATCCAAATATACTCCCACAATGTTCTTTCCAGGAAATCGGGGACCTCAAATACACGTGACTGTAGTGGAACGTCACTTTGCTTTTTGTATTAACAAAGATTTTCATGTAAAGCTTTTTGACAAAGAAGAGCTAAAAGGAATTTTATGTTGAAGAGATGTTTATTGGAATGTGTGCTATTCTAAGTTTATGAGTAATATTGAGCATTGACTTTTGTAATTGGAGTACCATTAGGTTTTTTACACCTATAATTCAGGGTCTTCTAATGAACCTGCTTGAAGCCTCATTCTTCAAAACTTTGCATGTAATTCTATTAGCAGACACAAATGTCCAAGTCTTTGATTCTTAGAGCTTTTAATGATGGATTTTTGGCTGATGTATTTGTTTTCTCTCAAATTTTAAACAATGCGAACACAAAAGGGTTTTTATTGAAATGTAATAATGCATGAATTTCCAAGTACATTCTGAGGGCTGAGACATCTTTTCCAACCAAAAGATGCATTACTTAAATTTACTCTGTAATTCCAGTCTGTCTGTTTCTTACCAGATTTCCTTCCAAGTTGGAGAGCATTGCACATAGCCTTCTTTATCAGTTCTCAAGTCTTTTTGCTTTCCAGCCTCTAAACATATATCAGTTTTTCCTATGTCTTCCACTTAAATTACACAAAAAAGAGTTTGAAAGTCAGAAGGGAAGGGAAAAAGTCTTTCCAACTGGTTTACAGATTAACAGTAGAAACATTCTGTACAGAACCAACTTAAAGAGCTCAAGGTTTTTACATGAAATCTCTAATATAAGGATTTCAGAAAGAATTCAGTTGGACTCCCTTTTGTGGTGTCCCATCTTGTGGTCTGCTCCAATTTCTGCATTCTGTTCTTCATTTACATGGTTGTACCTGCCCACCAAGGAAAGATTTATTGATATTACAGTAGATTAAAATTATTTAGAGCCCCATTAAAACTTGCTATTTTAATGCATGTACCTTTGTATTTGACCAGTCATCTTAACACTGTGACAGAAAGTCACTTGTCTATATAAGTAAAAATCAGAAGGCAAGGTTGAACAATTTCTCATTTTAGCAATCAGGAATATTGCCTGGTTTATACTGGATGTGCCTTAGCACGAGCAGTCTGATACATCAGCCTGCTTTTTGTTTTTTACTTTATCCTCTTTACGGTTGTTCATTCATTAGTGTATCTTTCTTTTAGAGATGAGAAATTATTTGCTTTCTCTCAAACTATGAACTCTCAATATTTTCATATATTAAATGAATATAAATAAATATATTTCATACTTATATATGTTACTGTCCAAAAAGAACCCAAGCAAAGACTGTAAACATTCTAACTTCACAAAAATAGCATGTCTTCTTTTTTTGTCCCCTTTCTTATGAGCAAGAAAACAAGGTCATTCTAACTTTTGTGGTTACTAAGATATTGCCTCTGCAAGCTTGTTGTTTAATCTGCTTACATCAGGAAAATGTTAGGCTTAAATTTTTGCAATTTGTACTTATATAAAATAAAAAAAATCATCAGTACTGTCAAAGATTCTGGTAGACATTTTCCCAGTGTTTGTCAGATTGGAATGATTTTAATAATCCTTTGGATTTTGGTTGTTTTGAGCTTCATCAGCCTCAAAGTCAAAACTGAAGTTTCTTTTATTTTAGGGCTGTTTTCTCAGTACAATAAACTGGCTTTTCTGTGCTGTATTTTGGTTAAGAAACCTCTATTGTAGTAGATCTAATACCTTGTCTAGAAAACCTTCTGTGTAAAAGTGATTCTTTAGTATTCATCTCCTGAATTCTGAGTTGACTACCTGGTATTTGGTTTTATGATATCTCTAAAGTACTATGTAATTACAAGGTGGTGAGGGCAGGTTAGGGTACAACGGTGCCCATTTCTTTGATTTGACCATTAAAGCTAGGTAAAACGGCAGGGAATTTCTCTAATGCTGCTGAGTCACTTTTGACAACTCAGTTTCATTGAATTTGACATTAAAAGATTAAACTTGCATGAATGGAGCTTGAATCGTCATAATTTCTTGAATCGTCATAATTTTCAGAAAGGAATGAGATGTGATAGATATTAACACTGTTCTTACTCATAATTGTTCCCAGAGATGGGTGCTTTTATTTAGGGTTAGACTGGGAAGTACAGGTCATTTTGTAGCAGCCACCTGCCATAGACAGATCCATGATTAAGTAAGTATTTTACTGACAGATCTTTCTCGAGGTGGCTTCTCGGTGGTGGCACTGTCAGTAAGCGATACTGTGGAAAGGGAGGGATGCAAGGGGTGAGTATTGTAAGAACAGAACACTAGTGACATCTTCCTCTAACACACTATTGTCTGAATGGTCTTTTGATCAGAACAGATACATGTTCCTATCTCACTTCCCAGGACACACAGTCTAGATTAATCAGAATAGTGTTTAGTAACATTCCTAAAATGAGACCCAGCCTTAAGTTTGGTTTTGGTTTTTTTTTTCCCCCATTTTGTTTTTTGTCAACATTCTTCTCTGGTCTTATAAAACCTCTGTAGTCCTGTTCTGGTCTACTTTTGTCATCTTATTGCTCAGTGTTGTAGACACCTGCTTTATATCAGGTACTGCTATTTTTATAACATAAACAGTTTCATAGTTTAGTACTATTAAATGAAAGAGGGTAGTCAATGGTTAATAGTTACATTACCTTAAATGCAACAGGCTTGGTAAAATTAACAACTTAGATGTTTCTTACTGAAGGTTTACAACCCCTTTGAATTAAAAGGTGTGCAAAAGAAGGAGAAAAGTAGTTTACTGTACATTTACACTGCTTCAACTCATGTAAGATGATTCCATTTTTATGATTTTGTCATACAACTTTGTTATCCTAGTGTTGGGGTATTAACCGAAGAATGGAGCTCAAACTCAGATCAGTTTTTGGGATGCATTTTGGTACAGTTTTTAGCATATCCTTGCGTTGCTGCATTTCTGATGTTCTGAGAGTTATTATCTATTCAAATAAGAACTGGAGAGCTGTAGAGACAAGCAGAGGAATATTCCCATCCTACTTCTGTGCATAAATGTTACCACAGTAAGTGTAAATTGGATTTTACATGAACAAAACATATGTCCATATAAACATCACAGTTAAACCTGGTTAGTGTCCACCAGGTGGAATTAACTTGATCATGCATATAGAATAGTATTGAATATTTGTAATCGATAAAACAATTTTATATAAAACAATCTTTATACGTGTGTATTTTCTTATATCTACTTACAATAGATAATTGAGGACTTACTTTTCTTTCACATGAAATTCGAGAGCCAGTAGCATAGTATTGTTCCCCCAGAATTTTTGCTTCATCATCTTTTTAACTCTTTGCAGTGGTAATCTGTATGCTGTACCAATGTAATTAAGAGATCAAGCTAGGGTTGTAATGAAAACTGGACCAATTGCATATATCACTGTTTCCTTTTTGAAAGAAAAAGTATAGAAACTGACAATAAACCTCAGCTCTCTTACCCTTCTTACCACACTGTGTAGTAGAGGACAATGGATATATCTTTGTCTTAACACCTGCAGGATGAGTATCTTCAGGATAATAGTTTCCGGTTTGGTGCTTGTGTAGCAGGAACTGCGATGGCCAGGCAGTGGAAGGGCATCCTGTAACGGACAATTGATGTTCATTCTTTTTGGGTGTCTGCAGAGGCGGGAACCAATACATCTTCCAGTTAGGGATTTCAGAGCTTGGGGTTTCCAAACTTTTCTAGCAGTTGATTATTCCTGTTAACAAGATGGCATATATCTTTATTTATCTTTTAGCAAGTGGTGAAATGCTGCAGTGATAAGTGCGAAGTAACACGTGCCCATTGGCCATATTCTCCTTGTCTTCAACATACTTAAAGTTGCTACTTCTGAGGGCATTCACACTTTCATGACTGCCTTTAATTTATGAATAACGGGAAACCTTCAAGACAAGGTATTTAAGCGTGTCTCTCATGATAGAGTCCTGATGGGAGTCACCTCAAATTTGAAAAAAAAGCTAATCAGGGCACAGAAAATTTTTCAAGAAGGGCAGCTGTGGGAGGAGGAATTAAGAGGGAGAAGAAATTAGACCTCTGCTCTAGTAACAACGTGAACTTTCTTTTCTCCCGTTTCAGTCACAGAACATCCATTTGCAGCTAATCAGCTCATGTTTTAGCCCAATAGTGTACATGATATTTAATACTGAAGTCTCAAGAGAGAAATATATATCGGTTATCTTAGAGGTGTGCCTGTGCTTCTAATTAGGATACTGATGAGTTGTTCCTGCCTATTTCTGGTATGTATGCATATGCTGCATACTGGTATGTCTCTCTTTTTGCTTCTTAACTTGATATTATATCCACAGGAAAACAAGATACATTAGATTGCCTTGTGATCAGAATGGGATTTTTCAATTACTGCATTCTTAGGCTATAAATAGCCTTTTTATATTAGTTGTGTTATGATAACTCCTGTTACTGATTACATTAAGACTTGGCGTTTGTGAACAGCTGCAAGCTCTTGATAATGGCACAGAAATGGTATCAGCTGTTGAGAAACAGGCTGGAAGTTTGCAAGAATTTATTCTCATCGCTAGAATTTACTGCTGTGTAGTGAGAGGAAAGTCCATGCAATAGAAGGGTTTTCTTATATAACTCAGCTGACAGAACTTTATCCGTGTGCTTTTCTATCGGGCTTGAATCTATTGATTGCAAAAATAGGCAACTGAAAACCTTTGCAAGGAGTATGTGTAACAATGTTTTAAGATCCCACAAGTTTGTCAGGAGAACTGGTGAGGATGGAAAAACTGCATTGTGATCTGCAAAATTTAGAGCTCTATTAAAGAGCAATGCTCAGATTTTTGCCATTGTTCTTGCAATGTGAACCCTTCCATTTTGGTAAGCAGACAAGATCTGCCTAATTTCTGCCTAATAAAATAATTTCTCATTATGGCGGCTAAAGGAAAAGTGTCCATATCCTGATTTTCATACTTTAACTTAGTTCCTTTACTGCATTTTAGCTCATTATACTTACATCTGTCCTCATTAAGTTATATTTTAAAATTATTTTCTTCTTTGAAAGTTTCTCAAAGTATGGCTCTTTGGAACAGCTGAATGATGAAGTCATCATGGTTGGATGTTATTTTTCTTCTGGGATGGAGACTTCCCAAATCCTGAATGAGTTTATTAAACAAACTACTCATCTTTTCAGGCCCAAAGGAGTGGAGTTTGTAGGATAACTGCAAGGAAGCAGTGTGTAAGTTAGTGGAGAGGAAAGGACTGAGTAGGTCTAGACTTTTTCTATACAGTTATTGTGGAGAAGTGATGAAAAAATACTGTCAGTCATTGTATTTGGGGCTTATACATTCATATGAAACCTTATATGAATCTCTTAGTATTTTCCTAAACTGTTCCAGCAGCATTACAATTTTGAATCATGATTTTCAAACAGTTGAAATACTTGACCTGGGAAAGGATTCATAAATGCTCCTCTAAATAAGATATAAGAAAATACATGCTTTGTGACTCCAAGATAGAAAATGCATTATTACCAAGTCAGTGCAAGGGGTCACAATGTGCAATGAGGAAAGTACATGGTTTTTGGAGTTCCTGTACTTGCTTGACTGAGTGCTGTTGGATGATTTCTGTGTAACAGAAATATGAACATGAGAAAGGCTTCTCTTTCTCAAACAAAATTAGCTCCTTCAGAAGACAAACATATGAAGACAGTAAAACTGAAGCCAGTGATCCAGCTGTGGCACTGATAATCTGTTTTATGTGTCTTTGTCCCTTCACTGTCTTTCTGCAACCTGTGTTTCTCTTTGCTTTGGTTCTATACATGTTACTAGACACCTTTTCCTGTGAAAAACAGACCCTCAATGAATTATTTTCTAATACAACCAGCCTGTAATGTTGACTGTCAGAAAATACAGTCACTTAGAATTTTTATCCAAGAATTTTATTTTGCACATGTTTAAGGGTCAGTTTGACTCAGTTATATCCATAGCTATAACCAGGGGGAAGAAGAAAGCTGACATGCCAACTGTCTGAGCCCACAGGGAAAACCTCCCCCTCCCTTCTTCCCCTGGGGCAAAGGAAAAAAAAACTATACAACTGAAGAACCCGAAACCAACCGAATTATATCAAAATATATATTTTTGCATATATTTAAAGTTATATACAGCTAGAATACTATGTACAATATTGGGGATCCCGAGTACATCCCCTTCCCCCAGAGGGAAAGGGAAAAGGAAAAGGGAAAAAGGGAAAAGGGGAAAAACAGATATACACAATCAAAAACTAAGAACTAGCAAAATAAAGGACTAGCAAAACTTAATCTCACCACGTCCCTTAAAAAAACCAGGATCGCCTGATACAGCCGGCACTCTCCACTCTCCGCATGGCAGACCAGTAGTCACTGCAGGCCTCAGCTGATAGATAAGCAAGACCAACGCAGAGACCCACTGCTCCTGAACCTCACCGAAAGAGAAGAGAGAGAGAGCTTCCACTCCCTTCTTATTTATACCCTTGCTTACCTAAAAATCGTATGGAATACTGGGAACGTGGCCTTGGTTCCTTGGTTATGACCTGGTTACCAAGGAAGGCCTAGAATCGAAACCACTACACGTGGGTTAGTACTTCAAAGATAGTGTTAAAATGAAGGAGTTCGTAGTTTGTGTGGTACGTGTTTCTTGGCCAGCAAGAGGACAGTGATCTGCTGAGAACTAAAAAATGGCATATTTGGGGATGGCTTTTCAGTGCAGGGTTTGAGATCCAGGGTTGTCTTGTTTTGCCTTTAAACTGCTCCGGCGTGGTGTGTTGTTTGTAATGCACAGGTCATCCATACAAAGGCTAGAAGAGGGAGAGCTAAAACTATGAATTGTGCTCGTTCTTTCTTTGTGGTGCAGCAGTCTCTTAAATTAGAAGCATTTAATAGATGGATAATTGCATGAATAGACAGGCGAGATCGCAATGGCTCAAACTTCTCTGTGAAGTTCCTAGGTATGTTGTATCTGTGTTGCTTTAGAGGTAATACGGTCTGTGCAACTGTATCTGCACATCTTGACCCTCTTGGAGGGTGTGCTATATGTTCTGTTTGAAGACTAAGATCTTGCTACATTTCTTTGTGTGAGGGACTAAAGGAGTAGAAAGACAACAACTCAATCACTTTGAAACCTTTCTTTTGTAGCGTGATTTTAAAGAAACTGGTTATTTATCAAACATATGTAAATGTACCTATGTAAAAATATCCTGTAGGTGTTTCTACAGTCACATTAATAACTGACTCTTCTTCTAGCAAAGAGACAGAGAGACTGTCTGTGCCAGGCAGACAGGAGCACTCTCTCAAGGCAGTGCAGGTAGCACCACGAATAACTTACCTGATTGATATCGGTCTTGTAATAAACTTCTGCCTTAGCTTAAAGAAAAAATAAATACAAAAAATAGCATCAAAGTTTTATAAACCTTAATGGAATTATATTGTCTAGATTTTGGGTTTTTTCATCAGCAAAAGCTGAGTCTGATTTGCTGTTGTTACTTATAAATGCTCACATTCCTGCATTATATCCAGCAGAGCTAGGAATAGATCAGCTCTTGTGACTCCATATTCACTGCCTTAAGGACATCACTGACCTTCCTCTACTGGCAGGGTATCTCTATTCCATATGTTGTTATAAAACCCTTACTTGGAGCTACTAATTTACTAAGGGCATTTCAATTCTTGCCCACTTCATTTAGTCTTGCTTTCTTAAGTGGCAAGAAGTAGAAGTGCTTTATATTTTGAAGTATCTAAAAAGTATCTGCACAATGTTTTCACAACTGTATCTGGTAGCTTAGTGACAAAAATAGGAGTGAAAAGCTGCATAAACATAGTCATTTTACAGAGCACTCAAGCAAGTGAGCTGGATCTGATTTCCTTCCTGTCCACCAGCACCAGCAAAATTCTTTGCAGACCTGCCATGGACAAGTGAAATCTTTTATCTGTAGGGAAAAAAAAAAAAGTGGTTATATATATTTCCCTGAAGGCATAATTGGCTTTCAAAGCCTTTCTGTATCTCACATTTATCAACAAAACTCCTCTTGACTTTCACATGGTGAAGCGGTTCTGCAAGGCTTGTGCTTAGAAACTGAGATGTATTTTATTAAATTTATTTTATTAAATGGGTGTTTGTGAAATTTAAGAAGAGAAAGTATTCCTTAATGTTATTTTTAGTACTCTTGGGTGCAACTGATGTTTACTTTCATTAGTATACATAAATTCTGTAGTATTTTTATTTAAAATCTAATAATTATTTGAATATTGGACTTTTATTACCAAGTCAAATACAACACTTAAGTTTATGCATACTTTCTAAATAGGTCTGGTCTTTATATCTGGAAAAGATAAAATACAGATAATTTCACTGAGGAAAAGAAACCTTTGCTTCACCTTGCAGACAAATAGGTCAATTTTATTTCAAGAGCCTTTAGTACCCAGGGATAAGGAAAAATGGCTTGGGTTATTTTTGTTTCTTTCCCAATAAAGTCAGTAATGCAGCGCTCCAAGTTTTGCAGCTACTGTTTCCCAAACGTTTTTTCATAAGATCCAAGGAAAAAAGATTGTAGAGGGAGTTTTTTTTCCTGGTGCTGCAAACATATGCATGTTTAATATTCCTGTGAGTAAAATGCCTACAGGATCAGGCTCTGGTACCACAAGTTATTTTCTAAATCTTACAGCAAAATTTTGGAGCTGTGTTATAGAATTTTGAAAACGTGCTCCCATAGGAAATAAAAACTGTGTGCCTGAAAGGTAAAAACCTAATTGCAAATACTTGACATTTATCATAGCTATAATATAAAAGGTTGTAAATTCCAAATGTTACAGAATTAACACTTTAAACTTCATTTCAGGAATACTTTTTTTTTTCTCAAAAGAGTCATAAGGATTTTGGACTGGAGTTTAAGAGAGAAAAATAAAAGTCAATAAATACCTTAAACCTAGAAGGTTAGTTGCTATGGATCTCTTACTGCTAGAGACTGAATGTAAAATGAGTCAAAGTTAAAACTGAACTTTTATAATTGAAGCAAGGAAATGGGTAGTATCTGCTGTATTTTACCTGCTTTCATAGCTTTATGAAAAGCTCTTGTTTTAAAGCTAACTGAACAAGGATCAAATGTCTGTCTCCAAAGAAATTCTCTTAGTGACTTGGCATCAGTTTCTAATCAGTTTTTTTCCATCTTGTGTGTCTCAATCAAGAACAGGATTTGAAAGTTTAGGAAAATATTTGTCTTTACTTCCTATTCCTTGGCAGCATTTTATTACTATTTGAGAGCTGCTGGTAAAATGCCAGTGCAATGCAGGTTTTAGTTTTTGGGAGGGAGCTGTATGTTTTGGTTTTTTTTTTTTTTTTTTTTTTGTTTTAGGGGTTTTTCCTCTTTTTTNTTTGTTTTGGTTTTTTTTTTTTTTTTTTTTTGTAGTTACAGTGTTTGCTCCTCTTGTTCACCGACAGAATTTATCTAAGCCCTGCTGATTTTAGGGTTTCAGGAAGGTGATTTAGGATGAAAATAGATGCTTTGAATCCACAGATTCTGAAGTATCTTGTTGGTTCCAGTGACTTATTATGTTTTTGCAATTTAGAAAACTTACAAAGCAGAAAATTACATGCAATCAAATTGTTTATTTTTAATTTGCTGGTGTATAATTTCTTATGGCTTGGAGATGAGATTCTTTTCTAGATATTTTGGGATTACTGAAGAGTGTGCTGATTTCCAATTACTGAGGGAAAAACATTATAAATATGATCTAGTGAAATTAGCATGGATTACCAAGTCAGTTCTGAGTAATTATAGGACATATACTTTAGATGTGTGCTCAATAATATCCTTGCAGTGACTGCCTGTGAAGCTACAGTAGTCTGCACATGTGGTACATTTTTGTTTGAAAAGCTATGAATACTTAGGAGAAATAATATTTTCAGAATGTCTGCAGTCTTTGGGTACGGTGAACAATGTTTCTGATGAGAAGTGCTTGTTTAAGAGTTATAAAAGAAATATCCAGTATTGCAGTTCTAACATCTGTTTAATAATTTGGTTTACAACAGGATTACTGCTTAGTCATGCTGCATAAAAGCAGAAAAGATTTTCTGCTATTAAGCACATTATGAGACCTTTAAAAAAAAGATTATAGCTTGCCTTATAATGTAAGCAATGCAAAATATTACCCTTTCTGATCAAGAAGGAAAGAAAGGCCCTGATTTCCTTGGTCAAACCATGTTAATGTAAACAGATTTGTTATGCAGATATTTGATACATAAAGTAATTATGTGAGTGGGGGTCATAAAAAACAGTTCATAAAATAGCCTTCATTTCACTCACTTTTAACATTTTATGTGCCATATTTTCAGGCCTCGGTTGCATTGCAAAAGTAGAAATTGCATTACTTTATTAAAGCAGTGTTTTGCTTCTGCTTTGAATACAATTAGTTAAGAATCAGCAAACTGAATTCCATGGATTCACTGCATCTATTCTAATGCTCAGTTACTTTTCTGAAACCTTAAGATCAGGAGTACTGAAGTATGTTTTGTTTGCTGGAAAAAGCCAGGAAAAAAACCCTGAGACTGTAAGCACTCAGTGAGAAGTGCTAGAATGCAGTCTTTAACGATTTGTTTTTTGTTTTGACAGTGAAGACAAAGTTCTGAGTGATAGAAATGCGTGTTGTTCTGCTTATTTTTATAGCCAGAGATAATCAGCGTGGGCCTTTCCAAGGACAGAAGACAAGTTTTCAAGCTCTTTGGTTGGTTGGTTTCTAGTTTGTCCTACCCCAGTGTCTTCAGTCATTGGCTTTGAGTAGGACTGAATTCACATAAATGGAGTGACATTTACTGGAGCCTTAGTCTTTTCTTTGTGCTGACTCCAATATTTAGGCTATGAGAAATTAGGCTTCAAGGAGTATTGCTAACTACTGTGTTCTGCTTTATGTTATCATCTGGATGAAGGTTGACGAGTTCTGTGAAAAGCAGGCATGAGTTTGTCTTCCAGAAGAGTTACATTGCCTGCAGTTATGCCAATAACTCTGCAGAAAAGGGTATGGCATTTAAATCAGTCTTGTAATTCTGACGTTAGTATGGGTTGGTAACAACGTTTAAACATGGCTATATTTCTTTTTTTCACTTTTTATTTCATTTCTCTAGTGTAATAAGAATGTTTCTTTTCTGATAAATGTAGACTTTTTTATTTCTTTATGTGAAATATGTTTGCATAATATACATAAATATTATGTGTACATAAGTGAATTTTTTTTTACTGGTGCTTTTTTTCTCTGCTACTATAGTTTTGTACTTGTACAAGAAATGATTTTTCTAAGAGATTAATGTAGTTTTAAAATATAAAGTGTAATGATTGCATTAAAGTGTGCCTCTGTAGAAGGCTATGGTATTGTTCCTAATGGAGGATTACTGGAGTCTGCCTCCACACGTTTTGCACCACCTTTAAACACTTTAACTACTTTTTGCTACCTTTTCTGGCTAACACCTTATTAGTGGATGGCCCATCAGGTATTTTGGGAATTAGACTGACTCTGTACAGTGTTTCTCCATAGCCACTGTTCTTGCCTTTTTTTGTTGTTGTGTCAATAGAAAGTGGAAGCAATGCAAAATCATTACATCTGTGTGCACTAGGATTGCTTAGGGTAACTCTGTGCATGGGGGTGTCTATGAAGTTAAAAATACACGTGGAAATGAAGTATGGAAATATGACTGTCTGCTGAGCCAGATATATTAACTTAGAAGAAGTTAGTTCAAACAAGCTGTAAGTTATTAATTAGTTCGATTTATTTTGTAAATGTGTAGATATTTTTCAAAAGCTTATTGCTGCATAATATGCCTGACTCACTTTTAATAGACTCTCCTGTTACTCAGGGGCTTTTAATGTACCAGCATTATGAAAAATGAAAGTTCATTGAAATATTACTATAGTATTAAATGGTTCTTATGAGCAATTTACATAGAACACAGTCTATACTTATGGCATAAGTCCAGTGCATCTAAAGTAGTATATGAACACATAGAGCTTTTAGTGATTTGGGATATGTGGTATTCTTTTGGATTATTTCATTGTTTGAGTTGGAGGGGAAGCCTGTGAACATACAGTTTTATTGGGATTGATTTGTACAGATTAGATTATACTACTGTCTTAATAGCATGATAGCATACTACTTTCCTGGTATAGTAACTTTCAGATTTAGATATGTGCAAGATCTGCTCTTACAGAGTGTTATCTAACAAATTTGCTATATCTCTGTTACACTTCTCAAAATTATTCCTTTAAAATCTGTGGTTTAACTTTTCAGTTCTCATCCTCTCAATCCTGTGCTTCCCTCCTCTTCTTCTTTTCCTCCTCCCAAAACCCCTTCAGATCTCAAATCTTCAGTTGTCATAGTTATTTTATTTTTGTCTGGTTTTTCTTATTTGCATGTTAGGAGAGGAACGTCTTTGTTCTTGCAGCATGTAGTTGTGTTAGACTCCTCTGGTATGCACACAGCAGTACTTGGTGCTGTGTGGGAGGGGAGAGGTGTAACTTTGCTCAATCTAGCATTCAGAAAGCTAGGAAACTCAGTTTTAACTGTACTGTACATTTCAATGGGTTGCTTTTTTTTTTGGTGTTGAGAGGTAAGAGTAATTCTCTGAGGAAATGTAAGAGTTTTTCTCTTTTGATAAATTCAGAGTAAGATAAATTTCTGTGCATTCTCTCTCATTTTTTCTTTTCATGCTACTATCAAGTTAGCTGTCAACAGTTACTGCCTTTACTTCTCTTTATCTATGCACTTTGTAAGCCCAAAATAAAATTAATGGAAGTAGTAGGAGGAAGCAGCACAGGATGTTGCCTTAGGTAGGTAGCTATTGGGTTACTGTTGCAAAAAATTCCTGAAGGCATATGTCCTCACTGAGGGCTCACTCTATGCCAAATTTAATAGGCTTGTTTATGCTCATGATGGTTTTATCTGTTCATGTGGAATTCCTCCTGAACTTATCTCTTCTATTTAGAAGGTGCTTGTGTTATTTCTGTAGCAATATTCTAATTTCTATGACTGGAATACTGCGGGCAGGGAAGGCAGGAAGGCAGACAACAGCCATGCTTGTAAGGGGTAACACATGTGCACGTGTACATTTGTTCTCCTTTCTTGTGGACATTAGAACCTTAGACATAACCTTTGACTTAAAGTAGTGCAATTTCTATTTCTTGTAGTACAAGAAGGACCTGGAAAAGAAGAAATGTTACATTAACTCTGCATAGTCAAGAGAAACTTAAACATTAGCTCATGAAGTATTACTTTAGAGTATCTGCCATCCCCAATCATTATTTCTTAAATTCATAGAGTGGGTAATTGTGTAAGAAGTCTAGTTTAATTATGGTACTGCAAAAATTGCAAGTATTTTTTTCTCCCTCTATTTTTTCTCCCTCACAAAATGTAAAATTTTGCATTGTCCATGTGCTAATCTGACTGCTCTGCCAATTTCTTGAATGCATGGGTTTTTCTCATTTTCATTCCAAGTGTCTAATATGCTTTGTCCAAAGTTATTTCATACTTTCTGTTTTAAATCTGATGTGAAGTGCTTTTCACAGTTGATGTGTTTCATTCTTAAGTAATATATTTTTAACTAAAGCTACTGGGCCTTGTTTAGTTTCCAAGGGGTCTTTTAGCACAGACTGGAAAATTACGTACCTTATAAGCATGGGGAATTATGTGTATTGAGTACTATCACAACAAGATTTATGGCATGTATAGACTAGACATATAATTAATCCAATTCAGAGTAAATGTCTTTATCTTCTGTGTGGATAACTTTGTACTCCTCTAAAAATGTTTTTAAGAAATTAGATTTGAAAGGTCATAATGAATTCAAGACACTGTTTTACAGTCAAAGACCAATCATTTATTCAGTATATTTTATTCACTCAAAGGCTACTAGACTTATATAATAAGTCTAAGTCTTGGGCACCTGCTGTTGGATGCAATGTGTAGAAACAGAGAGACTTACAGATTTTTTCCACAACAGCTGGTAACTTCATAACAGACTAGGTTGGTTGATGTTAAGAAGCATTGTGTACATAGGCAGTATGTATTGCAGCTGAATAATTTCCAGTGATTCTTGAAGAGATTGTGTAGTGTCTTTTAAATGGAAGAAATATTGATTAGAAAATGAGGATATGATTTAGATTGCTGAAATCTAGGGCTGCTGTAAGCATGCAAATTTCAAGATTCTCTTGCATCTTTATTCCATCTATTTTTCTGGCCTGAAATCACATGCTTTAATCAACACTTAGCCCTCTCCCAAGAAAAAATGGTCACTTAAGCCAGATTGTACCGAGAATTAGTAATGTCTGTCTGCAAGGCTAAGAGCATGAAAGTAATTTTTCAGTTTTGCATTTGGGTTCCCTGAGATGAAAGGCCAATGTGCTAATCCAGGAATTTTACATAAGACACTTTAAGTGACATGATAATGGAGTCATTAAATGGATACCTTTTATAAAATAACTGGAGGCAGACCAAGCATTCATGTGTGAAACATCTCTTTGTGAGGACAGTTTGAAAAATAGTAATTTAAAGATGCATAAACAACACCAGTGGCCTTTTTGTCTTTTCTACAGTAATAGAAATAGAAGAAATACAATAATAAATAATATTATTCAAGACCAGGTTAGATGGGGCTTTGAGCAATGTCAGTGGTCTGTGGAAGGTGTCCCTGCCCATGGCAGGGGCGTTGAAACTAGATCATCTTTAAGGTCCCTTCCAACCCAAGCCATTCTTTGAGTCTATAATACAATAATAAAATGTTTCTATAATACAGTACGTCCTGTGAAGTTTTGAAGACAGATGAGAGGTTTCTGAGAGATGGAGAGAGTAGGCTTTAAAGGCTTAAAGAGTAGTGGTCAACAAACCTGTGGTGATTGAGGTGAAATATTTGAAATTTTTATTCAAAATAGAATATTTTTTTTTAAATGAATTTTTGTGGGGGCTGAAAGGAGTAAAGGGAATAACCATGATAAAGTAGTAGGATTGGCCTCACTGGAAATTCAGTGTAGGATTAGGTCTTAGAAATAAATCACTAGGATAAAACATCAGTATATGCTACTGCTGTATCTGCAGAGTTTGATATGAACAAAAGATTTTGAGCCAGGACAAGAATTGAGGAAGGCTGAGAAGGATGAATATACATGGGAATGGGCAGAGACCCAAACGGAATTCAGGAGAAGGTTAATGTGTTTTTTGACAGAAGTTTATATTTAAAATTGTTAGGAGGCCAAGCTAGTATATAGGCTCACAGAAAGGTCTTGCCAGCTTTGTGTATCTAACATGTGCTAATATAGCTGCATTTTGTTTGGGGACATCTGGAATTCCTGCTTACTCTTAATACTGGAAACCTTGGTGAAAGTAGCTTTACAAGTATCTACCTCAGATACTTGTCTGAGGGAGCACACAGCTTTCATGTTAGCTATGAAAAGATTAATGAACTGCCCAAAATTCAGTCTTCTGTCATACAATACTTGCAGATACTAAGTTACCTACTTGTGATAGAGGATGGCATGCAGCTAGAGATTCAGTTTATGGATGATGGGGAAGAAGGAGGGTGGCAGACTATCATTTTCTGTCATCATGGAAGAGCTCTGGTTAGGTCCAGAGACTGTTTAGGAGAGAGCAACTGACAGGGCTTCTCAAGGGACGGTATTGCAGCACTTATCCCCTCCCTTATGATGTTGGCCAAATAAATCTAGATCTGATACTTTACTTCAGAAGGGTTCTAGACCAATTTTTGCATTAAATATGTACTTTTTATACTCAAGCAGGTACCTAAAAATGGATTCTGACATAGCAGTCATATACCAGTTGACCAGTCATATTTCCTGCTTTGACTAGCATAAACCCAGTAAAACTTCCTACTATTTTTATTGTGTATAAAAATGATCCCACATGTATAAAAGAAATCAAAATGGGACTAACTTTAGCAGTCCCTATGGTTTGGCTGTAGGTGGGGAGAGGGAGGTTTTTTTCTGTCCTGTGACATTCCACTGTCTACAAGCAATCAAATTTTACAGGATATTTTGTGCCCAAAATCATCAGTGGTCTTGGAATTTAAAATGTATAGCACTATGCTGCATAGTTGTTGTGAAAGGTAGGTAGGGATGTGTGTGTGTGTGTGAGAGAGAGAGGCTGTGTAGTAAGCACACAGAGCTTTTTAAGAAGTCTTTTAAAATCTCAGTGGTTTAATACACTTGGTCATTACTTGTCCTTTGTATAGTTTGACAAGGTTTAGTGGCACAATTAACGTTGCACCCTGTCTCCTCTCTATCTTCAGTTCTTGAACAGATCTTTGATATGTTTTTCAGTTTCCTCTTGCCTTCTTTGAACATCTAAGATTCTTCATACAGTAACCAAGGAAATTGGCAGTGTTTAGTGCCCTACTCTGCTCATAATCCTTTTCTGTGGGCAGAAATCCTTTGGAAAAAAACCCAGCTTTTTCATCAATTGAAGAAAGTGCTTGGCCATTTCCTAGCTCTAGTACTTTAGTCGCCTCTTGAATAAATTAGGCTTCAAGAAGTCAGAACTTGACCTTCAGACTGTGTTATCTAGCCTTGAAGGATATCAAGAGCTGTTGCTGAATAGTTATTTCTGCTAAAGTAAACCCTCTACTGATTATGCTGCATTGCTGTGTATGAAGAGAGAAACTCAGCAAACGGCACACAAGGTGTTGGCGTCAGTCTTGTGTGAAAAATCAAATTTCCCTGATTTATATGTCTTCCGTGTGTTACTTTCAACATGCTATAAAACATCAGCAAGTACCTGAAAAATTAGATTTTCTTTACTTTTGATAAACTGAAGCTACATCAGTGAATACAAAGAAAATTTATCACATTGAACCAAGGAATTATTCATATGTGAACTTGCTTTCTTCCTCATTTTAATGCTGTTGCTATGGGTACTGCCCATGCCCCATACTTCACCACTCTTTGTTTTTCTGCCTGTGGGTCAGGAACAGAGGCAAGACCAGCCCAAAAAAACAACAGCTGACTTAAGGACCTAAAGAAGGTGTTATGACTGATCATGTAGTGGGTTTGCATGGCAAGTTTTTGGTTGCAGGGGGAGAGGGGCTCTACACAGGTGGCTTCTGTGAGAAGCTGCTAGAAAGTTCTCTCCATATCCAGCAGAGCCAATGTCAGCTACCTCCAAGACAGACCCTTCAGTGGGCAAGGCTGAGCCCTTCAGTGACAGTGGTAGTGCCTCTGCGGTGACATATTTAAGAAGGGGAAAAAGTTTGCTGTGCATCTACATCTGGAGAGAGAATATGTGAGAGGAACAGCCCTGCAGACCACAAGGTCAGCGGGGGAGGAGGTGGTCCAGACGTTGGAGCAGAGGTTCCCCTGCAGCCCATGGTGAGGCGGCTGTGCCCCTGCAGCTCATGGAGGTCCAACAGGGGTGCGAAGATCTGCCTGAAGGCCCTTGGAGCCCTCTGCAGCAGAGCACGTGGATGCCCTAAGAAGGCTGTGACCCCTGTGGAAAGCCCACACTGGAGAAGGGCTCCTGGCAGCACCTGTGGACCTGTAGGGAGAGGAGCCCATGCTGGAGCATGGGCAGAGTGTGAGGAGTCCTTCCTCTGAGGAGGAAGGAGCAGCAGAGACAACGTATGAGGTACTGACTGTGACCCATGTTCCCTGTCCCCCTGTGCTCCTGGTGGGGAGGCGGTAGAGAAAATTGGGAGTGAAGTTGAACTTTGGAACCAGGGAGGGGTGGGGCAAGGTGTTTTAAGGTTTGGTTTTATTTGTCATTACCTTTCTCTGATTTGATTGATAGTAAAACTAATTTCTCCAAGTCGAGTCTGTTTTGCCTGTGATGGCAAGGCGATCTCTCCCTACCCTTATCTTAACCCATAGGCTTTTCTCTCCTCTGTCCAGCTGAGGAGGAAAGTGATAGAGAGGGCACCTGGTGTCTAGACAAGGTCAACTCAAAACAGATCAAAAGTCCTGAACCAATATAATTATGTTGTAACCCTGGAAATTTTAGCCTTGTTCCAGTTCATCTGAGTCTCTTACACTGATAGTGACTTCCTAAAGTTTCTGTTTTGAAGTTGTCCTTATTCAGTTGCTTTCAACCCTTTATTTATGTTTACATTACTTCAAGGCAACCAGTTTTTCATAGTTTAAAATAGTTATATAAGAACAGATTTATTCTGCTGCAGTACAGTTTGTAATGGGTGCCTTGGGAACAGTACAAAGCAAGGCGAGTCAAACTTTAAGTTACACTTTCCAAGAATACACATCCAGCTTCTTGACCCAGAGTTGATAGGCTCTCAGCATATTTCTCATGTTTCAGCATAGTTCTCATATTTCATCTCCTTTTTCTGGCAGCTCCTAATGGCTGTCTTGGACTGCTGACCAATATCTTTACCAATACTCATGCTTGGGCATAAAAAATATTAACCAGGAGAGGCATCTTTCATTCCTTTTTTCCCATGCCTTGTACATCCCCGTGGTTACAACTTCTTGAAATTTGTGTTTTTGCTGATACCTTTTCTGTTTGACACCACTGAAATTCTTACAAAGGACTGAGACTGGGAGGAAGTGTTCAGTTGGCATCTGTAATGCTTTTCCTTTATTTCCTACTAGAATTCTCTTTTTTCCCCCACTATTCTTTGATGCGCTCTGATTTCTTTGTAGGCTTTTTCAGCACTCTTGTTGCATATTGTATCATTTCTACTGACAACCTTTGCCCTAACGTAACATTAGACTTTTTTCTTGGACCACTTAGACTGCTTTTCTGAACTAGTTAACTCGCTTCTCCAAGAGATTAGCAATTAAATGGCATCTAGGCTGAATAGCAATTGAAGACCTCTGCTTGTTCTGTATTAGCTTGACAGCCAGACTTCAGTAGCTCATCATATTATCCACCAGCTGCATATGCAAGCCCTCAGTGTTGCGATTTTTCCTTTGGCCTGTTGATTGTAACTCGTTGGATTGGTGTCTGTCACCATCTTTTTGGGTATCCTGGTTGACAAGACTTTTAGGATGATCATAACACAAATAAAATGCAAAAATACATTTATGGTAATATGAACATGACTTGTGTGTGGGAAAGAGAAGCAGCAGCCAGACAACCCAGAAGACCTCTGAATGTGGGGTATCACAGCATGTGTGGAGATGGGAAATGTGCTACTGCCTTCTCAGTTTTCCTGTATGACTGAAGACTGTGCAGTCTACATACGTTATTTTCCTTTTAGAACAAATGATTTGAGGTAAACATTGTCAAAATAGACTGAATTTCTGAAATTATTAGTGTCCCCTTTTTACTGCATCAACTACTTATCATTATCTCCCTCTTTCACTTTGTTCACTTGTTTAGTCTCCTGCATCGGGTTATTATTCCATTTTTGCCAACACTTACAGGGCCTGATTTCCATGCCCAGGTTTCCCTTGTCTTTTTTTCTGTTCCTTTAGGAGTCTGGATTTTTTGGCACAAATTGCTGACAAAACTGTAATAACACAACAGGGTGTAGTTGAAGGTTTTACATGGTTTGAGGAGACTTACTAGCTTTATTTCAGGATTTGCTCTTTATTTGGATTTTATGCTTTAGCCAGAGGGAACAATGCTATGTGAATAAAATAGAAGTTCAGAAGTGCTGAGAGATAAAGTGTTCTGTCAATAGTCATCCTACAACAGTTAAACCTTTCTGTTATATTCCACTGGTGACTAGAAACATACCCACAGATGACAGTACTGGACTGGGAGGATGTCATAGTCTGATCCAGCAAAGCAGGGTTTTTTTGTCTTATACCAAATGGCAAAGTATTTCAGCATTCTAAAACAGCCATTTATTATAGTGGGTTAACCTACATGGCCTTTGTCATATTTGCTCTGGACATTCCTTCTACTCCAGAAATTCAGGGAAAATTTCCAAACTATATCTTCTTTATTACTTCTTTAGTATAAACTTTTAGTATAAACTTTTCTTTGTCTTAGAGTCTACATTCCTTTCTCCTCTAGTGACCTTCATGGCAATACATAGCTGATATAGCTGATGACAAAGGCATTCTTCTCTTTGAAGCTGTGTTGCAGTTCAAGCCTAAACTTCTGTATAAAATTGCCGAAGTGGAAGAGTTTTAAGAAAAAATCTGTTTTCCTCCCTCCCCCCCCCCCCCCTTTAAAAAATCTGTTTCAGGACTGCTGCAAAGGAAATGAGAAAATAATTGGTCTCTTAACGGTGTTATTCAGAGACTTGGTCTTTCTCACCTTCAGCAAGAGATCTGCTCAACTGAGAAACCAGCAACATAGTGTGAAAAACCTGGTAGAAACAATAGGTGTACTTCTTTTTATAGCTGGTATCTCTTCAGAAACATAGACTGCAGCCAGAACGTGGCAGTAACAGATTTGCTTTCTCTTGTGCTGGAACACAGCATTCTATTTATCTCTGACAAGCGAAGGATATGTTGGACAAACTGCACTATTAAATACAGAAAGCCTCATTTAAATAATGTTAGTGCTTTGACATAAATAGGGACAAGCTATTCAAACATGAGGCTGATAACATTTTGCCCTTAACTTTGTTGTACACAGAAAACAAAAACCAGAAGTGTATTTTAGTGGCTTTATATTTACTTTTCTTTCTCCCTCTGTCTTTTTACATGACTTCTTTGGAAAGTAGAGTAGTATGTGGATAATTTCTACGATATTTCTAGATTGGGGGTTGAAACAACTGGCAACTTTTTAAATTTTCTATTAATTTTCTATTTCACTAGCTTTTTTAAAAAAATAATGAAATACTGAAATTCCTTCTTAAGTCAGACTCTTTGACTCCTCTACTGTGATTTTTCCATCCCCTCCATCTTTTTAAGTCCAGTTAGTCTAACTGGATCTTTTTCCATCAGTATATTGTAAGTACATTCTAAATATTGCTCCTGTGTATAGTAAAAGGTAAAACTGTGTATTAGTATTAAACATATAAAAGCTATTTAAAGTTAAGGCTTAGCTGGGAGTGTGGAAGTGAAGGACTGAAGATACTAAATACCATAAGTTTACTAATAGGGCTAATAAGCTCATCACCTCCACTAAATTAGGTTTTCATGAAGTTCATGTGAAAGTAAACTTTTATTAACCTGAACAATTAAGTTTGATCTGGATATTGATCTCTTTGAATCAAACAATAAGGCTTTTGAAGTTGTTTCATAAAAGGCTTGGTTTGGGGGCAAAATATGAAACTCTTATCCACTACCAAGATGATTTTTGTACCTTGCTAGTTATTTAGCAATTTTCTGTGTGTTTCATGAGAAATAATAAGGTAGCTCTGAGTGAAGATAATCGGTCATAAAGATGTACATTTAGCCTAGACAACTGAGTTCTATTGGGTGGACTGTATGAGCTGAATTGTATAAGAGTGTGGTGATTCTGACACTAAGAAGTGGTGATACATGGCTAAAAGGGCGAACAGCTTTGTGTACGAATATAGTTATTTGGAAGTTGGATTATGTCATAGTCTCAACTGAGTTTTAAAACTACTTTCCCTTGGTTAAAGAATTTTACGGAAATTTCACTGGGATGTTGTCATTCATTTATTTATTCTTAATGGCTATGAAAGTGTAAAACTCTCTTGACTTCCTAATAGTCTGTGTGCTGGGTTTAGATGAACTGGAAAGCCATGTGTACTGTGCACTGGAGTTGAGCAGTGACCTATGTTGGATTAGCTCTCTGTAAGTGATACAAAGAAGACAGGAACAGGGAATCTTTTACCTTTCCTAGGGCCAAGAAGCTTTGCAAATAGCTTTGTATCAGATGTTAATGTACACAGTTAGCATTACTCAATAACACAATGAAAAATAACAAATTGTCAGTGCTTGTAAGACATGGGTCCTCCAGTCTGATTTAAGAGTTAGTATGAGTAAGAGTCTGAAATTACTTGCAACAGACAGCTGTTCTAAAAATGAACTGTTCTTTCCAAGTTCATCTTTATTTTACAGTCTCTTGCTCCATAACTGTTTAATCTTCATAATAGGCCTTTGTTTGAAGGACTTAGGAAAAGTTATTGATACCAATCAGTGTGAACTGCGTTACCGCACTGACATTTTTCATAATTATGATGATTACTCTAAACCACTGTAGGAACTGCTGTGAACAAGATGGGGAAAAGTTTTCAGAAATTGAAGAGTAGATTTTCTTCTGTGAAGAGACAGATTCAGATAATGTTAACAGATTCTTACCTGTCTGCCAGGTGATAGGCACTGGGGACTCACAAATTCACAAAGCGATACCCCAGAATTAATATGCTGCAATAGCACTTGGGCTTTTCTTCTTTCTCAGGACTGAACAGAAGTTTATATTCTGTGCACGTCAGATGGAGTAACAGGTGGAGCCTAAGCCTCCATTTCTACTGGTGTCAGGATGCGCTGAGGCTTGCCATTTAAGTTTCTTTAAATGTTAGACTGTATAACCTCCTGTTAACTATTTGCCTTTTCATTATCAGAGTCCCCTCTATTTAAACTGAAAATTTTATTTCACCTATAAAAACTAGATCTGGGAACCTGTTCTTCCATATCCATTGTGAATAATTAATGCGAATAAATGATTTAGCTGCTCTGCAGTGTGTTTATCTTGTATAAGTGCTCCTTTGACAGATTAATCACTTGGCAGGTCTGCTAATTTTCTTCCATTTCTGCTGTTCCGTGGAATTGTATTATTTGAAATTTTTGCTGATAATGTTTAAACTTCCCCACAACTTTCTAGTTATTTATGCATATTATAGCAGTTGTACTTGAAATACCTCTTTAGCTGCTTTTGTTTGGAATCTCCATGATCTGAAAAAAAATTTTTGGTAAGGCAGAATAATTTAAGACTCTCTAGTTAAAGAAATGGTCCCATCCACCCCCACCTTTCCTATAAATAATCTACATTCTTTTTAAGGAGTTTATTGTAAGTTTTACTTCTATAAATTGCTTTGTATTTCTCACTCCTTATTTGGTCCTTGGTGGTAACAGCCATCGGTAAGTCTTTCAGTTTTAATCTGTGTATTACTTCCATCCTTACAGTATGTTGAACTTCAAAATGTAGCTGTTGTCATTTGATTCTTCAGTGATAGTAAACTTTTGAGCCAAGTGTCATATAGTTATGGTACAGTTTACAATAATCTCACTTTTTGCTCTAAAAGTAGATGTACTGTGATTTAATTGTCCAAAGTGTGGTAGTTGCTTTTTCTAGACTTTGCTTTTTGTTCAGTTTTATACAGGCAAATGAAATCCTCTATAACTATTTTATTAGTGTTTATAGCTCTATTTTGTTTCTGTTGACCGGTATCATAAAATGTATCAAATTCAGGAGTAAATAATGTTATTTTTGACTTTCCTGTTGTCTTTCAAACCTTGTTTCTCTTCAGTTTTACTGACGTTGTCTTTGACATGATTGCATGTCAGCATTGTCCTCATTCTGCCATTTACTCCAGTATCATAATGTGATTGTCATAACCTTCGTTTGAAAGAACTTTGTTGTGTATTTTTACACATAGCTTGTTATAATTTGGAAATCTGCATAATTCAACCTCCCTTTTTATAATACAGCATATTTACACATCTAAAGCAGCAGTCGTATGAGGGAGTCTAAGTGCTTCACAAATCTTAATGAGTCCAATCTGTTACCTTGCTGTACAGAAACAGATTTCACTTCCCCTGCCCCATTTTGCAAAGAGGAAACTGAGGTACTAATACCGACTTGCCCAAAGTCAGGTGGGAAGCACATATTTTAAAACTAAGAATTGGACCTTTTTGCCTATAGGTAATATAAAATATTTTTTGTTAATTCGTCACCAAATTGCTCTTCTGTTGCTATTTTTTGGTGTGATTTTTTCATTCATGGCATGGTCGTGGATGGTCGGATTAGGTAGGGCATGGAGTTTGTACCAAGAGTCTGAGAGAGGGGAATGACTCTATGGGCTACATCATATGGGCAGTTGCCATAGTGCCTTAGTAGAATATCAGAAGACTATTACAGAAAAATAAGTGGAACTTGTTTTAATTGGTAATATGTGCATACTGTTTCCGTGCAATTAACCAAGTTTTTCAATACCTTCTAAAAGAATATTTAGGTCTAAAAAGATTCATTGTGTTTTGAGGCAACAAATTCATTCATTGCTAGAGAAACCGACCTGGTCTGTGGTCATATATTGAAATAAGGGAGGAAATGAACTCTTTTTTTTGCTCTTTGAAATGTCATTTTAAAAGTGGTTAGATTTTGGAAAAAGTATGAGACTTTTCTAGGTTGTGATAGGAAATGAGGGCAATTTTCCTAGATTTTACCCTTCCTTTTGTGGCACTTTGGTTTTGTTGCAAGGCAGACATAATTGATTATTCCTCTTTTTATATCTTTTAGTGTTTGCAATCTCAATCTACCAATAATAGATCTGTGTATACAAACTTCACTTTTGGTCACTTGGAAGATCAGCTCCTCCTCTGAGCAACTACTTCCTTCTTTGCTGTCCTTTTATTCAGTGACTTGGCTTACCCTCACTTTCTTTAAATTAGTCTCCTGAGTCTTCAATATACATCTTCACAAGCCATATAGGTGCTTAACTTTTCCTTAATAGTCTTGATGGTCCTATTGAAGAACACAACAGCTTCCTTTCATTTCAGGTCATTTCTAAGGCATCCAATCTGCCTGTTTGGGCTTTTTTTTTTTTTTTTTTTTTAATGAATTTTCTGATTTTTACCTTGAGAAGAAAGCAAGGTATGCTAGAAAAATACCTTGACAGGGAGTCTGTGCATGATGGAGATGTTAAGTCTGATGCTCATTTCACCTGAGATCCTAAATATTTTTCTGTCTAGGACCAGCGTTGCTTCCACCTATTGAAGCTGTACTGTGTTCCAAAAAAGAAGTCAGGACTGCTGCAGTTAAACATTGTGTGCACCTTGTTTTAATGACAGATGTAGCTTTTTAAAAACTATGTGAATCCTTTTGGCCTGGAAATCCTCCCTTTGGAAAAATACTGGAAGCTGGCATCTTAATTGTAGACCAGGATATTTAAAGGGAAAGTCTTGCATTCACAACTGATAAAGACAGTAAACTTTACTAACATGCTGTTTGTTTTCAACCAGTTGTGAGTTAACCTCTTAAATATTTTTATGGATGCAGAATTTTGGTGCTTCTCACTAAAATCAAGGCAGACTATTGCTAGAAGTCTTAAAACAGGTCAAAATGCTAGAAATTTCTGAGTGCCTCCTCTGTAGTTAAAATGCACTCCAAATTCCCCTGCCCTCTGCCAATATCAATAAGCAAAATCTTTGTCTAGCAGGGGGCAGGGTTGGGAGTTGAACAAATGCTTCAGGCAAATAGCCTGATAGTTGACACTAAAGACAGGTTAGCAGAGTATCCGGAAGCATTTCAGGGAAAGTATGGCACCCTGGAGTGTGAGACTTTTTAAGGCCTGGTTTTGCACACAATAACTCTGCATTTAACATAAATGTGACTGAAATGATAATATAACTACAAAAATGTGCAGTGTTTTATTCATGGCGGGGGGGAAATAATTCTAGAAAACACAAGTTGAAGTTAGGTACTTTTATCTTTGTAATTCATGTGGCTTGTTTTTCTTTTTAAAAGGTGGTGACTACCCACTCTGTTAATGGCTATTCAGGAGCATTAAGAATCATATAAATGTCAGGTCATATTGGTGTAGGCACCTAAATGTGGAATCCATGTGCTGCGTGGTTCTTTTTCTGTTGGTTCTACCTGGCTTTTTTCACACGTTAGGACTTCAGTTTGAAATTTGAAATTCCTCACTGCAGGGCATATGTTTGTGCTGTTTCTGCAGATTGGAACTTCCGAAACAGATGGCATGAAGATTCTGAAGAATCAGACTTGGACACCCTCTCTTAAAAGTCTATGAACACATTATTTAATTATTGTAGTGGAGATGACAGTTGAGTGTGGAAGAAGACTTGGGGGAGTAGAGTCCAACCTTGCTTCTCTTGCTCCTCCCTCCTCCCACACTAATTACCTTATGTGCTCTTTTACTTATTCTTTTAAACACTTTCTGGCTTTTTTTTCTCCTTCTGGTTATTTTTTAGAATAAAAGCTACGGTCTACCTTTTCTTTTCCTGTACTAAATACTAGGTTATATTTGTCAACATTTATTTTACATTCTGAGTTAATTTGATTACTGAAATATAAACAGTAATATATTTTGTTTTGGGGCAACGTTTCTTATAAGAATAATTTTTTTTGAGGGATAAATATGTGTTGCACATTCTTCTGGGATATTGGCCGATTTTTAGTATATTGAAAAATGGAAAGGGGACATGTAAGAATGCTTTACCTCCTTGACTACTCCCATAGGAATGAAAATGATTAATGCTTGTCATGCTGGGCCTGGTGCTTTCCTCTGATAGGAAGATTTTGGACCTGCTTACTTCTTACTTCCAGTGACTTAAATAGAAGCTACTGAGGTGTTTCTTTTTCTGGCCTTGGGAAGAACTGAAATCTCCTTGTATTTATAAACTAGAGAGGAAAGAAGAAGATTTGAGTGCTACTGAGGTAATTTTTTCTGTCTACTAATATGTATAGTCAAAGAAAGTGAAACAGCTTGGTTTAGAACAAAGTTTGAGAGTGTATGGTAATGAAAGCTGTAATGAGAGCTTGTTCTCAATTAGCACCTCTTTTCTTGTCTGCTACTTCTCAGACAAATTTTTCAGGGAGAAAAATGGAACAGACTGGAGATGACTGGCCAGCCTAATCCATCATGATAACCACTAATAAACATAAAGTAGTCACTAAACATTCCTCGTCTCTATGGGAGGTCAGCACAGCTGTATCTTTAGCATAGTCCTTCCACCCTTTAATTCTTCAAGCATCCTCTGTTTCTAGGAAGGGAAGTATTGCAGCATAATTCCAAGGAAAAAATGGGATTTTGAATTTATCCTTTTTCATCTGATCCACTCCCCTTGGAATAACTACATTCCCAGTAAATCCTACAAGAGACTTTACTTCAAACACAACAAAAAGTGCAGACTGAGCAACTTCCAATTGAAAAAAACCTCAAAATCACTCTAACTGATGAGTTTTGCACCATCACCTTTAATTCACTAGGCAAAAACTGTGACAGAAGTTGATGATGGTCTATTACGTGACTGTCTGTTGTCTCCTGCTGCATTTGAATCCCTTGCAAGGAAGAGAAAAAGCGCACAGCATTTGTGTTTTATAAGGTAGCAGATGTCATAGCTGTGAGCTGGAGTGATCTGTTGTCCTAGACTTGCACAGGATTTATTTCCCTGTACTGGAAAGCTGAGTGAGAATACTCACAGCGAATATAAACTGATTTTTTTTTTTCTCATTGTTTTTTTGTTGTGTTGCTTTGTTTTGCTTTAGATGTGCTCCTGTAGTCCAAGGCCACCTCCAAGGCTTCCCGCTCCCTGAGCTGAATGGCCACAGGCAGCTCATTATCATGACTTGTGTTGCTGTCTTCAGCATTTTAAAAAGTCTTTTTCTATTTCTTCAGCAATGAGAGTGTAGTCATCTGCACTGCAACTCTTAACCCTTTTAAAAGGAATTTCTGTTAAAATCATCCGTCAAGAGCCTCAGCATGGGCTGTACGTGCTCCTGCTGTAAAACAAGCATATCACCAAACTTGATGAGTGCCTGGAAAAACTGTAGTTGCTGGTATGTGCCATAGGGTCCCTAGCCAGGGTGCTCATATGGATTCCCACCCTGGCTGTATTCAGAGAATAGTGAGAAATAGAATAGAATATTTTAGTTGGAAGGGACTTAAAATGATCATCAATACTTGGAAAGGTGCTTTAATTCTCTCCTTTGCTTTCCCCTTCTATACTGCCTCTCTCCTTTCTGGCACTTCAGCTTGTAAAATCCTTTAGGTTCAGACTGAAACAGACTTGCTGGAGAGACTAATGAAACTGTCGCTGACCTTCAGTGCTGCTCAGAGTAGGACCTATTTTAAGGTGATGAGATGCTGTTTTGTCAACTCACCTCTACAGCCCTCTATCCCATTCACAGTGCAGCCTACCAGACACCTCTTTTAATTTCATCTTTGAATCCTCGTAAATACTGCAGGGATTTAAATATTTCGTGCCAGTTTATCTCGAATGGCTGAACATAATTTCTGTGTGACTGGAGTAGGACTTCTAAGTTGTGTGTGTGGAATCAGACTCTGCTGCAAACAGGCTGCACTGCTGCTGGTCTCTCTTGCTTAGCAGTGGGAATGCTGCCAAAGGATAGACATCTTATAAAATCAACTGTAGGCATCAACCATGGGTGTTTTGGCAGTATTTGAAGTCAATAATGATGTGGCCTTTTTTCCTTTTGTATTAAATGTAAGTACTGGGCTGCAGCTTAGGCCCGAGGAAACTTTGGATCTACTTTTTCCAAGGTCTGCCTCTTTCCCCTGGAAGACTAAGGTTTGAGGCTGTTGATTCATGAGTATGAAGAGACTTTTCAGTGTTTTAGGAGCTTGAGTTTACTGTTTCCCATATCCTGAAGATTGGTGTTGTGGCAAGGGTGGCTTAATATCATGTGGAACTCCTGAGCTGCCATCATTTAATAGCTGCAATATCAAAGCAAATCTTCATGGACTTCATGCTTATTTATTTTGAAACAAAACTGCCATGTATGTAGTTCCACTGAGAAAAACAGCTGTTTTGGAGAGGAGTTAGGCCATCAGTGTGCTTTAAAATCTCTGTGTGGTTTTCAAATGGAGTTGTTTTTCCTTGATCTGAAGTTTGGAAAACATGAGTGAGCTGACCTGATTTTTTTAAAATTATTTTTGGATTTTTGCCATTGGTGGGAGAGGAGCAGGTAGCAGGAAATAAGTTGCAGTTCATTCCTCACCTTCCTACCAACTTCAGTGAAAACCAGAGAAGCAGCTGCCATAACAAGTTAGGGAAACAATGCACTGCTGGATGTTGATTAGATGCTTGAAAAGAGCATGTGTTCAGTAAGGCAGCAATTAAAGACCAACTGACGATAACATGCTTGTTTGTTTTTAAACTGAGAACTTACATCTTGCTGTTTAATGAAGAGTTTACAATGGTATATAGGTTTTGTGCATAAAGTCCAGGTGAGGTGTGTCCTGCATTCTCATGAATATGGATAAATTCAATAAACTGAGAGGAGTATTTTTGAGGCAAATTAAAAGCATCTTGAATGCCTTTTATATTGTGGTTGTCTGTGCTTGTCAAAATTTGAAGCCACTTGGTAGCATCTCCTGTTTTTATTGTCCATAGAATTTTGAGCATCTCAACTCTGATTGCTGTTCTCTGAACTAACTCCTTTATCAAATGTTTCTACAGTTCTGCAGTCATAGAGTTCTTGAGTTTCACTGTTAATGCTCTGTGGTTTCTTTTTCAACTTACTTAAGAATGTATAGTTTCATCACGTTTATTTACCCCTTCATTAACATTTTTTTAAAGTGAATGCATCAGTCTGTCCGGTGTCCTGTGGCAAGGGATGTCCAGTAGCCAAATTTAGAAGTGGAATGTGCTTTGCTCGGCTGTTTTGTTCTCCACTGTGCCATTGCACTGGAGAGGAATGGCTGTCTTTTGTATTACATTCTATGTCTATGGATTCTTGTCTCAGTCATGAAGCTGAGAGAGGAACATATTTGGAGTATCTGAAGCAAAGATTAAACTTATGGATATTGTAGAGTTTTTGTTTATTGCAGGTAATCAAAGTGTATAGTGAAGATGATACTAGCAGAGCTTTGGAAGTACCAAGTGATATAACAGCCAGGGATGTATGTCAGCTCTTGATATTGAAGAACCACTATATTGATGACCACAGCTGGACTCTCTTTGAACAACTTACCCACACAAGTTTAGGTAAGACTAATACTATATAATGGTATGATGGTAAATAAGGTGTTTCATTTTCGCATAGAAGTACAATTTCAACAGAAAGGCTTGGAAGGAAAATTGATGGGAAGTCTTGCGTGAATTTGTTCTTTGGGGGATTGTTGCTTCTGATTCTCTTTTTATGAAAGCACAGCTATAAAGTGGATTTTTTAATGGTACAGTTGCCTCACATTGATTGATCTGCATTTGTAAGAGTGATTTGGAAGACACTAACAGTTAAGATTCTCACTGCAAATTTTTCCTTGCTCTTCCTTGCTTTTCTTTGGCAGTCCTTCCTCTCTTACTGGTATTCCGTGCTTATCTCTAGAAAGACTTGGGTTATTTTCATTGCCCATAAAATCCTGTCTGTTCCCAAGGCACCTGAGTGAAATCTCTGACATCAGGGACAGAAAGCAGTTACACAGTGCTATTCTACCTGGACAATAGTACTCAGTCTTCAGAAAGAACATCAGAGTGGGCTGTCAGTATTTTCCTGCAATACAATTAGTTTGGCTGGATTTGTGGTTAACTCTGGGATAGGGCTACTTAAAAAGCAGACCAAAACCATTCTTCTAAACTTCCAGATATGGACCAATGAACTGTGTTGAAGTGACTCCATGTGTATTATTTTAAGTTGCTGGAAACAAAATGTTCTGAACTCCTTTCACATCATCAGTGTTCCTCTAGCGTAGTAAAACTCTTTTTCTATTATACAGTTTAAAAGGTGTAATCTGTGGTTTCAGAACATAACTATAAGTTTAACTCCTGGTCTCTGTTCTCTTTTGAAGTGTATAGATGTACTTTTGCAGTGTAAAACAAAAGGCTAATTAATTATAGTGAGGAATGGGATGTTTTCAGAGATGTAAAAAATGCAGCACTCAGTGAAGAAAGACTTCACTCAGCAAGAGATGAGTTTAGAAGCCCACTGCTGGGATGTAGTATTGAACTGAAACTCTAGTCAGACAGTCTTAATTCCTTTTACAGCACTATGTTTCTGCACTGTTTTGTGTATGGGTTTAATTTCATGTCACCCAAAGCTTTCATATTATTCTTGAACTTTTGCACTGGACTGGAGTTACAAAATGTAGTACTTCTGCAAACTCAAGGGTAGTTCCAGCTGCTAGTGCAAAGTGTGGCTTGAGAAAGAGGGTGTTCTGGAGGCCTGGAGGCCTTCCTGCATTCTAAAATATGTAGGAAACTTCTTGGAGTTTTTAATTCTCAGATGAGACTGCACTGATACCTGGTAACTCCAGTACTGTTGATTTAACAAAAAGAGTACACACCACAAACTAAAACCCAAATACCCCCACACGCTTCGCCCCAGCAATGGATATTTAAATATGTCTAAAAGCTGTTTTTAAAGTCCCTTTCTCTGTTTGTATCCGGGGAATGCGGCCTTGTGCATTTGTAGAAAATAAACTTGACTGTGCTTCTCTGACTCAGTTATTTTCAACAGCTGTATTTTAAGGATGAACTACAAGAGCTAAAACTGGTTTCTGCCCTTTCATGCTTCTTTATGCTATGAAGGCAGCCACAAACGTTTTACAAATTTCTTTTCTTGCTTTGTAACATTTCAAAGATATTTGTAACCTTTTGCACTGAATGTATCAGCTGTAAGATGATTCCAACTCAGAGTAAGGTCAGAGTTATATCTGGGTTGGGGCTGTAAACGACTGCTATAGAAGAGGAGGTAGCAAAATGGCTTTAGAAAACACTTCTATATAAATAGCAAAAGTGTTTTCTGTGTTTTATAGTGTAGCTGGTGTTTAAGTAGCATAGTAACTATTGAAGGAGACACCTTTGACAAACCATGCCAGAACAACAGTGGCACTGTTTCTCCAGGTTTATTTATTTGCACAGTTCACTTTTTGCCAAATAATCTGTTTTCTTCAGTTTGAAGGTTTTCTTGGAGGATTTCAATATCAAATAATTAGTGAAGTTGCTTCTCCTAAGATTCTGATACTCTCAAAATCGCTGGAGACCTACATTCCCCATGCAGTCTTCTGACTGCTTCAGCTGCTTTGAACATAGTTCTAGAAAAAGGTTAATTTTAAAAGTAAAATTATTTCCTAGATGATGAGGTTGGCAATTCAACATTGCTAGCCAAGAAAAGGAACAAGTTGAGATATCCTCTAATTTTTTTTTTCGTAGTACTGAATGATAATGGAATTATTTTTACCATAGAGTTAGATCTGATTTTCTTTGAAAGGTTTAACATATTGATCTTGAGTTGCATTAAGTATACTCTTAAGCACTGGATGAGTAGCTTGAACAAACATTTTTCAAATGATGAGTTAGTTTTGGATTGTTTGCTATTTATTATTGCATGTTTTACTCATGTGAATTTGTACAGTCATTTTCATCTCACAAGTTAAGTGAATTGGCAATGAAAGGAATGAGCGTAATGAAAGCTGTGAGTGAGTTGTGTGTGTCTGTGTAAATTCCAGTATGATGTGGATTAATAATTCATCCATCAATTAGTGAACATTTTCTTTAACATCTAACAGCTGTCTGAATACTCCTGAATTAGATATAATTGCATGAATCTTAGTGAGCTGAGCACAGTGTTCTACTTTTAATCAAGACAGACATTAATTACATCACTGTATTATGCCTTCATTTCTGTGTGGAGGTATCTGCTGTGAAGGTTTAAAAAGGGGAAAAATAAAAGCCCACAGAACTGCTGCCTAAACTAAAACATAACCCATAGTCTCTACATTTTAGTTTTCACAAACATATTGCCCTTTGGTGTGGAGCTGTATTGTTGAACATTAAGCATGCTCGTGTCCTCGCTGTATTGCCTGGCAAGTGCTGACCAGGTGGAATTGGCTCGGGGTGAGTGGGCAGGTGAGGGGGTCCTGCTTCCTGGGGCACTGGCTGGTGCACCCCGTCTGCCTGCTGTGGAGCACCCACACTGCACCCAGCCCACTGCCTCGTCACCCGGGATGCTCAAACTTCCTCCCCACCTCTGAAGTTTTGGTTCTATTTCAAGTATCTGAAGTACAACAATTATTGCAGCCCTATAAATGATAATATATTTCAGAACTGTATATTTCTGGTATGTGCCCTCTTTGTCTTAACGTATTGAATTCAAATAATTTTTTGAATATTTTTCACCTTGTCTGAGATTACTGAAGGCAGCTGAAACATGCCTAGATTTGGATGATGCCAAGTACCTTGGTGCTGGGAGTCCCATACTTCCCTGCAATTCCCCTGTGCAAGGCGGGCACTGAAAACAGAATGGTTTGCCGTAACTGTTCTCCTTTTCAAGGGAATACTGTCTTCATCCTGAATTTTTTCCTTTTCTACTGAGAAATTATTGTGCTGACTGTAAACAGTTTTCTGTTTGCTTCTGCAGCTGAACGCATGTTCTAGGGCTCCTCTTTGAGTAGGTGATAGTGCCTTGGCCAGGCACATCATCGATGTCTTTCAGTCTCAGTTTGATTTCACTCTCTGCGTTCTCCTAGGTAGCCTGTGTGAAAGCTTGTGAAGCACTATCAGTGCAATAGTACTGAGCAATGGCTTTCTGTTTTTTATTTAGTTTAAACGTTTTTCCTTGCTGGGTGGCCAGAGAGGAGGCTACCTAAAAGGTGTTCTATCATGCACCTAAATATTAAATCTTCTTTTATGTGCATTAGTTACTTTCCATAGTTAAGGAGGCCATTTTGGATTGTAACAGGTGCTTTCTCATGTTAGAGACAGTAATAAAAAAGACCATAGAAAGGAAGGTAGAAACTTTCCAATCTAGAAGAGCAAAATGATCTACCTAAACTGAAGTACAGCTTTTTCATGTCAACATTTAGGGATTTGGTTACAGGGCTGTGTTTTGGAGGGCACTAACTCAGTGTTTCAGTTCCTTCAGGAAAGTAAGTTGGCTCACTTGTAAAATATTCTCTGATGTGACACCTTAAAAATAAAGAAATACCAGCATCCTTACCCATCCATTGGGGTGATGCAGAATGTCTTATTTTTCTGCCAAGAGGTAAGTCTTGAGGAAATGGTGTTTTCTTAAATGTCACAATGCCATTTAAGAACTTCAAATGTCATCCCAGAGGAGCACTTTCTCTCTATAAAACTGGAAGGAAAAAAAAAAAAAAGCTAGTTTTAAGTAAGAGCATCAGTTCTTTAGGGTCTCTTTGTCCTTGCATCTAAAGACTGTGTTTTGGAGTAGAGAAGCCTGTACAAGATTTTAAAATGCTTACATTTCTTTCAGTATTTTGGGGGTATCTTTTGTTTTCTGAATTGCTTTATGATTTTATTTGCTTCATTTAATCCGGTTACAAAATGTGATTTTCATATAGTGTCCCTAATCTCTGTCTTTGTGAACTCACCTATTAGTTAAATTCAATGAAAAAGGAGTTAAATTCAATGGAAGTTTAACTTCTCTCCACTTCATCTGTGCATCATGAGAGTTCTTTGTCTTCTGCTACTCATGAGCTTGATATTTGCTTTTTGGT
>VXAY01005784.1:1948460-1976362 GCA_013399855.1 Oxyruncus cristatus | reverse complement strand
TTTTTTGTTTTTTTTTTCTTCAAAAAAAGACATTTATTTGCTTTGTTTTCTGTTCAGAATTGGGTTTAAATTAGTTGGTTTTACAGCTAATCAAATGGTAATCGAGTCCTTGGTGCTGTCATGTATTAGTATCTGAAAGACATGGTGGCATTAGACACCACTCTACATATCATGTTGTGTATTTCACTGTGTGAGGAAGAGGGTGCAAGGAGTGCAAGTTTATTTCTGCATATTGTGTGACCACTAATCACTGTCTGCAGCATACCATCATTTAACTCTCCCCTTTTCTTCCAGTATTGAAGACTTTTCTTATTTTTGTCCTATTATGATTACCTCTTATCTGCATAAACAGGGATCTACTCCCTTCTATAGTAAACTTGCATGTACCTCCACTAAAAAACCCAAAACAACAAACCAAAACAGCCACAAAAAACCTGCCCCAAACCAACCTGCAACAAAAGAACCCCAAGGAAGGTATCTTTTCTACTGTCGTTCATTTTTGGCATTTATTACAGACATTCAGTTCTCACTCTGAAATATTTTTACTGCTCATCTTTCTGACAGTTAATGGTTTTGACTACAGCTTGTTCATGTTCTATTTTCTCACACAGTACTCAGCTGTCTTGGAAAGGAAAAGATGGATTTAGGATTGCCTTTTTCCTAGCATTATTGCTACTTTATTTTAATTGATAGCTTGGGTACAACAGTGACTGTTGAAGCTTAGCATTGTATTGCTCCTCGACTTTGGTCTGCTGAGTAAGAAAAGTGTTTTTCATGACAGAATTTCTGATTTGAAGCTCTTATGGCAGGAATCCTGGGGAAGACACTTGTGCAGGCAGGAAGCCAACCACTCCTTTCAGCTTCAGCAGAGATATTAAAGCCTAAAAAGATGCTCTTTTGTTTTTTGCATACATTGACTCATTTAGATTATCCTAAAGCTTCCATTTGACTTTATTTGTGGATTTTATACTTTTTCAATTCAGCCTTTATATTCCCCACGAGTGAACCTGTTAATATGTGGCAAATGGGAAGATTAACAGGCTGGAACGCCTACCAAGACCTACCCGTCTGCTTCAATGTGGCTAAAATAGCTTAAACTACATTTGCAGACAGCTGTGTGCCAGCAGCACATGTAGATAGATGTACCTATTTTTGCTGTAATTTAACTATTTGGGTGAATAGCAGTGGAGCTGTTCATACCACATTCCTGGTTGTGGGCTGGGGCACTCCCCTGGCCAGTGGAGCCTTCCCGTGGTGCTGCATTCACGGCAGCTCAGGTTGGTCTGCAGGTGGTACTGTTGTGCATCTCACTGCAAGGTAGGAAAACAATAAACGTCAAAGAAACCTTATGTATCTTGATTGGACTGCGTTATTTGGTGGCCACAGAACTTGGTGTACTTCCAAAATCATGTTCACTTTTTCATTCTGCTGCAGTCCAGTACTGGCCAGACTGTCTCTTGCCTTGTAATCTGTTGCTTCATTCCTCAAATCAGATTTTCTGGAAATGGCAGTGGATAGGAAGAAAATTCAGCCATGAAAGCTGCAGATATCAAACAGAAAACCCTTTGATCCCTACCTGTATGTAAGCCTAGATAGTATTTGTGATACCACAGGCCAGCCTAGGGCAAGGTTCTTTGAAGACCTTGGTAGTAACACATATTCCTTTGCATATATGTGGAAATTGAAGAACTCTGGGTTAATATGTTTAGAGTCATAGTTCTGAGTAATTTTGTTGGAAGAAAGGTGATAAAAATGAATTCATTACAATGAATTAGAATAAAGTTAATGTGGTTGCTAGCTTTTAGTGGGTACTTTTGCAGATTGAGTAGAACAGTGTTCTAAGCCTCAGCAAGATAACAGCTGTGTTGAACTCTGATAATGTCTCATTGAAAAGGCTGAAGAGAAGCCACAGAGTATCTTGAGTAGAGACAGGACCTGTCTTGGGGACTGGCTCAGTGTCTCTGGTTTTGGTTCAACTAAAGCTCTAACTTAAGTACCACTTCAGGTGTTGAGACCTCTACTCCCTCCTTTTGAAAATGCTAATATCTGCCTGACCTGCATGGATTTGTGATTCAGAGTTTGGGGTTTGCTTGTTGAATAATTTTAACTCAAGATAAGTTCTCTGGTTTGTAACATGGGGTTGGGGGAGGGATGTCTTTTTTTTTTCTTCTGTTGGTAGCATTGATTAGCAGTTTTATATAAATAGGGTCTGAGGCATGGGATCAGTACTTCTTACGCTGGTTTTGTTGCTGAAGTTAGCATATTGCAGAAGTAATGCTCTCATTTCAAACCATATGTTCCGTATAAATATGTAACTTGCTTAGCATACCTTGGAGTTGTGTAACATTCTACATGCTTTAAATCTGAGGCACTGTTAATGGGATTAGATGCAATCATAACTGAATTACTGTGGTGTGCTGGTGTGTTTAGGGGTTTATTGCCCTTAGTCCTGTGTGAGTATGTTAATGAAACAGAAAGCTGGTTTCAGATGAAAAGAGAAATGGATGTCTGATATTTTCTTTCAGATGTTCCTAAGCTCCAGCACGTATCCTGAGATTCATGGTTATTTGCATGCAAAGGAGCAGGGAAAAAAATCCTGGAAAAAAATGTACTTTCTTTTGAGAAGATCTGGCCTTTATTTTTCCACTAAAGGTACTTCTAAGGTAAGGGAGGAAGAAAAGAGAGAGTGAGAATTATGAGGTCAGAGCAAAGATGTATGTATTTATAATTTGTTCTAAGAATAAAAAAAATTTATAACCAAATAATTCAACTTACAGTAATTAGAAAAGTCTGTATATTATAGATAAAATCTAGAGAGATATTGAGATATAAAATTGGGAAAGTGTTGTCTTAGAAACTGTCCTTTCTTTTTGCCTGACAAGTTTGCTTCATTCTGGTTAATATTTTTCCAATCAGTTAATAGAGTACCCTTTTAAAATGAACTTTCAAATACCAGTTAAAATTCTGAAGTACAAGTAGATGCTCTGCGAAGTGAATATAGTATTTAATTATCTAAACTTAAAAATTTTACAGGATGACTTTGGAAGTTCTCAATATTTGTCACTGGGCAGTTTTTCATTCTACTAGTTCAAATTATTCATGCTGGTACTTTAAATCTTATCATATGAAACACTGGAGTTGAGGCACCTTTTTTAAGTAGCTAAACTACTTAAAACGATGTTTTTTCTTGTTCTGAATTTGCTGTAATTAACTGCCAGGGTATTCATTGAGCTGTTTTTGTGTCCTTCAACAAATGTCTTGTTTGGTTCCTTAAGATAATTAACCTTACCTGGTGGAGATGATGGTTAGGAATAGTACTGGGCAATAATTATTACAGTATGTTGCTTTTCAGATTGTGAAAGTATATTTTATTTTGATTTTTGAAATGCATATTGCTCTCAAAATTTGACTACTAATCTAGTATTATTATGGCTTTAGTGAAGTTTACCCAAAAATGATATAATTTGTAGTTTGTTGTTTTTCCTTCTCTAGAAGAATAAACTCTTTAAGTAGTTTGTTGGGTTTTTTTCCCTCTGCATGATAAAATTAATATTGAGTTGCCTCTCTCTAGATTTCATGATGTCACAGTTAGAACTGCAGTATGTAAGACTGTATTTTGGAACAGAATAATTACTTGCTCTTCCGAATTTCTTGTCTAGAGAGGCTGGCTAAAAGTGGTCTAACTGTATTACATTGCTTTTCTTTTTAGGAGCCAAGGCATCTGCAGTTTTTCTGTGAATTCAGCAATAGTGATATGTACATGTCTTTAACAGGCAAAAAGATTTCTGGAGCACCAACAAACTATGGATTCTGCTTTAAGGTACAAGCTTATTATTCTGATACATATTAAAGCAAGCCACAGTTTTTAGGTAAGCTTAAGTTTCTTTAAGGTTTTTGAAAACAATATTCAGCTGTCTATTATAAAATAGGAGAATTAGTGGCTTTTATTTCAACAGGTATTATCTTCAAGATATGCATTAATGCTAAAAAAAATGTGCTGTGGCCTTCTAGCCTAACAAATCAGGAGGAACCAGAGACCTGAAACAGCTCTGTGCAGATGATGAACAAAGTAGGACCTGTTGGATGACAGCAATTAGGTTGCTTAAGGTAATTTTTTTGTGTGAGTTAACTTCTTGCTGAAGTTTAGTGTGTGATATTTTAATGCTGTGCAGTGGAGCAGTAATATAATTTTAGGTTTCCACGCAATAACAGTATCAGTTTTGTACTCTGAAAGCTTATTTGTATTTATCCCAATGAGCAGAGCGATTGCTGGGGGGGTTGTGGGGGAAGAAATGATGCCTCAGTCCTGGAAATATTTAACATTAAGCTTCTATGTAACTATGTTGATTCAGTGAGATTGTTGAGTAATATTGAACAAAGCGACAGGAATACAAAAGAAGGGAACTTTAGTGTTTTAAGAATGTGTCTGTGTTTCTGACAAAATAGGAATAGGTAAGTTGGCATATTAAATGAGTAGTATTTAAGGCAGAGTGTGCATTTATAAAGACGGGAGCAACGATGATGATGTACATTTCCTTATCTTAGCAGTGTTTGCCCCTGGTTTTTAACGGTGAAGAAAAGAATGTGTTATCTTTTACATCTGAAAAAAAAAGCTTACTTGGCTGAAGTTTATAATTTAAAATGCTAACCATGTTATTTTCTGGTTTTAGTATGGGATGCAGCTGTATCAGAATTACATGCAACCATATCACGGTAGAAGTGGCTGCAGCCCTTTGAATTTAACACCTATGGTATGTCCCACAGTAGCTCCTGAATAAATACATGTTTTTGCCGTCGTGCTGTTTTTAAGTAACTTGTGTCAGTTATACTACTGACCTGGTCCTTTAGAACCTTACATGTGTGAATGCTTGCTGAAATCTTTAGGACTGTCAGGGTTGACCAGAGAGTTAATTAATTAATTTACTTACTTAGTATAAATTGGGTAGTTCGGAGCAGTTAAAAGGCTTTTTCCCTTTGTCAAATCTCCCACTGTCAAAAAGAATGGAAAGAGGATTTTGAAAACCAAGCAGCAGAACTATAAATGCATTAAAAGAGAAGTAAAATGTTTCAGGTTACACATGCCATAAATGATGAATAAGCAAGTTGTAAAAAATTCTCTTCAGCATACTTTGTATTTAATTTTTTTTTAATATAAAATATTAAGTACTTGAGATGAATTTCAGGTGCTGTAATACTGATTGGACCTCAGAGTAAGATCATAATTTGGCAGGACTGGGTTATGGAGAAAAATCAACCTATGGGTCCATCTTCTCAGTCAGATAGTTGGGATTGTCCTTTTCTTTAATGTTATCCCAGTTCTTTAGGAGTTATTTGATTTCAGACTTTTTTATGGATGCTTTATATCCATTTTGTGGGGGTTTTTGGCTAAATTGGATAAAAATTACTTGTTGCGGGGACCTGTGACAATGATTTTAGGGTGGATTTGTTTTAGTTTTTATAATAGTTCTTGCTGGTAATATGCCTAAAACCTGCATTTGCTATTCATGCTTGTAATCAAACAAGAACAAAAGAGAGCTGCTTTGGTTTGAGACTGGGAAGTTTTGCTAACCCTACAGAAATCTGTGTACAAATGTTACTCTAACTTGTAGAGTTCTAGAATGTTCTTGAAGTTATTAGATATTCCAGGGCCTGCCAGCATTTGAGCCGTTACAATCCATATGAAACTTGATTTTGTAAATTTTGGTTTCTGAGAAATATTTTTGTGATTTTTAGGACTGTTTTGTCAAACTTCAGTGTTTTTATTCTGTTGTCACTGAGAAAAAAAACACAAGCTTTTTTCATAACTGATGCTGCAGTTATTGAGTCTGTGATAAGAGTTAGAAGGGATGTATTAAAATAGAAGTTATACTCATAGAAATTGCTGGTTTCAATGCTTAAATCTGGTAAAATCTGAGTGAAAGTTTATATATCAAATATATACATTTATGGCATATTTATAATGAAATATTTTGAATATTTTAAATTTGGTCATTATGTATATGAATTTTATATTTTTTTCTTCTTTTTCTGTTACTCGGACATCTTAAGAACAGTTTCCTGACTTGCTTTGATCTATGACGGGCTAGTTATAGTTAAAAATATAAATAGAGTTTATGGTAAAGCGATGTATTTATCATCCATTGCAGTAATGCAAAAAGATGGTCTGTCCTGCCACATTGTAAAATTGAGCTTTGCAGCAGCATACTGGAATTACAAATGCTCCCTAGGGTAAAATGAGATTGGCTCTGATGGGAAACACTGCCGATACTTGAAACATCACTTACAAAACATACTGTTTTCTCAGAAGCTCGCTTTTAAATGATGGATCTTGTAAAAAATGAGCAAACTAAATTTATTTTTCTTTGTTACAGAGAAGCATTTCAGAAAATTCTTTAGTAGCAATGGATTTCTCAGGACACAGAAGCAGAATTATAGAAAATCCAACGGAAGCCCTTTCAGTTGCAGTTGAAGAAGGATTAGCATGGCGGGTATAAACACCTTTGTTTATCAGAATAGTATTTTCTGATTTGCTTTTTTTTTAACAGAAAATATTTGAAATCATGTTTTTACTTCTCTCTCATACAGAGGAGAGGGTGTCTCCGACTCAACTCACATGGTAGTCCTATTGCCATGTCTAACATGGGTATGTGTGAGTTAATTCATTGCTAGAGAAATGAAATAACTGGTTCTTTCAGTAAAGGGAAAATGTTTTTCATAGATCTTTGTTTCTACAGCTATACACAGATCTCAGTCGTGGTTTCATCATAAAATCTCTAGAGAAGAGGCTCAGAGACTTATTTTGCAGCATGGACTTGTAGATGGGTAAGTTACTTCTTTACGTAGCTTTTTTGAGACATGTTCCTAGTCAACAACTCCTGCTTTTTATTGCAGAGGAGTTGGAAGAAGGAAGAGTTTGCACTAACCTAATAGGAATAAAAATTGTTTTATATAGGGCTGTCTGGGGATCTGTTGGTTTCTATTTTATATCATTTGGAAGCAATAAAGTGGTGATCTAAGACTTCGATTCTGTCACTGACCGATTACTTATGTCCGCTCAGAGCCAAGCACTTGAGCTCTGTATTTGCACAATATTCTCTGGGAATTGTCAACTTTGGCACTAGTGTCTTTTGTATCTCTTAGTGATGAAAGAAAGAAAGCAAGCCTGAAAAGATTATTCTGAGATGAACTATGCTGGGACAGACATTAAAAAAAAGCATGCTTTTTCTCATGAATTGACTAAAAATTGTATCATCCTTCAATAATAAACAATAAACATTAGGATAAGGCTTTTATTTTTCGCTCATTTAAGTATTAATTAAAAAAAATGACAAAGTAAATAGGTAGGTCCTCCTGGGTTTCGTTCCTGTATTTTTATCCTTACTCCTGTATTAAATATAAACTTGGACCTCCTTCATTCAGTGAGTAATTCCATAAAATTCTGTTTCTTTGAGTCTGTTTCCAGTTAAGTACCTGGAACATCAGATTACGGGTTAAATTCTTTTAGTTTTAGATTAAGTATGTTGTAATACTCTTTTCTACATCTACGGGAAGGGCTCCAGGGAAAAAAAAGTGAAGTGAAGGAAATGTGGAAAAACCCAGTCATACTCAGTGCAAGAATTGTTAATTGGTCTTCCACTTTTGTATTTTTATTTATTTTTTAATTTCAGGGGTCCTGTTTTTAGGCCTGGCTAATCGTCCTGAAACTGATTCTATACTCTGCATTTATTTTTGCATTTGTTACATGAGAGGGGCAGGACATGGGGATGCATCGCCCATGTATTTCTGAGCAGCACGTCATTCCAGGCCTCCTAATCTTCCAGTGCATTTCTTACACAGTAAATGAAACCCAGGAGATTTGGCGATTAGAGAGCAACGGTGTTTGAAATGAGCAAGTGAATACCTTGTTAGCATTAGTTTAGTACAGAGTTGTTTACGTGGTATTCTTGGCTCTGTTCGTAGTTATGCGCTGTGTTTTTGGGAAGGATGATACTTTTGTGAGGACTGTCTCAACTGATTAGAACATTGGTAGTATGAGCTCTCGTATGCTGTCAGATACATATTCAGGAGTTACAATGAGGTAATGAATACATGACATCATGTGACTAATGCTGTGCTTTTTGATGGGCTGAAAGAATGAATTATGACCAGAAATGCAGCCATTTCTGATGGGAATATTAAGACTTCATGTTCTGGGAGTGGGGGCAGGGAGAATAATCCACCTTGAACCTTTTAAGGTGATCACAAGCAAGGAGTTCTCGCGCATATATGACAGAGGTAGTAGGGCCTCTGTAATACCGGATGTACCAACAAATATGTTGTTCGTGATGGTTTATAGAAGATAACGGGACTATTGTATAAAGGATCTACGGTAGTTTCAGTATTTGCATAACCCAATAACAGAATTAAACACAGCAACAATCTTAAGGCACACTATGAAGGAATAAAGTTCTTTGGATCTACTGCTCTGGTGTAAAAACAACTTTCTTAAAGAAGCTTACATAGCAGTATTTTAGATTTTGTACTTTAGCCTCTAAAGGATGTTTGAAGACTTTTCAGTGATAAATGGTTAACAGGATTGTGAACTGATCAACGTCTGGTTGATGAATGGGATAAGACCATTACCGAAAGGCCCATGAGAAAATGCAGCTAGTTATTCAGAGAACTGCATTAGGGAGCAGTTGAATGGAGTCATCCACCCTCTGAAAACCTTCTTCCAGCCAACATTTCTAAGATTCTGGGAACTATAATCCTTTCTTCGTAATGAAGTTTTTAAAGGTTCATGGACAACTAAAGTAGGTCTATTGTGATAAGGTTATTTTTTATCTGAAGGAGAAGAAATGTTGCTTCTCTGTGCTGTTTCAGAAAAAAGTAAGAAAATATACTGTAAAAGAACTGATGAGTGGGAACATAAATCCTAATCAGTGTTTACTTTGTGTATCATTTAATGTGGATCCCAGTACTTGGGTGTAGAAACCCCATTTTGGATATCTGCAAAGTGTCACATTTTTACAAAGTGTTTTTTCTGAGTAAAATAAAGTGTTGGTCATTAATGACAAACAAATAAAATATTTAGGTTAATGCAAAGGATCTCTCATAACTGTTCTGAACAATTTCCTTCATGTCCCAGAGAGGCTGAGAGGCCACTAGGTGGTGAGAGCGAGCCAGCTCACAGAGCCCGCGGCTGAGGAGACGTCGGCTTGTACTTGTACTTGCCGTATGCTGAGTTGGCAGTTATCCTTCGGGAATAACTAAGTTACTATCAGAGCTCCAAATTAGTCTGGATAAGGATTTTGATAGAAATGGTAATGATTATGGACCTCGAATTTCTTAATTCCAGGTATTTTCTTACTTTGGAAAAGTAGGACTCTTACAAACTCTGAGAATGAAACTGGTACTTTGGAGCCATGCTGATAGCCAGTAAAAATCCACTGAAAACCTTTGGCGGCTTTCTTTTCCTGAAATTCTTTATTTTTATGCATAGTAGCTGGGCTTTCATTTCTGGTGTGTGTTGGGGCAAAAGTAGGTGTTCACTAATGCTCACTTGATTGATACCTGCAAGTCCATCTTACCCATTTCTTTTGTGTCCTGAAAGAGGAGAATGCTTGCCGGTGGCTGCCCCTCTATTTCCCTTCTTTGGTACATTGGTTAGCTACAACAGTTCAGACCTGCACAGTGCAAGCAGTTCATAATTGCTCCACTACAAAGCTGTCTATCAGGTACTTCCCTCTGTCCACCAAACTGTTCTCTGCTGATATTCCAAACCAGGGGATTTGATGAAAACTGTCTCATACTGATAATCATCCTTTCCTGTACCAGATTATTCTATCACAATTACAGCAAAATTATGTTTGTTGATATCCTGGTTGGAATAAGTTACCAGTGAACTAGTTGAGATGGCACTGTTGGCCATTGAGAGTGTTGTGATTTGAGTAATGATTCCGTAAAACAAGCAGGATGTGACTATGTCTTGGTGGGACTTTTGGTGCTGTGTAGAAGTGAGGGTGCATTTATGAGTATTGGCCAGATGTGGAAAACATTCTGGTATGTCTCTCATTACCTTTTCTGTAAAATTCCTGTTTAACTACCTTTTGAATCTTCCCTATAATGCTTGCAATTTAGGTAACTGTCAGAGTCCAAAAAAAATTTTGTTCAAAGCACAAAGTTTGAGGGTGCTTTTCTGTCTGAAGAGATGCATTGTAATTCTATGCAGTGTAAAAACTAACGCCTACAGTGTCATTTATTCTGAGAATGCATGTTTTTCACATAATAGACAAGGTGAAGAATTTAAGAGAAAGTATTCCCAGTGACACATTTGCAAAGAAATACTGATTCTAAGCCTAACTTACGTAATTGATATTATTTTCACTTGTCACTAATACTTACTGTAATGAATTTCAAACAGTTTTAATTGGATGTTTAAAAAAGGATTTCAAGTGATCTTACTGTGAAAATTTTCAATCTCTTTTAGGGTGTTCCTGGTACGTGATAGCCAAAGTAACCCCAAAACATTTGTATTGTCATTGAGTCATGGATTAAAAATAAAGCATTTTCAAATTGTACCAGTAAGTAAATTTTTTCAGTTTATGTATGCAGCTGTAAAATCAAACAATTGAATAACTTGATAGAGTACTGATGGATTTTTTTTTGGTTTTGTTTTTCTGCTGCTGTGCTGTGGAAGTTGTAAACCTGTATCACTAAATATATTTAGTATTCTTTAGTAGACTTGAACATTTTTGAGGTTTGCTTTTGATTTGTTCTAAAGCTTGACTAGTAGTATGAAAGCCAAAAAAGTTTCTTGAAAAAACAGACAAATCTATTTCACCAGGAATAGAAGCAACCCTGATGGCATGAAAATCATGTATTAATAGGGGTCATGTTGCCTTTTCATTTTTCAGTATGCACAATTTCTTAGTCATCTGTTTTGGACTGTCTACGATGTGTGTCTATATCTCACTGACTCATCTGTTCAGGATAGTTTCAATATTTGTAGTCAAACATATTTTATTGACCTCTGTTCTTGATTCATGTTATTATGATATATTCATGTCCAGGTCTTCTTCAGCGGGACAGTTTTGTAAAAAAAAAAACCCAAAACACTGATACCCTTATTTAGTCCATCTACTTTATAGGTAAGCTGAAATTTCCTAAACTGGAATCATATTTCTATCAGTTTTCATCGAACATACTGTCCAGTTCTGCCAGAATAGCCAGCCTTCTCCATTGCTTCCACTCTCTCACGAGGTGATTTGTGCAGGTTTCTTTACATGCTGCTTCTTTTGAGATGAGAAACACTTAAGCATTATGTGTTTTGGCCACAGATGCTTGACATAACTGAGCAGACCCATAGCTTTTTCATCTCTCTTCACAAGAATCTTTCTTCCAGACCACATAATACTCTAGCATCCATGTTTCTTCCTGCTGAAGTTTCTATGAGATTCTGCTGTTTCTCAGTAGAAATCTATGTAGTGGCACGTTTTTTTTGTTTCTGATCTGTTGATCCCCTGTGATCATTCACCACATTTCTGTATGCCTTACCTAGGGCTTGTATCTGATATCCTCCCTTAAAAAAGTTCCTGTAGAATAAAAAACTGAAGCATTATTTGGAAGCAAAAAAGAGCGAATCAGTTTAGTTAAAAGAACTGTCCAGGATTTTGTTGTGTTTAGATAAAGACAATGGAGGAGTCCTTAATCCAAAAGAGATAACTATGCCCCGAATCCCACGTGAGCATCAATATATGATCTGTGATAAGAATCCCAGGTGTAAGTTCTCTGTGCTTCTATTAACTGTAGTAACTTCTAATATTTACTTTGGGATAACTATTTGTTAGGTTTAGAAAACCTCCTCAACTCCATACAAATAGTGTATGATTCTGCTTTGTTAGGATGTCATTTAACTCTCAGATTTGAGACCGCTTTTTCTTTCCCTATCAGGGAACAGACCCTCTTTTCTCTAGGAGCAGATGTAGCAGGAAGCTGCAGTTATCTTCATTTTTCTCTGAAATGAATGATTTTCTTTTTCCCTTCAAAAACTAATGGTAAAACCTTGCTCTCATGTTATGGGACCTTTGGAGGAACCAGGAATTCTTTGTTTTGATAACATACTTGGGTCACATTTCACCATACTGTTGGTTGAGAAGACCTATACCACTTCATTGCAGAACCTGTCCTACTTGAGGGAATTTTTTTTTTTAATTGCTTTTTAAGTAAAGCAATTTCTCCCATGCTAGTAACCAGAAAAAAAAAAAATCTGTAGTGAGAACAGCATAGTCCAGGGAGAGTATGTGAGTATGGAAGCTGTTTGTCCCCCAAACTTAGGCATATTTCAGTTCCCTTCTGTTACTTAATTTCCAGTTGCATTCAGTATCCTCATGCCAGTCTCCATAGCCTGACTTCTGCATGCTCTGTTTTTGCTAGAACAGTGCTCTTTAAGGAGTGCAGAAAATTATCCCTTGAGGAGGGGAAGGTTTTGGTTCCAGTTGCTGCTGATCTAAATGAAGTGATTATTTTCTAAGAAACAAGGCATTTTGTATTACTGCAGTAAATTCATAGCTTATTAGCTGGAGATCAGGGTTACCTCTTCGAATTTCAAATTCCACTGTTCTTCTAAACTCTTGGCTGTTTCCAGTCATTGAGAAGACAAACTTTCCTACTAAATGTAAATAACCAAATGGCATTATTTTTCTCTTGTATTTTAGGTTGCTTCAGATTATGCTGCATTTAAAAAATGTCTCCTTTTAGGTAGGGCATGCAACCTGCCTAGTTTGAGCTTCACCCATGTTAACAGGTACCTCATGTTAACATTGGTAATCTGTGCAACAGATATTGCAGGTGGGTGGTAACGAATTGATTGTAAAAAGTTCAAAAGAAAACCTTTGGGATACGTTCAGGATCCTTTACTGTGTTTTTCAGCCTTTATACTCTGAGCTTATACAAGTTAACTTCAGTGTAGTCTATCCCTAAATTAGCTCTCCTGTAGTACATACGAAAAAAGTAGAATTGATACACAGTTCTGGGACTGTCTTTTTCCAATAAATGTTCTCTCATAAAAGCCTCTTTAGCTTGCAGAAGGTGTTAGGTTCCTGGGCAGCATAACTTTGATACGAGTTTTTGCTTTGCAAAATATTGATAGCTTTGGAATTAGCAATCTGTCTGGTATTCATTTCAAGGTTTGGAACTAACTTGGAGGAGGAAACTAGACATTTGAATTGTTAACTCTTCCTTGTCTGCTGTCTCTTGGCAGGAAAATTGCATGCATAAGGGAAGTCCAATGAATGATAATCCATTTTGAGGTTCTTGGCTGGAGCACAGGAATTTACACATGCACACATTGGTAATTCCTTAACTAGCAATGTTTGACCTGGTTTGACCAAAGTCTGAGAATAAAGAAATTACAAACTACTTCCAGACATGGTAGAATAACCACAAGTCATAAGCAGTTCAACAGCTGCTTGCAGATAAGAAATCATAATTACAGGTAGCAGAGCTAATTATATCTTCTCCCTTCCCCTGTACTCAAGTAGGGTAGTTGCATCTTTCCCTAGCACACCATCTGCTACTCTATGCTAGCCCTACTTCAACATCTTCTGTTCACTACTCTGTCAATCTTGTAAAGTATCTTTTTTCCCTTTCCTTTTTAAAAATAGTTTAAGAAGTTTTTTACCCTCTATTTCCAAGAATATTAATTAGTTGCTTTTCCCCTAAAGCTTATTGATATTGGACATATCAGCAGTAGAGGAAATAAATCAAGAAATTATATAGTCAGTAGCGCAGTCCTAATTGTGCAAGAGCTGACATTGAGTAACTTAGAATTTTTAAGCATCTACAAGTCAAAAGGAATCTTTCCAGGTATCTTTTGAAGTTTCTTCTTTCTCTTCTGTATCTGTGCTAATACCTGCATTTGGAACTGCAGCAATTTTTTCTCCTACAACAAAATTTTTCTCCTACAACAAAAAACATACTACTGAATCAAGCATGTTCCTTTGTGATGGGCAGTGTCTTGTGCAGCTGATACCACCCAGCACACCCCAGTGCACTAAGTGTGTAGCCTCATCGCGCCTTATGAATTAAGTGATAGAAAATCATGGAATGTGAATGGAGCAGAGGTTGGAATCTATGAGTAACTTGAAACTTGGTTGTTTTGTGTCTCTCTGTAAAAACTCAGAGTTCATATTAACTCCAGCTATCATTCCAAAGCATAAAGTAGCATTGCTAGTGCAGAAAGAATATTCCTTATACTTATTTAACTGTTCTTTCCTTTTAGGTGTGTATTTCAAGTTAAAAAATGCATTATTTTTCTGGTTTTTATTTTTGATGTTGGTGTGAATGATCACTGTATTTTTCCTTCTCTCAGTAGCACTAATATTATGAATATATTGGTCTATAAGAGCACTTCTCAAGCAAGTATTCCAGTCAAGAAGAAATACCAGAGGAAAAGAGATTTTATTGAATCTTGTTTTTCCATTTTTACAGTTGGAAGATGATGGGAAGCTATTCTATACCCTTGATGATGGTCACACCAGATTTACTGATCTCATCCAGCTGGTGGAATTCTACCAACTTAATAAAGGAGTTCTGCCTTGCAAGTTAAAACACTATTGCGCACGAATTGCTCTTTAACCAAAGCATCTGTTGTTTCATCAGAAGGAAAGGAAGATACTAGAATACTTTTCCCTAGAGGCAATTTGTATGGCGAAAAGGGGGCAAAAAGCATTACATTGTAAAGATTCTATGTTTAAGCTGCAAAAAAAATTTATATTCTATATAGATGAGAACTTTGCTTTGTGATTGTCACAGCAAAATTATGGTTTTAAAAAACCATTCTTTCCTATGTAATTCTTTAGTGTTGTCTTGTACTTTGTGTTTTTTTCAACCGAAAAGTTTTGAAAAATATTGTCTCCTACAAAAATATAACTGAAGGAAGATCTTTGTTCTTAGGTTTAAAATTAACTTTTTGTCTTTATAAATGTTTCTCATAATTTCTGTTCATCACATAAAAGAATAACATTTACTGTGGTGAGGTTAAGAAGCTGAACTGCACATTTTATTTGTAAATAAAATGAATAAATATTTTGCACTATATTTTTGAATGCTACTTTGAGGATTATCATATCCAAAAAGTGAAAAATCATTAAACCCACTTATAACTGCTCAGTTGTATTGAGTTGTGCTATTATTGTTGGAATATTTTAAAGGATTTTTTTCTCTAATGACTAAATTTATATCTTTGTACAGAGTTGGAGTGTCACTTACTTGGCTGTGGAATGTATAAAATGCATAAATTATTATGTAGTGCGTAACTTGGTTTAGTGCATACCTATAGTCTTTGACACAGAGAAAGGGAGAGAGAGACCCGTTAAGTACTGTGGATTCACAGTTAAGGAGGGAATCAACTTCAGTTGCCCTTTAAAAATAAAGGTAATGTCGTAATATTTTGCAAATTAACAATATTTACAATACTTGCAAATAAAAGTAAATTCGGTGGACTTGACTCTGCTAAAAACCTTGTGAAAGTGTATTTGCAGTCAGTTCCTAGCTTATTTTTTTTATTTTTCACAAAATAAAAATGTCAATATAACTACCAGTCAGCCAGTCTTTGCAGATTACCACGTGTCTAATGTTCCAGCTGAAAGGAACTGTGATGGTAGACCAAGTCAAATTTGGGACCATAGCGTTAGAAGTATTTTTGGTATCTGTGTTTTGAAAGAGAGATGATACTGCTGCATCCTTGAACAAAAACTCGAGTGGAATGGGGCCTGGACTGAAAGAGGCATCCCTGTCCTGATGCTTTGCTGTCCAAGAGATTAGATCTTATTACGAGGGTTCAGGACATTGCCTATGTGAGGCAAAGGGTGGAGTAAAAGGTGGTATTTGGAAATGGGCCATCACACTGAATCCAGCCCCCCTTCCTGTGCCTGCTTGGGTTCTCTGACTGTTAGGCACACCATCTGTTCTGCTGCAGGAGCTGCTGGGCAGAGAAGGTAAAGGAGGCCTGGGCAAGGCATGGAGTGGGTTGGACCCGAGGCACAGCAGTGCCAGTATGTGTAAGCTGACAAGACGATGTAGATGCAAGTGTTAGCATAGTGTGGTAACTGTAGCCTGTGGTTTTGTTATTGTGTGTCTGTGGAAGGCAGGCATAATAACATAATACTGTGATACTTAATTTACCGACTTGATCCACACATCACTGACCTTTTCCTCTGGTATGCATATGCAGTCTTTAAAGCTCATTAAAAAAGCTACTTTTCCTAATGTGTACCAAAGATGCAACATATGTGGTGCCTAAGCTCATTACATTAGGAATGCCTTGTAAAACTCTTTACAGTCTAATAAATTTAACTCTTAAACCTCAAACAAAATTTCAAATTGTACTTAACAAAAAAAATACCATTTTAATTAAAAACCTCTTCAGATTAACTTCAATAATGTGATTACTTCTCAGGTAGTCTTAGTTTGGGTATTGATATAGAATAAGAAGAAACATTCTCTGCATCCCTGGAGTTTTTTTACCATCATGGCCAAATGAATTGTCTACTGTAATGCATTTCTCCTTGGACATTTGAAAGCTTTGCCATAATTTTTATTTGTATTTAAGTATGCATGCTTGGTAGAGAAGCTGAACTGCTCAGTGAGTGAGTACCTGTCACCTTTGGACCTATCAGAAAAGAGAATAGAGTGTAGGTATTATGTCACATTTGTCACATGATGGAGAGACATCAACCATCGAGAAGCTTTGCCTGCTTTTCCAGTTTTTGTTTCACAAGTGAAATTAAAAAAAAAAAAAAACCACCAAAACTAAACTGAAATAAATAAAAAACCCCAAAACCAAGTAATTGCTTAATGAGCATTGGATATGGACGTTTGAAAGTTTTTAACTGTCAAAAATTCTTACACTGCAAAGTGTTGCTTCCTGCATTTTGACAGTTCTCTTAATTAAAATCTAAACAGAAATGTTGCTCAGAATGCATTATCTCTTTTATATGAATGTGCATACCTTTCCTGAACTCTGTGATTATTAGTGACTATGCCAGAAAAAAAACAGAGAAGTAAAACTAATAAAATCTAGGCTATTTCCTTGTCTAAATGTTACTGAAGAAAGAAGCATGAAGGAGTTAATGTGTAAAAAGCCCCCCAAATACCACCCCTCAAAAGCCCCAATATTGTGATATCCCAGACTACTTCCAAATGTCTTAAATGGTATAAGTGCTTGATATGTGACTTGAAAGATACTTGCTAGAAAACAATATTTTCTTGTCAGGGAAAACAGCAAGGGGTTTTTGTGAGATCACCCAGGATATGTCTGACCACAAAGTTTTTCCAGGGTGTAGGCAATGCTATTTAAACAGAATTTCAGTGTCGCTTCTCATTAGGAATACTACACTTTGGTGCTCACCTTCACAAAGAGAATTGGCTCAGGGAGTAATCAGTACTATTTCAGGCAAGCCAGTCTTATCTGTCTCCAGTGTTTGCTCCTCTACAAAATATGGACAATGTTATATCTACCTCGTGGAGTGTTAAGGATAGATTTTTTTAAAATTTTTATTATTTTTCAAAAAAATGTTCATAGAAACTGGCATTATCTGCAGAAGGGTTTTTTCTAATACTTCAGGAACGGATATGTGTTTACCTTAACTTGATGGAAAATCAGTGCTAGAACACCTAGTTTGAAGCACGGTATTTGAAAAGCTTCTCATGCTTTCTTCAGGATTCAAATTTCACGTCCTGGGTGTGTGTCTGTGTAGTGCAGTGCCAGGAAGAGAGAACTGAGCTTGCCATGCAGAGGTACTGGAAGCAGCATAACTGCTGGAGTCCAGCTTGCTATCTGGGGTAATTAGCCCTGCAGGGGTGTGCGCTGTGAGATGTGAGCTAGTTCAGAGATTGCGCTAAAGCTCGGCTTTGTATTTGTTGGCATGGCCTTTGTTCCTTGGTTTCAAATCTTAAAATCTTCTTGGCTCAAAGGAGATTAAAAGTTAATTCACTGCTTTCGTAATGCATATACATACATGGCCGGAATTAAGGTTACACGCACAGCATTAAATGACATTTTTAAACTTCTGTTTTTACTTAACAATCTTATTAAGTCACTTAATGAATTTTTTGAAATGTGGTAAGTCTTCAAGTCATCCAACTAAATGTTTTGAAAGAGAGCTTTAACCCATTAAATAAAGGAGGATTATGTGTGTAACTAACTGCAACTGGTATCTTTCAAGGATAATTGAATTTGTGTCAAATGTCTGTTAACATCCTGGTTTAAGAATTGTAGCATTTTGTGCTTCCCTTGGGGGTTGAATTAGTATGTAGTGTCAATGATCTTGAGGTGTCTCTTTTAAGTTAAAATCAGCTTATTTCAAGAAAATGGTCTTTTTTTGTTATTACATTGGTAAAAGCTGCTCATCTTCATCTAAACAGAATCCACACAGTCACCGATTAGTTTTAACTGTTTTAACCTATTTATTAGATATAAATTGCAAATCAGTCTAGCACCCGTCTGTAAGAAATCTGATTTGTAACTTTTGTTACCTTTACTAATTTATTTTAGGAAAATATAAAGCAATTTGCAGCATTTCTGTTTAGTTAGAAAAAAAATTACTTTTATTATTGTCCTGATATTTCAAACTACTGTTCTAATACTCACACTGTAATGCATTCCATTTCTAATTTCAACTTTGTCGCTGAAGCTTTCACAGAAATCATGGAAGATGGGACATACCCCATTACTTGAATATACTTGTAAGCTTTCAGAGGTTAAACACTTATGGTCTATGCATAATCAATGTGTATGGTAGTGCAATTAATGTTAACTTTAATGAAATGCATGAATATTTAAAACTTAATGAATCTGGCTTTACAGCCTGGCTCACATATGTGAACAGTATTGACTGTTGGCCTCTGGATGTCAGCAGTGTATCATGAAATTCCTGTAATCAGCCCCTGTTTTCATGCTTCCTCCCAGAAATATCTGTGACTTGTGGTCTCTGCACACCTCCAGAACACCCAGTGCTTTTTCCTCTTATAAATTATTCACTTACTCTGTACCAATTAGTTCTACCAGTTGCTAGGTTTGTTATCAAGTTAAGCTTCAAGACAAGAACCTGAACTCAATGAGTGATTAAAAATTTATTAGCAGAGATGATTAAATATGCAGATAGTCTGTGAAGCTTGTTCTTGAAACCATTATATTACCTTTTTAATACTAATGATTTGTATAATTAATTTTATAAAAGCCTGAAAGTCTTTTAAAAAAAATCAGAGTAGGACATAAAAGGGAAGAGATTAAATGCAGAAGAGGCGATGAACCTGAGCCTTAAAACAGCTCATTCACATGTATAGGCAATAAAGTGATTTCCTTACAGGAATAGTTTGTGGTTTTTCTTCCCCTCTGCTAAGTTGATTATTTTATTAATCTTCTAAGCAATTTGGGAAAACTCTTACCAACTGGTGAGTTGTATTTTCAGAATAGAACTTGATGTGATTAACGCTGATAATACAGATAGTTCCTCTAAACTTTACAGTTGAAATCATCTCAGTGTGCGGTTTCTACAACATTTGAGCACGTGATGGATTTTAGGTACGTGAGGAGCCCCAGGGCTTCCATGGCAGGGAAGGTACATGTGCATTAATACCCCAGGGGACTGTGGGGCGGTGTGGCCAATGCCGGGTGAAGTTTGTGAAAGAAGGGTTGTCCCCCACACTGTTGTTCTGCGGTGGTGTGTTGGGTGGTGAGCAGGGCTTTCACTATCGCAGTGGGGGAGCTGAGACCCTCCAGAGCCTGGGATGAGTGGGAGCAGCCTGGGGCTGTTGAACCTGCAGGACTGGCTCAGGAGGAGATGGGCTTGTCCTCCTTCCCATGGGGGAAAGAAAACAAATTACTTTATTGCCCTTAAGGGAGTAGGTGGAGCAGAACGTGGGTCATGGGGCCTGGCTTCTTGCCTTCCACGTTCGTGAGAGAAGTGAGCCCTCACGGCAGCATGGAGAGCCACGGTGGTGGCATCAGCCGTGGCCGTGGGCAGGGCAGGTGCCTGGCACCAGCCAACAGTGCGGGCATGGTGCAGCTTTTGGCACGTGCTGCTGGTGTGTGAGATGGTTTGCAGCACCTCTGTGAGAAGGCTCTGGAGCTGGTGAGACCTGGCCACGCAGGGGGAGCTGAAGAGCCCGGGTGCGTGAGCGAGGTGCAGGGGTGAGCTGTGGCTGCAGTCCCTCTGTGCTGTGCCCTGCGGGGTGGGACAGGCAGCATTCCTCAGGCACTGCAGTGGGGAGAGCCAGAGCTCACTGTTCTCCCCCTCCCCCTGCAGCTCTGCTTGGTGCAGTGCAACCAAAGACCATGGCTGATGGCCCCAGGCATCCCGTGGGAGTGGGTAGCTGTGGATGAGGCTGGAAGAAAGGTGAGGACTTGTCCCAGCTTCTCTTGGGGGCCTTGGTCAAGGGGGGTGTCAGCAGCCCAGGAGCTGCTGTGGTGCCCTTTGCCTCCTGGAAAGGAAGGAGTTGCCCCTCAGGTGAGGCTGATGAGCCCCACCAGCTGGAAACTGCCAGAGTTAATGAGTTTCCCTTAATAAATGAGTGTGGTTTGTACTTGATTAGAAGGTGTTTACTGAGAGGAGGTGTGTTGTGCCCTCAGGTTGGCATGAACAGTGAGTAAAATTTATTTTTTTTTTAAGGCTGGGGCTTTGAGGTGGGGAGGGTGAAACGAGTGGAGGTTGTCATGCACATATTGTGTTGCCCTTTTTTAAAGCTCTTCTTTTTGTAATTCAGAGTGTCTTTATTTTTAATAAAGTGCTAAGCTCTATAGCAGCAGTATTTAGGCTTCAGTTCCATGAAGTGCAGTATGTGTTTCTAGCTCTGGCTGTAGTTGGCAACAGAACTACAGCATCGCCCTTACAAGAGTGAGACCCAACCACGGTGTTTGTATTGTAATCACCACTGATCTTATATGGCTAGGAGGTCATGTGGAGGATAAATCTAAGCAAAATGGTTGTTTTTCAGGTAAGATAGGTGTGCCTCTTTGATGGTGAGAAATTGAGACTGTGACCTAGGAACTTCCTTAGCAGAAGGAAGAGTCTCTGGAAGCATTTCTCTAGTACTCTTGGACATATATTGACTCAGATGTACAACTTTCCTCACTTTTTTCTTGCTCTAAGTCAAAACACCACTTTTTATAAAGATACTTCAGCTTCCCCTTCTACAATAACAGCCATCTACTTAGGGAAAGGGAAGGAGCAGAGGAAAGAGCATTTAACTACGGTAAGCTTGTTGGTAAGAAAAAATTGAGAGCACCTTGACTGAGATGTTTGCTACTCTTCTTGTTGTGACTGAAGCTGAACAAAGAAGTCCTTAGTCTTGCATTCTGGAATATGGTGTAGTATGACACGCTGCTACGTGGGATCATAGGTTTAGACTGATTTTTAATGTCAGTGAAAAGTTTCTAAAATGGAGAGAAATCCTTAAACTGAGGGAAATGAAATATATAATTTCAAATCCCTTTACAGTGCAAGAGTGTGCAGGAGGGAGAAGACACATGAAGCTTTCACAAGTTGGATTTTTTGTTGTTTGGTTTGTTTATTTGTAGTTTGTGGGGGTTTTAACAAACAAAAAGCTTTTTTTTTTTTCTCTGAATTGTGCAGAACTCTGCAATTGCCAAATGTACAGCCTATGCTAAATGTTTAAGTTCTGGAAAATAACTCATGGAAAAATATCTTCTGATGATGGATGTGAGGTCAACTATGCAAACTAAAATACTTTCTCCCCAGTTACATGGTATAGGGCTGTGGTGCTCAGACCATATGCATAGCTAGTTATTTTTAGGCATTTAAGGAGAATGTAAAGGAGGTGATATGTGTAGGAGGGTGGAAGAGTATGGAGAAAATTTTAAAAGATGCTAAGACTTGGAACAACAATAGATATGGTATTGGAGTGACTTCTTTTTTTTATTTCCCCCCCCAACCTGTACACATCACATGTGAAGGGGTTTGCTTCTGTACTGAACAATTAATCAAGTCCTCATTTCTGAAATTATGCATGTACTTCTTTGTGTGCTGTGCATAATGGTATGGATTTCAGTATGCTTAAGATAATGTGTGTAAGTGTTGGCAGGATCAGAGTCAAAGATGTCAAAAATAACTTGAAGGGCTTGTGGAAATTGACAAAGTGTAATAAGGTGATACTTCAATTGGTGCTGAAGTGGAAATTGTAGCTGATATTATATTTAATGATGGACTGTGGTCACTGGGTTCACTGTGACTGAACAATATCCATCTCTATTTTTGAGGTAAATGAAAAGCAGTATATGAAGTTGAACTAAAAATTAAGAATGTTTTTCTCTTGTACGTTGATACTGCTATTTACACTTATTATCCTGTATTGTGTGTATAACAAAAAAGCCACACAAAACCCCCAACCAAACCTCTCCTGCACCAGCACCGAGCCTTCCTTAAAGATTTTGCAGTAGAAATCTATATTTGAAGTGGCCTTGGCCTTGTGAAAGTGTAAGATGTATGATACTTCTGAAGAAAAATTTCCTTATTCCTCAGCACTGTAGATTAGGGAATGATCTGTTTCTTTGCTAGAAATAAAACCAACATGCTAATTCAGAGTACAGGTGGTGCTTATAAGGGCCTCCCCATGGCAAAGAAGTACAGCTGAATTGTGTTACACCTTTGCTCAAGATAATGGAAGTTTGCAGCAAATGAATTCTAGGTTGTTCTGTAATGAAGTGAAATGCTTATTGTCTGCAGGAATGTGTGTTCCACTTCTGCTCCTACTTCAACTTGAAATAAGGCCATATCGCTCAGCATGGATTTAGAAACACAGGGAAGAATGAATATGCTTTTACCATCATGTTTATCCAAGGAGTTGCAAGACTGTTAACTATTGATGTTCTTCTAGGCTTTCAACTTTTGTTTCCCTCTGTATATAATTCTTTCTAGATAATATTTTTATTACTTGCAGAAATTAATCTCAAGTATTTTTGGCAGTTATTTATTTTACTAGAAATTATTTTATAGAATAGAGGTTTGTAGTTCTTTGAAGAAGTTTTTGTTATAATCTGGAAGTAGTATGGGTTCTGTAACTACAGTTGCTGAATCTGGTGCTGAAAGCATAATACTTAGTGGATTCATGCACATGTATTGTTCAGGATGCTTTCTAAGTTGTAACAGTAAGAGAAATATGTATTTGATGTTATACAGGCTCATCACAAATAAGTGTGGTGGTGGAGGAATTCTGCTAGATTAGGTTATATAGACCAAAAAAATCAGGTTTGAGCTAACTTACCATCTTTGTAGTGGTTTGCTTTTATAGTATATCAGACTGGTTGTGGGCACCTTGAGAGAAGACAAACAAACAGAGATCTCCTGAAGGAGAAAACAGTGATGTTAAGGAATCTGGAAGAAACGAGCTCCAAGTAAAAGCTGGAGAACTATGGTAGTTTAGCCAAGTGATCTGTGGCAGTTTGAACCCTGAAAAGCCCTAAAAAGTGGAAAAGTAAATGGTAAGATAAAATAGAATACATTAGAAAAGAAGAACTACTTGAGCTGGTTGGGGCAGGGGAGGAGTCTGTCTGACCCATAACTGTGAGACATTCTTGCAGGGATGTGCACGAATTTGAAAATTCCTGTCAACTCTGTTAGTCACCTGTGGAGTCTCATGGAGCAATTCTGAGCTAGTGAATCACTGGTATTTTTACGGGATAATTCCGAGCTCATCACTCAGTAGCCTGATGTGGTAGGGGAGGTCTTGTTCTGAAGGGGGTGTGTTTGCTACCTGCATATAAACTTCTTATGCTCTGCCTTACAAACAACATAAACAAAACCAGCATAAACTGGAGGCAGGTGGAAAGATGGTGAGACAAAGAAATGAGGTATACACATTGTATGGGCTGCAATCATGAGGCTTGAGCAAAGGTGGAGAGACTGGTTAGAAGTCTTATTTCTATTCAGTAATATGGCATCATTTGCTGATGGTAGGTAGTTGTAATTAAAATGCAATGTCTTGTGACTTTTCTGATCTAGGTTTCTTATGCTAAAGATATGGATCTACACTTTTTAAGACTTAGCTTTGGCAATTGTTACTTGTTACTTGAAAGTAACTTTGAAGTGTTGAAGTAGTTGAATGTGCTGTGAAGTTTACTTTTAAACTTTGCTGTGATATCTCCACTGAAAAGTAGTGGAGATATTTACAAAAAAAAAAAAGGCAGAAAGGTGGAAACCACATATGTAACCATGTTAACTTTTTATTAAAGGAAATCATTCCAGGAGTCCTCATTAAGCCAGGATGATATTCTAAAAGTGAATATACATGTTGACAGCTACACCCATAAATTTGAGAACTGCAAACATGTTCAGCATAAAAGCCATTTTTGAAAAAAGCTGTTGCTCTGCCCTTGTACTAATTTAAGAATTGTTCATTCATTCTGATTTTTATAGTTTCTCTTCATATATAACTGGGACAGTTTAAAAAGTACTGTATAGAGTCTTTCATGATGTCACAAACTTCATAATGCCAATGATTATTTTTAATAATGCACACATTACATAGAGGCTCCAAGTTTCAAAGAAGCTGAATAATTCCATTCTTTTTCATTTTAAACGAAGTCACCTGTCCATAAATTGCACCTCTGTACATCATCCTTGCAAGGAACTTTAGGAGTTCCCAGGAGTCATGATGCAAGTTTAAGTCTCTTGGCTCTACCACTAGATTTGGTGAAGTGGTTTTCTTGTTCTATTTGTGCTCTACCTGGACATACAACAAAGTCTTCACGGACAGCACAAGATCATCTCAAAAAGCCTCTTCTTAGTACCCCTCTGACAGAGAACATTCAAGGTAAACACATATTTAGATTGGTTTCAGTGAAGTACAGAGCCCATATTAATCGTCTGGATAAGTGTAATTGGTGTGGAGGGAGACTTGAGTATTCTGCCTGTGGATGCAGACTCTGAGGCAAAAGAAACAATCAGTCCTGACCTCAGGTTTGTTTCCTCATTGGAAAGGAGGAAGAAGGATTCACTTGGTCTGTGCTGAGTGGATGGAGCCAAAATGGTATTTGGGATAAGACCATGGGTTTGAATGGATCTTGGACATTAAGAGACAAATGTGTGATTTTTTTTTTTTTTTTTTTTTTTTTGGGGGGGGGGGGGCTTTTTTTTTTTTAGTAAGAGGGGTTTTTTTTAGTNTTTTTTTTTTTTTTTGAGGGGAGGTGGTCCATTTTTTTTTTGAGTAGGTAGGCATTTGTTATGCTTACTGTCCATATCCAAAATGTGTATGTACTATCTAATTACTTGCATTTTCCAATATTTACCAAATATCTTCTAAGTTTTACATGGTGATAATTTGTTTGCTTGGGAAGGGAGTGCAGGTCATGCTTAAGTGTATATGTTACCTTAGATCTGACAAGTGGCCAGCACGGTGTTGTTTTCTCTACTACTCGAATTAAAATACTTTTCACAGAAAAAGATATTCCTCTGATTTCCTGTCTGGGTAGGGATGTAATAAGGGACAGGAAAGACAAAGAACTGATGCTAAAAATACTTTGACACTCAAGATAAATCAGTATCTTGCCAATACACATAGTATTTATGAGAGATTTTGATATGTTGACTGACCTCTGTCAGTATAGGCGTTCAAAACTTTTGATAGGTAGACAGTACGTTTACTTTGATGATAATGAAAGACTGAGGTAGAACTATAAGTTGAATCCTCAAGGATTCACATTAATATATGCGTGTTCATATGTTGGTAGGACTCCACTTAAGACTTTGTCTAACAGCCAAAAAACACTATTTTGCTACAGAAAGGTTGTCAGATATTTTGCACTGCAGAAAATAAATCTGCACAGAGTAAAGGTAGTTGTAAAAGCTACAGAGTTCCTGGACAGTACTGACACAGGATCTTTCTAATGAAATTAATTGCTGACATAGTTGTGCTGTTTCTTGCCTCTTCCAATCTAAGTAAAGTTTCCTCAAACAGGCTTTTTATTAGTGAATATTAGTGGAAACCATCTGTTAAAGGAGACTCTGTTTGTGCAAAGTACTTCTTTACCTCTAATTAGTCTCAAACAGATTTTCATCTCTCATTATACTATGTGTTATTTGTGGTTAGTGGGAAGAGAAATGAGAGTAAATTTATTATCTAAGTAAAGTGTGTCAGCAGCAATTCTCAGTCAGTCTCTGGGTATTACTGCTTTCCTGTGTATTGAATTAGACTTCTCCCTCAATTTTATAATTTGTAACACATTCTGGTATCTTTGATATAAACAGGGCAGGGAAACAACCCCCAGTATTAGTGTATATGAAGAATTTATTTTTTTTAGGTGTTCATTAATAAAAAAACAAACCCAAACCTAGATGCATCCAAGTTAGAGAGTATCCAAAGGAGAGCCACAAGGATGGTGAAGGGTCTGGAGGGGAAGCTGTATGAGGAGTGGCTGAGGGCACTTGGTTTGTTGAGCCTGGAAAAGAGAGACTGAGGGGGGACCTCATTGTGGTCTTCAGCTTCTACATGAGGGAAAGAGGAGGGACAGGAACTGATCTCTTCACTCTCGTGACCAGTCATAGGACTCTAGAAAATGGCCTGGAGCTGACTTGGGGAAGGTTTAGGTTGGATATCAGGAAAAAGTTTTTCTCAAGGAGGGTGGCTGGGCACTGGAACAGGCTCCCCAGGGAAGTGGTCACAGCTCCAAGCCCGACAGTTCGAGAAGCATTCAGACAATATCCTCAGGCACATGGTGTGATTCTTGGGGTGTCCTGTGCAGGATCAGGAGTTGGAGTTGATCCTGATGGGCCCTTCCAATTCAGCATATTCTGTGATTTTATGCATAGGAGATGTTTTGTGTAGTAGAAACCCAAGAAAAAGTGAGGCTTCAAAAAGTAGTGGCTTTTGCACATTGTCTATAGCTAGCACTTCAAAAATCATAGAATGACTACACCATGGGCTTCCAATAGGAAATCTTGATTGTAACTGTCCAAGTTTTTGAGCTTGGGATAGAGCCAATTGCAAATCAAGACAAGGGCAACTGAGAGGTTGGGAAGAACAATTGTGGGAGAGAAAGGATTAGAGTGATGCTGTATGAGGATAAACAGCACTGTCACTGAAGATGAGAAATAAAGCAATGTAGCCTGCAGCCAGTAACATGTTAGTCTGACATAAAAACCTCTACATTGCATTGGTGCTTGTGCTGGAAAAAACATCTTTAGAAGGAAGAAGAACAAAGGCTCATCGTGTCATGCTGATGAATGTGGAATAAATATAGTGGCAAAAAATTTTTTACTTGTGTAGGATTTTCAGTTTTACTCTGTCAACTGAGCAAGATTAGAGTTTTCTGCAGAGGCAATAGAGAGCAAGAGTACATGAAATTGTGGAAAAGAGTGCCAAAGAACTAGATGCCTGACACTGAAGGTGTCTTCCACTTCCAGACTCAGATATCTACCAATTCACTCACTGTTGATTCTGGTGATAGACAGGACAGAATCATGCTGGTGTGGTACACTGAGGTCAGAGAAGGAAGTGTGCTTTCAGTTATTTGCTTTTTACCAAACATTATCATTAAATTGTTTTTAAGATGGCAGATTCAAAAATAGTTCCATGAACTTGTTCGAGAATTAGACTACTGGTACCTAGCAGGAAATATTCTGATGTATAACCTGTGCACTGTGTACATACTAACAGAGCATAGCAGTGTACCAAATATACTGATGGAATATTAGTACATTTAATGGCATCCAGCTGTGACTATTATTGTGTACAGACTTTTTTTTTAATGCAAAACATGTTATATCTTTGAGTAAGAGTTCACATTCTTCTTTTGTGCCAGGTGCAGGAGTTACCAGTCAAATAAGTAAACAGTGATATTTTTATATGGGCTATCAGATTTTTAAGTGATACCTTGACTAATATCTTTTCACTTAATTGTTTGGAGG
>VXAY01005784.1:1925329-1948431 GCA_013399855.1 Oxyruncus cristatus | reverse complement strand
TTTTTTTTTTTTTTTTTTGTGCAAAACAAGCTGCTCTTGTGTTGGAGAAGAAAATCGATGGAGCTGGGCAACTGAGCAAATATGACCATATGGCAGCATATCCTAGCATATCCTTCCAGATTCTGCTGAGGCAATAATAGCAGTAAGACTTCTATGTTATAAAATAGCTTCTATATCTAGGCCCACTTTCTTAAGGATAGTTTAACAAAACATAAACCTTGTAGTATTCATTTCATAGTCAAAACTACCTAGATGTGTACAGTTCCTTGTTAAACCTCCTTTTCCAGTCAGCTTACTTTAATATTTCAATTCCTCAATAGTTTGGCTTATAACTAGAGGTAAGGACCCATGCAAATTAGTTGAAGGCTATTATTTCCTTTGGATCAAGGAAAAATTTTGATGTATCCCCTCTCCTGTGAAACCTTCTACCCCAAGCTCCTGCACCTGGAAAACTGCTAGTGATTGTCAGAGGTGGATATGGAAGTTGGCTGTTTCTGTGTGAGAGATGGAGAAAACACAATGGAGCACTGAAGAAATGTGATTAAACTATTTGAAAAGAGAAGCACCCTTTGCCTCTAGGAACAGCTACTCTGAGAGTAAGGGTTTCTCTTCCCCTCATCCCAAAATTCTGAGTAGGATAGGGAAATGCTCATTATGATTTTTGGTAAGATAAGACACTGTTGCACAACAAGGAAAAGCGAAATTAAGAGGATTTATTGGAGACAACTAGCTGGTCTGCCTTTCTAAGTCAAGAAAGGTACTGATCCTGAAAAGAAGGGCTGATAAATCTAGGACTCTAATGAAGAAAGCAGGAGTGGCATGAATGAAATAGTATGAACTCTGGCTGGAAGGAAAGGGGAGCAAGAGATAGCTTGATTACGGAGAAGTTTGAAAGTGGAAACTTTTTGCGTTTCTAATTTGGTTCATAGAATCATTTGTGTACACTTTTACAAATGACCAGTAAATTAAACTTCTGAAAATTGCCATTTGCAACTATTCCAAACTGCCGGTTTGAATGGTCTGCGAAGATATCTTTCCATCCACTCCACTTCCCCTGCCACTTTTAGTTAAGATTGGATCCTGATGGATAGCATCATTTTGTCACATTGTGGCACTTTATAAATAACATAATGCAGTGATGTACAGTGCACTGACAATTGCAGTTTTAGTAGCTATTGGAAAAGCTAAAAATGAGCATTTTCCATAATCTAGATAGTTTACTTTGGCAGCTGGGCTTTCTGCACATCTCCAGTATGTATTCCCATAAGATATTAAAAAAGATGTATATGTTTTTATTATATTGTGTATACACTTTGGTAGGTGTAAAATAAGTTTACATTTTAAATGCATTTGTGCTGCTATCAGAGAAAAGCAAAACAAAATAAATTGATGCCAGGGGAAATGTCAGGCATGCAACACAGATTTGTTAAATAAACATTACTGTGTGGCATTAGCTAATGTTATTACTTTGTTTCCCTAGTGGCTCCTTTTTTGATTATCTGCATTTCTAAAGACTGTGCACATTTTGTACATAGTAAGAACAGAGCACAAGGATTCTACTTACATGAAGAGCCTTGCAAAACATACAGAATACGATGGCACTTTTTTATTTACAGCTCTGCTAAAAACAGTTACATTGTTTGCTGTGGAAGACATGATGTGAAAAAATTTAACTATTGAACTTTTTGAAATTGTATGAGAAACTATATGTAGCAAAGCTTATGAAGCAAAATAGAATTTCAGGGATGTAAATGAGAGTAAATGCTTTTCCTAAATATCTTTCAGATTAGAAACTAAAAAAGAAGTCTTAATTTAGAATTCACTTAAACCACTGGACAATGGATGGCATAGATAGGCTTGTGACTGTGGAAGGTGGTTTCATAACTTCCACTCGGCCTTCTACATGTAAATGCTTCTTATTCATAGAACAGGACTTTTGAAGCCAATATGCAGTGTAGATAGTGTTCACACATGGTGTAAATTTGGGAAAGCTTATGAAGAATTCTGTGGGTGGGAAATCCCTCCCTCTGTGACCAATTCATATCTAACACCAGAGACTGGAGTACCTGCAGTGCCACTGCATGACTTATTCAAACAAGCTGGATTTATTAGCAACAATTCATAGTAATACCAGCTAAGGGTTGGCCTGCTTATATATTTGCTGTTGCAATATTAGATTGCATAATGTAAGTATATTTATCTGAAGAGGATAAAGCTCATTTTCAGGGTTTGCATAATCAGCATATCTCAAGCAAATCTGATGCAGAAAAGTGACTGGGGTAAAAAAGAATATCAAAGCTGAATGTTCTTACCATCTGTTCAATTTATTTCATATACCATGTTGCTGGTCTTAATCCAAGTCCAAATAGTCTTGTATCCATACTACAGCTGACATCAGCTGGCCTGTCTTTTGGCTGTTGGTAAAGGAGAGGGAAGGCTGAGGCAAGAGGACTGATCTTGACACATTGCATAGAGTATTTAGAGGGGAAAGTTTGCACTGACATTACCTCTCTCAGGAAGACAACTTCATTTGAACTCAAAACAGTACTTTGAAGCCATGTGTAATTGTCAGGGCTTGTTTAATTCAGCATTTCCTCCCATGCTGAATGTTGACTTGGGTGCATGACTCAAAGGTATACTAAATTTGCTGATGACACTTAATTGGCACAGAGATCTTGACAAATGAGAGGGCTGTGCAATCACCAACTGTACCAAGTTTAACAAGGGCAAGTGCTGGATTCTGCACCTGGAATGGGGCAACCCTGGATGTACATTACAGACTGGGGAACGAGAGTCTGGAGAGCAGCCCCACAAAATGGGATCTGGGGGTCCTGGTCAGGACCCTCATCCTGGAAGATGAGTCAGCAAAGGGCCAACCATGTCCTGGGATGCATCAAGCACAGTGTTGCCAGCTGGTCAAGGGAGGTGACTGTCCTGCTCCACTCTGTGGTAGTGTGGCCTCACCTCAAGTCCTGGATGCAGTTCTGGGTGCCATAACATATGAAAGATATAAATCTGTTAGAGTGTCCAAATGAGGTCTATAAGGATGGTGAAGCGCCTGCAGGGGAAGCCGTGAGAGGAGAGGCTGAGGTTACTTGATCTGTTCAGCCTGGGCATGGGAGACTTCGTTGCAGTCTACAGCCTCCTCAGGAGGGTAAGTGCCTGGGGTGATCTCTCCCTGGTGACCAGAGAGAGGATCCGAGGGAATAGCCTAAAGTTGTGTCAAGGAAGGTTTAGGTTAGATATTAGAAAGAGGTTCTTCACCCAGATGATGATTAGACACTGCAGCAGGCTCCCTAGGGAAGTGGTCATGGCACCAAGCCTGACAGAATTCAAGTGTTTGGACAATGCTCTTGGGTGCATAGTGTGATTCTTGGCAATGTCCTGTGCAGAACTGGAAGCTAGACTTGATGATCCTTGTGAGTCCCTTCCAACTCAGGATATTCTGTGGCTTCGCAACCTAAATTCTATTTCAATATAATTAGTTTGGTTTGATTATAAAGTAGGGAACAAGATAAAAATTGTATGGAAGGAAAAATACTGACTTCTCTCTTGGCCAATCCATTAGGTATAGCCTACAATACAAGTTTTCAGTTAACTTAATGGAGTAACTTGTAGAAGTGGCAAAAAGAAATAACTTAGGAGGACATTACCATTAATCTCTGCTGATGAACAAGAATGTGGAACAAGAGTTTTAGGGATTTTTTTGAATTGTATTTTTGATGTATGCATGGTCTGACTTTCAATTTTATCTGTCAGACTCAGTTTTCTGGCTGCTGCTGTTCTCTCTTTCTGAAAAGAGGGCTCACAAGGCACTGTTCTCCTCTTACTGACTCCTGTTCTTGACTTTCTGATCATTGCACTGTTTCCTTCTCTAATACAATGATATCTTGTATGGGTAAAAACAAAGAATGGTCTTTCTGGTTTCCTTTGTACTACCTGCCACACCTGAGGGATTTCCTGCGGCCAAGGAAATGGTATGGCTTGGGTTTGACTTTTCCAGATCCTGGTACGTTCAGAGCAAATGTGTTTTCTGAGGACTTTGCCAAAATATAACAATAATCATTTCAGTATATATAATAATCAATCATATTTTGATTAAATATAATCAAAAGCCTTGTAGCTTTGCCAGAACAGGTGGAATTTGTCTGTAGTAAGGACAACTCCCTTTCCCAAATTTCACATTTATTGCAAGAAAACATGTTCTCCAACATTGAAGTTGATTGCTGTTTCTTTATTTTTATTCCATGAATTAAAAACATTGAAGCAAGTAAGGATCACTCTGAAGAAAAATCTAATCTCAGAAGAGTTACGTTTTGGTGATGATGATTTTGTGGTGGAAAACGAGAAGTTTAACTACAACTATTCCGTGTCCTTTATTAAATATATTATATGGCGTGTGTATATGCCAGAAACCTGCTGAACAGAAACCCTCTTTTGTTAGGGCAGGTGGCATGCCTGGTTGGACAGCTGTGTCAGAGACTCATGGTACATCATACTGAACATGTATTGGGTTATTTTAAAACAAAAACTTCAAAACACTCGTGAGCTTGATCCAGCTGAAGATGACAGTTGGTATAGGATTCATTAATTTAGGAGATGGATCAGCTCCTAAATTATTCTCCCTTTGCATAAAACTGAAAGAGAAGAAATTCAATGAGTTTTGCTGTAGGTATAAAACTAATTGCCACCACTCTAATTTCTAGGCGTTTTCAACTCTTTTTAAAAATGAACTATAAAAATAACCCTTCTTTTTTGTTATCTCTATTAATGGATTCTATTACCTAGTGGTAGTACTTTAATCCCATCACCCACCCTTTCTTGTAATTTTCCTGAAATCTATCGTTTGCAGCATGTGGCAGTGGAGGCTCTTAAACAGTCACATATATTTATCCTTAAGAAGCAGGTTTTTCTGGGGTTCATGCTTGAGTCCGTTTTTCTTATCTTCCTCAAATGGCCAAAGTTAACTGATTTGAAAGGGCCTCATTTTAAATTACATTCATTCAGTGAAAACAGAAATTAACACTTAGAGACATCTATATGCTAATGATTGTAGCTCAGGGAATACCCTTCTAACCTTTTCAAACGGAGTTGGTAAAAAGCCATTTCACTTGAAAGCAACTTAGTAAAAATGGTAGATTAATTAAATACAATAAAATTTCCCTAAAATCTTTATCCCATTTATCACTTATCATTATTTTTCCTTTTCACATATGGTACCTTAAATCCAAACTGAATGTTCCAGGATGCATTTATTAAAACTGTTTTTATAGTGACATCTATTAGATGCTGAAAAACAGAGGTTAATAATGTCATGAGTTTTAGGGATGGCATGCAAACAGAGGTGAAAAAAGAGCTTCATCTATCACAGTATATAAGATACTAAGTGTATGAATTTTGGAAAAAGGGTCAAAAATGCGTAGGGGAAGGATTTCCTATAGCCCTTCCAGATGCTAAGCAGTGAACTGAATGAGAAGATGCCAAGCTTTCAGATCTTTTAAGGGCATCCACATCCATTAGTGGGTTTACTGTAAATGCAAAATATTACTATTGCTGCTTATAGGCATATTTATTATAGGTGCAGTTCCTGTTTGTTCTTGACTTTGTTTGTAGGAGGTTAGAATTCCTGAAGAGGATAAATAGAGTATTGCACATATTAAGCTCCTTGTGCACGCTGGTATTCTACCTCGTAGTACCTGTGTTACTGCCTCATGTGTAACATTTCTTAGATAAGGTCACTGCTGTATATAGAGGGCTTGCAGGTCCTTGAATCAAATTCCTATTTGGAAGAAAAAGAAAAGCTTGTGGAAGCAGTCTTTATTGTTCTTAAACTGACTACTGTTCATGTCGTGCTTGTTCTTAGAGAAAAAAATTCTAAGAAAAAGGCCTAAAAACCTAATGCCTGATGCTTCTTTGAAGCTACCCATCTGATTAGTCTTGTAGATCCTGATATGAAGTCAAACTAGGGTCAAATAAAGTATTAAGCCCTGGAGTAAGATGTGTCTGCCCTAGGCTAGAAGCAATTTGCAACTCATACTTAGTTTAAATTTAATAGCAGTAAAAATCCTATTGAAACAAAATGTGGCAATTATTGCACTTGAAATTCCAGTGCAGGAGAGACTGGAAGGAGGTCATGAATTTGTACTTGGTTTACTGATGAAAATCTGCAAAAGTGGTGTGCAGATCCAAAAGAATCATAAGCTTTAGTAACACTTACTTAAGCAGGTGTTATGGAACAACTTTCTTTCCACCAAGTAGAAGAGAAGCCTGGGAACCTTTCTGGTTGGCTGAGTAGTGCTTTTGCAAGCCCTGAGGAGGCAGGCGTGAGAGGCTGCCTTCAGCTCTAGCTCAGGAGAGAAAGAATCAAATACGGTGGGCAACCAGACAAGAGAAGATAGGTGGGGACAATCCCTGAGCAGAGGGACACTTGTGACTTGGGGATTGGAGGCTGAGATTTTTCTGCAGGAATTGAGGGAGAAAGCTGTCACCCAGTCTAGCTACCTTCTATACAGCAAAGGAAGAGACACTGGGAATCTTTTGACTAAGAGCTGCTAACAGGTAATATCTGATTAAAAAGGAGTAACTGTGCCTTGAAGACACACCAGAAGAGTATGTGGGGTGTGAGAGAATGGCTTTTGCAGGCTTTATTAGCAGCTCAACTGTACCCTAGGTTTTTCAGTGTTATCAGAAAAGTAATGATCTACACTGCTGTGTTTTTGTCCCCCTGGGCTGCAGAAAGACAGTTCTTAAACAGCTGTTGCTTAATGCCACAAAAAGCTAACATGACCTGGGATCAGAGCAGTTATGAACAACAGGATCTTTGTTTTTCGCTGTTCTGAGTAGGAGCTGTTCTCTCTGCTCTTATGACTTCTGGTTTCCCCTGGGTTTTAATCAAAATGGTGTCTCCTTTAAAATTCTTCAAAAATGGGAAAACACCTCATTTGAGCTGGCAGCTTTTAGTGTGTGTGCAAAAAGGCACATATTTACAGTGCTAAATTGTCTTTCAGTCTGTTGTTCCTCCAACCCTCTCCAAAAGCCAAGACAACTGTTAAATTGCAATTCTGCACCTAATCAATTTTGGAAGTAGTACTTAGTTCAGTGGCTGCCAGGAAGAAATGCTTTTCTATACTGCTTTGGCTCTGGATAAAACATGGTAGTTCAATTTTCTTAGTTAGAGTGGGACTCTGTCCTTTTTTTTTTGGACAGTTGGTACTCTAGGTTCTAGGCTGACCTAGCTAAATAAAAGCCTTGCTCTCTTGGCTGTTGTATGGGGCACTCCAGCACTGTTAGAGCTGGAGAGGCAAAGCTTTGTCCTTGTTCTCTTGCACTTCTCAAATCAGTGTGTTGAGCACAGCAGGGAACTGTAACATACTTCTGCTGCAGTCTGAGACTAGATACAGGCTTTCAGGACTCTTGCAGAGGGCAGGACTGAGAAACCAAACATCTGTAATCTCAAGTATTTCGTATATTATAAAGCTACAGCAAAATGCTTGTAGAGTTCATGACTAAGCATTAGCTGCAAGTTCAGAGGTCAGAATATTCTTATGATCATTACGCTGATTTTTGTAGTGATAGTTGATGTTCTCAGTATTCTGTATATATTTAGGAGTGATCATGCTCCTTAAATTGTAAGCTTTGAGTGTTAAACAGTATATAAGAGTTTGGATGTTTGTGGTAAATGGTCAAAATTGTACAGTGTTGCAGTCACAGTACTTGCAAAGATGTATGGAATGGAAAAAGGGATGAACAGTGGAAAATGAGCAAGTTTCAAGGCACTGTGTTGTTAATTAAGTGTTGTTAATTAACAGTTAACTTTAGTTAACTGTTAGTTACCTGCAGTTTAACTAATCTTTCCTCTAGATCTAAATGTGGGCATCCATGCAGTTCTCCTGTTGGTACAAGAATATTTTCTAATGAAGGGTGTGTAACTCCCAAGGTAGTGACTAGGAGTGTCTGTGTGTATGTGTCTCCCCGGAATTAAAACTGAGAAAACAACAAACCCCTCTCAACCTCCATAAACAAAACAAAATAAATGCAAACAAAACAAAATAAATGCAAAAAACCCTCATTCATTGATTCTTTGCAGAAAGAAATAATGACAAGGTCTATAAAGTATTGTAGAGAGGAAAAAGTATTTTCAGTGGAGAGAACAAATAAAAATGGTTGCATTCACTGTGCCTTCCATGAAATAACATCTGATACCAACGTGTTTTTGTCACCTTCTGTACAAACTGTGTGCCCATCACTTCTTTCTGTGGGTGCTTTGAGGATGCTATCAGGCAAGAACTTGGTCCTCAGTTTGCACACTTTCTGATACTACATTCTGTGATTTCTACAAAGAGCTAAGAATATATTGTTTGTGTGTGCATACATCACATTTTCAGTTTGGTTTAAGGGGGAAAAATTTGTGTAAATCCTGTGGGTTAGATGTTACAATTATGACATATATATATATATGCTGTACAGTGGTGGATTTATTGCTTAATTAGCAAAGCACTGGTATGTGTTCTTTGATGTTCTTTGTTTTTGAACTTATCTGTGTACATTTAATTTGTTCTGTTTACTTTTTTCCACCTCTTCTGCTAAAACAACTGAAGTAAAATTGGCTGTTTGGTGACATGTTACTGCACTGGTGCTTGGTACCTTCACAAAGTCCACGTGTTGCTAGTGGCTTATGTCTCTTGCTCCTGAACAACTTAGTTAAATGGGAGCTGTCACCTGGGGGCCACTGGCTCTTTTTTCCTGGAAAAGGGGAACAAAAGCAGAGGAATGAGAGCATATAGGATAGAGGAACTTCATGGTATTTTGATCTAAGACCCAAGACACTCCTTTTTACAGTTTAGTAACAATTTGGAGAGGGACCAGATATCCTGATGGCTGTCCTTGGTGGGGTTGAATAGAGCTCTTTGTGCAGTGACAGTGGGAAGCTGGAGAACTGATGGAAGTCAGGACCTTCCAGAGCTGCTTTTTGTCTTTGTCCCCTGTCCCAAGGCATATGAATGTGTGGAGCTTTGAGCTCCCTGGAGTTGGTGGGGCAGGTGACTGACTTGAGCTCCATGTACCCTGAGAAGTCTCTTCATGTCTGTCAGTAAACCTACCCAGTCCTGATTCATGGTCACTGTGCCAGACTGGGCTTCTATCTCAGAGGTGTCAGATTGCTTGTCTTCAGTCTGTGGTTTATAAAAGTAAAACTACATATAAATCCTTCTGGCACTGAAATATAACTGGATTTGCAGGAGTTTAGCAAGCTAAAGCAGATCCTGCAAGTTGAGCAGATATAGATTTTAAGCAATAGAAAAACTTGACTGGGAGAATTTCATAAATTGTGTTTGCTGAATGCATCAGTAAACCAATTGTTTGGTTTACCATGGTATGAAAATTTAGTTAGCTGACAGAATTATCTATCTTTTGAAGGTTGTACTCCCTGCAGCAAGATCAAAACTGACACTGTTTATATTAATGAAGGTATTTTTAAATGGATAGCTATATTATAGTTATGAATTGTCATGGTTACAACAACAGAAAGGAAAAGCTTATCAGAAACCTTCTACATAAAGATAACTGTAAAATTTAAATCACTTAATAGTTTATTATAAAAATGAACCAAGTCTCTTTTTATGAAATCTTATTTTCAATCGGTGATGCTCTGCTTTACTGTGTTTGCACAAGTTGTGGCATAGACCTCTAAATCTAGAGCACATATAGAGTACAGCATGATTGGGAGAAAAATGTTCTCTTGTGGCCTGTTATAACTATCAGATGATGTTATTTTTTAAAGAAACTGTGAATTTAATTGGAGTACTGCTTTTCAGGCTTCTTTGAATGGTGTCAGTAGGATAAGGTTGTATTGTAACTGTCTCTGTCACTGACACTATCTGGAAAAAAGTCTTCAAGGTACTCCACCATTCCCCTTTACCATTTTGGGACAATATTCAAACTGGCATTTTGGCTGTGATGTGTGAATTTGGTACATCTTGGTAGTCAGCTATTAAAAAACATACCCATGTCTTAAATCACCCCTTCCACATGCTCTACCAAAGCGCTTATGCATCCTTTTGGAAATAAAGCATTAATTGCCATGTGTTGAATTCTTTCATTGCCTGAATTAATGTAGATACAAATGCAGAGTTATGATGATTACGTTTAACATATATAATAATAGTGCAAGTGTCACTAGGGTAAGATTTCATCCCCATTCAGAAGTAAAAAAGGAGGATGAATGGAGTTTTAGGAGTGGTGGGGTTTTCTTGGGTATCCTCTCTCATCTTTGAGATTGTAGTTACTGCTGAAATTTATTTCCCTGCTTTCATATTTTTTTTTTTCCCCTCGGAGACTTAATGTAGAATTTTCCATTGTAAATGCTTCTGTATTTTTGAACATGTTTCTTTAGAATATAAACCCAGCTTTTTGTGGTAGGTAGTAGCAGGCTGGTGATACTGCTTCTGAAAAAGTTTAAGAACCAATTTTTTTCTCTGCATCTTGATTAAAGAAACATCCATGTTCAATTACACGTAATTTCAGCTGATTCAGTTGAAAAGGAAGACAATTAGTTTTCTTTGCTTCATTATATGTAAAACTATAAAATCCAAGAAGTTGCTTGCTATAAACTAGTCATTTAGAATATTAGTGGAATGGAAATCAGCTCGGGCAGGGTGATGTGTGTTGGAACCAAAACTAAGCAAGCAGTTAGCAAAACAAGGAGAGCAAAAAGGATTTCCTGCATGCATAAGCAAACCATGTACATTACAGAATTTAAGTGAAGGAAAATGTGAGTTTAATGGATTTCTGGAAAAAATGTGTTGCCTACTTAGTTCCTTTCTACTCTGTCTCTGCTGGTAGAGATTTATTTGTCTTTGCACAAGGTTTTAGGTATTCTGTTCCTATAATAAGAGCACAGCAGAGCCATGTAAGGACAAGGAGAAACCCTCTCAGGAGGGAAGAAGGACACAAGGCCAGCTTTGAAGGTTTGGGTCTCTCATGCTGTAGCCAGGCACAGAGCCAAACATCCAACTGATACCCAGTGTATCACGTGTAGAGGTGACAATGGGTTTGTAATCCAGCCACAACAACATTAGTTAATGACATACTGCATTAGAGCGATCTGTAATTTTAATAAGTGTTTTATGGAAATAGATCCTTTGGTGAAGTTCAAGGAATTTAGTGTTTTCAAACAGGAGAATGTGATGAGTTACATAAGGGGGGGGAAAAAAAGGCACAAGCATGCACAAGGTTTGGATTTTCACATGTGCTTTTCAGTCATGTGATTGTATGGGTATTTGTACTAGCTTTGTGCTCTGTGTGAATGCAAATCATGGATAGTTTGTTTGGTTTTGAGGCTCTTTGGTCTTTGGTATCTGTTCCCTTTTGGAGTGTTCATTCACTACCCTACTTTCCCTCTTCCCCCCTTCCCCCCCATCTTCTCCCAAACAAACCTGAGAGTTATAATATTTACATCTGTACATCTAAGGAGATACTTCATGCTGGCACTGCTTATGGCAGAGCTTGCTAACCACGAATCAATGTCCTTAAAGGAAAAGGCAGATTATGGCAAATGTAAATTGCCTTTCCCCCTCCCCCTCACCTTCTCTGGCTCACAGAGCTTTTAGGCTCTATGAACCATGCTGGGATCACTATTTATATAAAACTTCCGAGGCTTGTGTCCACCCGGCCCTTTTCTGCTTCCCTCCAACCCTACCCACTAAGTACTTGTTGTGGGACTTTTTGGAGATTACTAAATGTAGTCCATTCAGTACCATCTCTCCCATCCGACATAACTCAAGAGTACAAGACTAAAAGGAAGCTTAATCCACTGGACAGCTACAAAATACTTCCTGCTATCCATAATAGGCTGCTCAAATGAATCAACAAATCTAATTTTTCCCATCCTTGTGTTTAAAGTTTAATCTCAGCTGAAATCAGAACCCAACAGGTAATCTGCTGATGCTGTGAGTGCCCAAAAGTAGGTATATCTCTTAAGACCTTGCAGATATCTGGCAGTATCCTGTGTGTTCTGTGACTCACAGGATGAAGCTGAAAACTGAGCTATTCAGGATTTTTTGTTTAATGTTCCCAACCCCATCCATGTCCTTATCGTTAGAATACCTCTCTGACATGAATTTGCCTGTGACCAAAGGGAGTGAAAGCTGGTCCTCATCTTTGCACTGCTAAGGTATTAAATAGCTGGTATGAAGTGCAGGCACTGTGAAGTAAAATGCAGAGCAGGGTTGCTGATGCTGTAGAATATCACAGGCAAAGAACTTTCACATTTTTTGAAATCACAGGGAGAACTTGATTTTTATAATTAAAGGCACAGTTCTTCTGGTTCTACCCCTGTAAATAATCCTATTGACATGGCAATTCATAATTCCCTGGTCCTAACTTGACAGTGCTCACTCAGAAATAATTTAACTTTGGAATTTTGTTATATGCCAGTGAGTCTCAAGGTGTCTGGTGTTCAAAAGGAGGGATGCATAAAAATGCCAAATGGTTCACAAAAGAAGATTTGAAATAGTGAACTCATCCTTCTTTGCAATCTATTCTAATTTGTTCTGTCCTTCTGTCATTTATAGTGACAGTACTTTTTGCTGTTTGGAGGAGGAAAAGAATCTTGGGTCTATGTAAAATGTAGGTAATTTGTAGAGCTATACATGCAACAGACCTCATGAATAATAACCCAAAACTTCAGGCTCCAGCTTGTCTATTTTTAAAAATAGACAAACCACGGGCTTTTTGAACAGCTGTATACATCTTGCAACCTATTAGACAGGAAAACAGTACTAATTTTTCCTTTCCAATAGGAAATTTCTTTAAAGTCTACTGTCTCTTGAGAATAATGTGTATATTAGAATGGAACCTTTAAGAACACTTCTCAAGTCCTATGGATATAGTATCAGAAGGAACTCTCTAGTATCAGATGAAGACAGTTCTGCATTTTGCATTTTAGTAATAAACTTTAGCTAGTAGAGTGTTGTGGATGCACTGAAGTTAGAAAGTTGAGTATATTTGGTTCTACTCTGTGATTCAAGCTATGGTTCAGTGCCCCTCATGCATAATTCTTGTAGCATTGGATGAGGGATGCTGTACAATACACCTTCAAGCACTAATGAAAAGGCAGCAATGGTGCTTCTGTGCAAGCCGCTCAGGATACAGAAATGAACTTACTTTTAACACTGAAAATAAAGTACATATTTTTCAGTTAATATTTACAGTTAATTCACTTACTGTTCTTCATTTGCTGGTAACTACATGGAGGAAAACTGCTATTACTTTATGCATCGTGTACTGGAGCATACCCTGCTAAGGACATGGGATTTCTCTCTATGGCATATTTTGAAAGTATTGTTGATGTTGTGACCCGAGGTGTTACTGGTGATGTGTTAATGCCTCCTGTTAATCATTCTGAATATGCCCTTGCATTGTGCTGAGATGGTGCAACCTATGCTGACATATGCGTACAGTGAGTAGCATTCCTGCTCATTGATTTGAAAAGAACAGTCTTAGGAAGAACTGAATGGAAGAAAATGGAACCTGGGATATCCAGGAGAATGCGTTTGTAAATACTGTTTGGCTTGTAGAATATGCTCGTAAAAAGATCTACCCTAATTACGATAGGACAACATCTTTACAGTATATTTTGGATATGTATTTGTGCTTTTTAGGAGAAGTAATGTAGGCAGAAAATTTCTCATCTCACTGGATAAACTGGAAAAAATACAGCAATAGATTCATGCAGGTGACATCTCTGACAAAGAGACTACTATTAAACAAACAGGATGAAACGATTAATTTCAGTTGTTTAAAGTTCTGCTATTGTGCAACAGTCGTGAGCTTTGGGTGGTCTTGTATCATTCTGCAAAGTGTGGGAACTGACAGCGTATGCAAGCAGTCCCAGAAAGGTAATATCCTTATGAACTTTAAAACTTTGTAATAAATATAATTCTTTTTCCTTGTGTTTTACCTATGGAATTAAGGTTAGCTGCCTACGGCATTAAAATTATGACCTAAAATGTTATTAGTCTCAACAGAAAGGCCAGAGAATTAGTTTTCTTGTGCAAACCCTCAACCCTTTGGGTTGTACTTAAGAGTTTATTTTAAAATTGGTTCTCCTTCCTTGCAGTCTGGGAAGACTGAAGGTACCAGATCCATCTACTTTCCTTCATTCAGCAGTAAGGTTTTCTTAAGGAAGAAGATGGTGGTCTTCACACTCATCCCAGACATGTGTTTGTATTACTACAGGTAGCAAGTCCAGCACTGAATTCCAAAGGGTGAAAATAGTCCTACATCTAGGAAAAAAAAAAATCAAATGTATCATATCTGTTTGTAGGAGAAACAATATACTTTCTTTTTTCGTGAATTCAACTGAAATTCTTTGGAAAATACTCTTTGCATTCTGCCTGTGAAAGTTCAAACTAAAAACTTTAATTAGTTTGTAGGCCTTTTTATTATTTTATCTCTGTTCCTTATATTTGGCTTAGTCTTTGTGGTTGTACTGTATTTTCCTCATCAAATAGCTTGCTGGCTATTTTTGTCAAACAAGAACCCTGAAACTACTGCACTGGAGTGCTGAGCCTATCTGCCCATTCTGTCAACAGGATGAAAGTGAATCTCAAGCTTTTTTAATTACAAGGATAACATGTTCGCTCATCTAATAATGAAGATGGTTAGCAATTTTAAATTTTAATAATCAATTACTGAAAGTAATTCTCCATTAAACCACAAGAGAGCCATTAAATCTCAAAAGATGGAACATGCTGTATGTAACAGTAGCAAAATTTCTATTTTTAAATATCATTAGGGAATATCTGATTTTCATTTCTCTGCTTTTCTTTTACCTTTTTCCTCATGCAGACCATCTCATTTTCAGCAGGAAGACAGCACATGATCTTATAAATAATGAAAGAAAATCCTTGCAAGACTTGAGCCAATGTGTGAAATATGTGCTAAAAATCTAATTTGTTTCAATCCAGCATATTTTGACTGACTAATAAGTAAAGTGACTAATTAATATCTTAATACACGGAGGGCTGGGTGGCATGGTGGGCTTGATACACTCTCGTTTCCCCTCAGGAGACCTGCGTTCAGATCTTATGGGTATTGCAGGTGTTGAGCAGAGTTTGATTTCTCTTTTGCTGCTGCTAAAGCTGCTATCTAAAATCATAATATTCAGTACTATTGGCAGCTTCAGTTATAAGCATGTTCAGACCTGGAAAGGAGGGATACTACAACTCTGAGACAGCTTGGTGTGCTTCTCTGAGGATGCCTATCCAGTGACGAGCAAGTTGGCAAACATAAATCAATAGTTGCTTCCAGCAGAAATAAAATAACCCCGAAGTATTGAGGGGGGAGGAAAGCAATAGGTTAGTCTTGCTGTATCTGAAAAATAGCTATTTTTCTTTCCAAAGTATTTAAAATTGAAAGCTGCAGAAGTGATTTGGAGTGGTTTATTAATAATATTGGACTAGATATTAAAACATATTGTGCTTTAGTATATAATAGTAAAGCATGATGAATGTATAACTTGAGTTACTTTGTGTGGGGAAAGGACCTGAAACATCTGTACCAGTTTGAAGGAAAAATAAAGCTATAAAATGAAGAGCTGATACAATGATTAACTTCAAAATTATACTTAGTCTCCAGCTACTCAGTCAGACACTGATATTGCAGAGTACACACATCTTTCCAGAAGACAGTCCTGTGTATTAGGACTTAAAAGGTTCAGCCTGATTGTTTGAGCCCCACCACTGAATGATCCTGCCTCAATGTGTCTGATGGCCCAACACTGGAGCAATATGTGTTTCAGAGACTCTTAGTGTTAGCTGACATCAGTATCCTGCACTTGGAAGGGAAGGTCTGATGGCTTGGCTTAAATCAGAATCTGATAATATCAGCAGAAACTTTATCAATCTTTTCGAAGGATTTCAGATAGGAGATCCTTAGGAGCCCAAGTTTTCATGGAAATAAGGTGGAAGAAGGCTTAAGGGTCTTTTTTGTTTAATTGGTTTTGGGTTTGTTTTGTATGGGAATTTTTTTAACCAGAGCTGTGTACTATCCACACTTGAAAAATTTTGTTTTGCTTGTCATAAAGCCTGCTGCAGCCATTGTAAATTTGGTTTAAGGATTGAGGAGGAGGGAATTTTCTTAACGTGGAACTCTGTATCAGACTTAGGGCTGTTATCATTGCATTATTCTTAGCTTGTGTTTTTATTGATCTACCTACAGAAAAGCATGTGGGGCTCTCCTATCTCTTCTTCCGGAACTTCAGGTTACAGATATAAATTCACTCTTTACCTAAAGTTTTCACATATCTAAAGGCTGAAGTAACGTAATAAAGGCATGGTGTCCAGCTTTTTAGTTAGTTTGAACAAATTTTATTCCCTGTCTCTTTGAAAATACTGATAAGAAAACAACTGATAGAGGCAGGCTTGGAGGGGAGGGACAAACAAGGTTTTGAAGACAAAGCCATACATAGTGTCTGAAATAGAAGCAAAAAGCCTTCAAAATTAAATATAGGTGAAGACAATTGCTCTGAGTTTAACTTTATTATGTTCATCAATTAGGCAATTTGAAAGAAAAGGTGATTGGACCTGTGGAGCAAAGGGGAAGTATTAACAAGGAGAGGAGTGACAAGGTCACTAACCTTCATGGCACAGAGAAAGAGACAGATAATTATCATTTTTGGAACATTAAGGCAATATTTGGGGGTAGACTGTTAGTGAATAAACTGTAATATTCCCCAAACACTTTATTACTTTGTTTTGTGACTGCAGTTGTCACTGTAGAGCTATGAATGTTAGTTCTGATCTTTGCTCTTACTTCTATCTTCAGCTCTTCCAAAATTAATGTCTTAGAAGTTACATATCGCATGGTTCTTTTGTCAAAAATATTCTGCAGTAATTAGTAGTGCTTCTGTCCCTTTTATCAGATCTCTGTTCGCAGTGGTTGTTAGGAATGAGTTAGCTGAACCTGTGGATAGCTTGGTCAGAGGCATAAATAATTTTAGCATGGTGTAGTTTTGGCAGTTAATGGCCATCTTCTGTCTTGACTACTTGGGGATTGCTTGCTTCCATTAGGTAAAAGATGGCTTGTGGGATACTTGATTCCATTGATGTGTTTTGCTTTAAAAGCAGCATCTTCCATTTTGAGTGAGCTTCTTCTGAATATCTTAATGAGGTTTCAGAAAAGCTGGTAGATGACAATTTAACATATAGAAATATTGGGTGCTTCTTAATCTTAAGAATGCACTTAGCATGTTTTTAAAGAAGTCACGTATCTCCTAGAAGAGTTAAGAAAGTCCCAGGAGTCTGTGAGAAAAGACTATCTGCAAGGTGTCCTTGGGTCCTGCAGGGTATTCTGAGAGTAAATGAGGCCGTGTGTGAGAGCCTCTTTGTCCTCTGGCAATTTTGTTGTGTTTGAAGGCCTGGGGCTTTCGTGGAGTAGGTCTGCAGGGGGTTTTTTTTGTGTTTTTTTTGCAGCTTGGGTAGACTGTCCCTTTGATGCTGTGGTTTCAGAAGCTGTTAGAGGGATTAGATCATCTCTTCCAAATTAATCAAATGAAACTTAGTGATAGCTCTCAATTTAGAAACAAGTCAAAACACCTGAAGGAGGACTTTGAGCTTGGAAACTTCTCTGTCTTCTAACCGCTGTTAAAAATCTAATTCTATGTAGTTTGATTAAAGCTACGTTTCCAAGGAGAAGGGTCATCTCTTCTACTTACAACTGTGGAACATCATGAGTACAGAAGCACCACCGTTAGTGAGCGGAGTTGAACAAATATATTTGGACACTCAGATTTTTGAGTGTTTAGTCTTGTACATAAATTCAGGAAAATTTTGCTTCTGGACATCCCGACTTAAACTGTCGTACTGTTAGTGTGCCTGAAGAATTGCTGGGTGCTGTTTATTGGTTTGTTTTTGTTTGTGTTCTTTTTTTTTTTTGGTTCCACCCACCCCCCAATTATAATTGGCAGTGTTTTACATGTGGTTTTTTTTGTTGTTGTTTGTTTGTTTTTCTTTTTTTAGTTTTTGTTCCATCTGTCCTCTTTCTGTCTGCACTTCTCAAAATTTGGAATTCATTACATCTAATGTCCTCTATCTTCTGTGCAGCTTCCCTGTTGGCTCTGCTAACCTGGCTGGTGGTACAACTGCTTCCTCTTTTGATTACCCCAACCCTGTTCTACCGTGCTCTCAGTGCTTTTGTCGGTTTCCTTCTTGTTGTAGAGTGAACACAATTTTTGGAGTACAGAGAGAAGCTTTGAAGTGTAGGATTGCGTGTTGCAATGGCCGGAACCCTGGAAATAGTTTATCATAGTTTCACATCAATAAGTGTTGCCCAACCATTGGCAGTGAAACCACAACATCTCCCCTGAGCTATTGGTTGTACAAGCTGCCTTGTGCCAGGCTGCAGGAGAGAGTGATTAAATACTTGTTTAATGATGTGTGAATGGAGATGTAACTGTTGGCCAAGTAAATCAGCTGTCCAGGACTGCACATGAACTGTGGAGTAAGAGGTTTTCTCGTAAAGGTAAGCAGAGCAAACTCGGTTTATATTCTCAGTTTATATTATAGTTTGAAAACTCCAAACCTACAGAGCCAACAACATAGCCTGTTTCTATCCGCTAGATAGGGACAATTTTTTTAAGGTCTATTTGTTTGGATGGGACTAGGAAGTCTTCCACTATGAAGCTATAAACTTTCCTTTCCTGATTACCTTCTATTCTGTTCAAAGAGATGGGATTAGGTTTTGAGTAATAAGCTTGATGGCTTCATATAATCAGAAACCCTTAGAAAGAGAAGTAAAGAATTTATCTTAAAGAACCTAATAACTCAAAACAAAGCATTGCTGAAGTCTAACTGTTCTTGCCACCCAATCCTAGTTACTTACAGTAACAAAGAGAACTTTATCTGAAGAAATAAATCTCATTGGGAATATATATGTGCGAGAAACTGACTTTTGAAGATGAGGTAAAAAAAAAATCTGTATTGTAGTCACAATCATACTGTAGTCCCACACAATGAAATTTTAGACATGGCAAGGGAATAAAAGCAAGAGAGAAGTGGAGTCTTGAATATTAGCAAAAGGTTGAAATTAGGAAATTGGAGAATTGCAGCAAGTGTCCATGAAAGAATTCCACAATAAATCTAAGTTGCATGAATATTTATACACAGTTTTTAAGACTGATGCTACTAGATCTTCAGCTGACAGAAGACTTCTTAGTGATTTAAGCAGAATTTGAATCATTTTGGTGATCGTAGGGACAGGATTTGAGAAATGGGGGAGTGAGGAAGGGCTGATTTAGACATTCTGAGATGGATGCTGTTATTGTGGGAACAGCAACATAATCTTCCCAGGGTATCCAAATGTATCTATCCCTCACCATTTTCTCAGAGTGTGTATTAATTTTGCATCAGGCACCTGCTTACCTCCACTCCTACATTGTCTTCATAAGCATGAGCTCTGGCACCTTTCTGTACTGCTTAGAAGATGCACAGTGTTGTTTCTTATTAGAGAGAGAGGAAGGGTTGATCCCAAAGGGAACTGGCGGGTAGAAAACTTTCTTGTCCCTGCCACTGCTAGAGTTTGGGGTCAGGAATTGCTTGACAACTGCTTCTTGAAGTGAAGACTCTGGTATATATTCAGTCCTCTCTCTTGGTTAGAACAAGACTACCCTTTCCTTACCCTGGGGCAATTGTGCCTTGGTCAGCAGGCTGAATTAGTGTATCATTCAGAGCTTGACTGGGCATTGCAATGGTGCGTTGTGCTCAATGAATGTGATTTTTTTGTATAAAGCAACTGAAAAATCCCACAGCTTTTCTCTCCCCTGTCTCCAAGTGAAGGGCTCCGAATATAAAAATAAATTTTTATATTACGATCAACTGCCTTCTTCTTTGGCGCTCCTAGTATATGCTCAAGTGTTGCAGCATGTTCTGTATCTCTCTGTCTCCATGTGTTTCTTTCCCCACCCCAAAATTCTGGATTTAATAAATTGCTGGTATTCTTGCTTCCTTTATTCAGATGAAGGTCTACTCTACAGTGAAGGTGTGTAAAAATACTGTAACATAAAATGAAACATCTGAAATTTTTTTGTAAGTCTGTCTTGATATTTAAATTTAACTAGAGGAATTATCCCTTTGACAGCTCAAGGCTTTCTTTTTTCATGCAAACTTGCATAACACACTTCAGGTCTTTCAGACAAGATGCAAATTCAATGTCCTTACCACCTGTGGTCATTAAAGTCTTTGTGGCCCTCTTTGCAAGAGGAAGAAAGTTAAGGCCAGTGCCCTGGCCAAATTCCAGCTTCAGTAATTATATTCTCTCTTCCTAAAAATATCTTTGCTGTTTACAAATGAAAAATCTATGTGTTATATTCATCCCAAAATTACTTCTTGGTGATGCTGAGTACTACTAAAACTTTCAGCATGGACTGGAGAGGTTTAAGCACAGACTCAGGCAATCACCATTTACTTACCTGTCTCTAGAGCTGCCCACCTTGTACTAAACGTGTGCACACACAAATAACTAAAAGGAGTTCTCTGTAATTCATAGTTGAATTTTAAATCTCAGTATGTATTAACTGCTTTCATGATGAAAGCATTTCATACCTTGGAGGATTTTTGCTAATTGTCTTGTGTCTCTTTATGAAGAGTTCAAAGTACTTTTAAAAAATGTTCACTATCTTCTCTGTAGTTTTTTTCCTTTGTAGCCAGAAAAAGAAGAAAAAAGTGTTAGGGAAATATTTAGGTGTTTTCTGCTGCTTCTTTGTCTGTTTCCTCCAATTCTTGTTCATGTGAACAACCATTAAAATGTAATTATAAAATACCAAATGCCATTCTCGTATGATCCTTCTATTCACCGATGCTAAACCAAAAATTGTTGTTCAGTGTTTCTCTCCTGTGTACTGCCTTGCACCAGCCTGTTGCCATTTAGTATACCCGTATTTTGATAAGACACTTCCCGGAGACTTACTTTTGTGGGTAGAGAAAGGATAAAAGTATAGGGGAGGTGATAAAATTGCTTCATTCAGTACAGCTTTGCATTTAAAGGCAGGCCTACGTAAACAGCAGATTATATTTAATTTGAAATTAAATTTGTATGCTGAATATCTTTTGAGCTATGCAGCTAATGATAGGGCACTGGAACATTTGTGCAAGGGTGTAGCTGTGTAGCACTCGTGAGCAGAGAGTGGGGGAGAAGTCTGCATGGTGTGCTGGGATGTGCCAAGGAGAGTACAGTTCGTCTGAAGAACCTGATAAATGTTTTAGGATTTCTATAACCCAGTTGGTCTAGTTTGTTTTGCCGTTTTGCTAATGAATTCCCTGTACACTGTAGCTTTATAAATAAAACCGACTTCACTATAAGCTGGAACTAGCTCTCTCTTTAATACATTCAATTTTTATTGTAGTATGTAGTTTTACACCGGGAATAATACCAAAGTTTGTACCCCATGTGTGTAATCAGTGGTGCCTACTGAAATGTTTGAACCCTGCATCTGTTTGACTGTATTAAAAATAATAAAAAACAAATTGTCAAATTCTACAATGCTGATAATTGTAATAAATCAATATCACAATATTGATTACTGGTCGTATGCAATAGAAAATACGCATGCCATTTTTCAGTATGATCATGATAAGACATAATGCCAGATTGCAGTTTTGTTAAGTAAAGCTTGCAAATTACAACACCACAAACTTTGGAAATGCAGTTTTAGCATTGCTCTGTGTTCAATAATTAAATACAAAATGCAAGGAGTTGCCTTCTTGACTTTCAAATCATACTTTTGCCAAATCCAAAATGAAACACAACTGCAGGGTACTAATAAAAGTAGGCATGACTAGGCAAGGTAATTTCCTCCTGCATTAGTCTTAAAATCTTTAAGAGTCATCAGAGTTTTATTTCACTGGTTCTGGTTTAAATGGCCAAGTTTAACAACACATTAAAACTTACACTGGGGGGGATCAATTTCAAACAAATGCTCCCTTTGCAGTTGCTTCTGCATGAGGGAAAACAATCTTCTGTTGATCAGAATTTCAGTGTACTTTCAACAGCATTTAAAGTGACTCTCCTGTATGTTTTAATTGGGTTGGATGCTTGATGTCCTCTCATTTTGTTAAAGAGCAGTTTAATTTTAACAACAAGTGCTCAAGACAGTGTTTCCTTCTGCTTTGAGACTCACTGAGCACAGAATGGATGAGTAGCTGTCAGGGAGCAGGTTGCAAGTAACCACAACCCAAGTCCTGCTGTGCAGTAGATCGGTCAAAAGCAATTTTCTTTTCTTCTAAGTGACAGTGGCTAGCTCAGATCCCTAAGAAATCAAACACTATTTTATTCTGATTTGCAAATTTGTCATTTATGCCTTATGGGCTCCCTTTTGCTGGAGAGTGGTGGGATAGAAAGGACCCTAATTTAGTTTCCTGAATTAAGGAAAAACTCTGAAATGAGCTCTTCTCCGTGTCCAGTCTTTGTGTTACAGAGATGATGACATCATTTATGCTACAAATAAATAAATAAGGCAAGGAAAGATTGTGTCATAGAACCCTTGTTTATTTCTGTAGTCCTGATTTTGATAATTTCATATCCTAGACAATGGAAAGGAGGGCAAGACAGCTCTGTTGTATGACTCTGGGTGTCATTTTATGCCTTGGCATTTGGAGATTGTCCAGGTAATGAAATCAATAGGTAAGAATGGATTATTGGGACCACAATTGCATTTCCATGGAAATAGTTCTAGTGAAATATTTACAACTATTTTTATGGGGTAAATATAATCACAGTCTAAACTTCCTAATTTCTGAATTGTTTTATCTGATATCCGGAAGCTTCTTGAACCAAGAAGCCAGAAAAAATTAAATTTCACTTCTGTTGCTAAGTAGCACGTATATAATTTTATGTTTAATTTTCAGTAATTTTTAGCTGACATCAGTGCAGAAGCAGTTGAGTATTGTTTGGGGAGAATAAAATAGCTCTTGCCAAGTCCTATGTTGCCTTTTAGACTTGACTAAGCTAATTTGACAGCTGATGGTGCTTATGTGGTAGGTCCCTCTGTGACAATAATATAGATGTGCCATTATCAGAACCATTTCTTGTAAAAAAAAAAAAAAAGCATG
>VXAY01005784.1:1899443-1925218 GCA_013399855.1 Oxyruncus cristatus | reverse complement strand
TTTTTTTCCTTCTGGTTTGTGTTTCATGGATTAGTCTCTTTGCTCCAAGGCTTCTAAGTGTTGTATCTTTTATCAATCACAGGCATCCCTGCTCACCTCATGCATTTAGCTGGCTACAGCCAAAGTCTATTTATTTTTACTAGTTTCTCATAGGTTAGTAAAGGGTCAATTTTGTGAGCAGCAAACAGGTGGCTTTATATTTTTTTCCTGAATTCCCCACCACATTAGACATACTTGGCTTTTTCTTTCTAAATTAGGAGTAACAGAATTATTAGAAGAAGGAAGAGAAAGTTCTTCAGGGTCTACCAGCTACTGTTTGTAGCTGTTATCCCCCGTCAGAACTATTTACCCACCATTTACCCCAGGTACCTCAGGAAAAACACTGCCTTAGTTTGCCAAAATATGCCCATGTTCCTACCAACTTCTTCCTTCGTTCTTATAGCAGCAAGCACTGCCTGTGCCAGCCACTGACATCCTTAGCAGGTGGAGTTGTTAATTTTTCAGTAACTACCATAAGTCGTCAGTGATTATTTTCAGGCAACTTTCAAATATGCATATTAGGTAATTAAATTTGCAATAAGTGTCACTCTGTTATGCTAATGTTAAACGTGCAACCCTTTTCTTGTCCTTTTGTATTAAGGCTTTTCTAAACTGATGTGTCAATAACTAATTTTTTCCAGCTGTTCTAGATCAACAGTTATTTTCGGAGCTGTGATGTAAAAAAAAATGCACTCATCCCATTCATACTCTATACAAAAGAAATGTAGCATCTTTAGGAGTCACTTAATTGCATTCAGGTGTCATAGTCTAGCTTCTAAAATTACTTTTCTCCATTAGTGCCACTTAAGAAATATGCTTACCTTTATCCTGTTTTGGGCCTTTTGAATATGTCATGATGCAAGATAAACAAACCTTTAACGTGGAAAAGATTCTTGAATTAATAAGGGACTATCTTGTACCCAGAAAAATCTACTAATTGCAAGTAATAGTTTCAAAAATATAGAAGTCTTTCTTTTTAAGTGTCGGTGTTTCTCTTCAAATACTTTCCGGATAAGGAAATGGTTCTTATTGGGCTTGGGGTGGATCAGAGCTCAGTCCTTTCAAAAGGCTGTTTCTGTGGGGTTTTTCTCTTTAGGTGTCCTGGTATAGGACTCCAAGGTTATTCTCAGTCTTAATTCTCAGGTCTTATCTTGCACATAAAAGACTTTAGCAGTTGTTCAGAGAGAACTAGGCTATATATATATCATTGTTTTTAGTGGTGGACTTGACAGTGCTAGGTTAACAGTTGAACTCTATGGTCTTAGGGTTTTTTTCCAACCTAAATCATAGAAGGACTTGGTTTGGAAGAGACCTTAAAAATCATCTAGATCCCTAGCCACCTGAATGAGTAATTCACCAGGATTCCAGCAAGTCCTGCCAGCTTCTGCCATTCCCCCTCAAATTGCTCAGTAGAAGCAGTTACAAAGCGTTAATAAGAAAACTTTGTTCCTTCAGTCTTCCTTACTACAGAATCTTACTGGATGGACAAAATTCCTAGCCATGATAATTGGAACTGAAGAAGCTTTCCTCACTAAGAAAGTGGTGGTTAATAACTTCCAGGTACTGTGGAGTTACACTGGACCAAAATAGTCCTTGAAGAGTTTCATGTGTTTCATGCATTCTTCTTAGCCCAAAAAAGGGAAGTGAAATAACTGGTCTTTCTTTTGCTTTTCAGAAATAGTCAAACTTTTCCTTTACCCCGTAGTTCCTAACACAGCGCCTACCAACATAATGTTGATAATGCCTGGGATGATCCTATTAACATATTTTTGGCAGTGGTATTCCCTAAAGATGTAAGTCTTTCTCTGCCATGGCCAGCTTATGGACTTACGTAGCAACCAGGCTACAAATTTCTTTTCAGCTGTCAGTGAGGGCTCCCTTAGGCACAACAAAAAAGGTGGGAGCAGGTAACGAGGCATTTGGTAGCATGAAAGCATAAAACAGTTGCTTGCACTTGGTTATCAATTTTCTAAAATGACGTTTCTTATTGTACACGTACATAGTGGACATTCTAGGAGACTTTCTCTGCTGGAATATGTAACGCAGGATGCTACGTATGTTTACCTATAGAAAGTACATATTATGAGTGGAAAAGGAAGTGACCGTATATTTCAAAGCTGTGTTGTGATACACATGCATCAGGGAGCAGAGCTAATGTAGTGTGTGCAGTCTCAAGCCTTTCCACTTCCTGATTGTGAGCTCTTTCCAGCACAGCCATAACTTCAAGTGCTGCATCCCTGACAGTTTCCAACTTACCCAAATAGGCTCAGATATCTTTCCTGTGGCTCTTTTGATGTTCTCTCCTTTAAGTCAATGCCTACTTTTAAAACAAAGCAACTTTGAAATTAATGTCACAGCAGAGCCAATTTCTTTAAGCAAATCAACAAACTTGACTTGGGGAATGAAATGTTAAATGACTAAGCCCCACTTCTGAAAGTTTAAAGCGCAAGTTTTGACCACACTTAGACTGGAACAGTGACAAGGCAATTACATGCTGTCTTGATGTCTTCCTCAGGATGGGAAATGGAACATAAAAGGTTTTTGTGAAGAAAGGTGCTGAGTACCCTAGGTTGTCATGTTAATATAACTTGGAGATAGGCATGTTCAGGCAACTGTCCCAAAAGAAAAATTCTTTGTGAATATTGTTTGCTTTGTATGTGTTTAGTATGCAGAGGAAGAAATTAATTTTTTTCACCTACCAGCTAAAATACAAGAATACAAAACTCTAGGGTGATTTTTTTTTTTAAATATACTTCTGTTAATGGATTACAAGGTGAGCTTACAAAGAAATCATAGTTACCAGTGATATAGAATTTTATTGATTACGATTACATATTTAAAAAAAAAAAAACAAAAAAACAAAAAAAACAACAAAGAAACCCAACAACTTTTAGTTTTCTTGTTGTTATAACTCTTTTTGTGGTTGCCTTACTTTGAAGTACTTCTAAAATTTGCAGGATGACATGAGCCCTCATTTCCAAAGGCTTCCAAAGGAAGCCTTGTGACATAACAGAATTGACATCAAGTTAGTCAGCCACAGGGGATTCAAGGTGTGGTTTAAAGTGCTTCCAAGTCCTTTGTATAGCCCACACTGCAGTGTGTTTGGACCTGCAGGTATACATGCCCTAAAGGGGACATTACAGCTGTTATGACATTGGATATAGAAATACCTGATTTTTAGGGGTCTCATTTGTGACATGAAACCTCTACTTTGTCATTGCTGACTGATAAAAAATGCTGATAGCATAAACCATAATATTTACTGATTTCTTTTATGCAAAGACACCTATAAGGGGACCATCTAAATGAGTCAATAAGAAATCATGACTACAAGCAGTATTGAAGCACTGCATTAATTTTTCAGATCTTGAACATATACCTCTGTGTGATGTTTATAACCTTAAGTTTTTTTTTTTTAGTGTTTGATTGTGGGAGCTATTTCTTTACAAAAAACCCAAAACACGATATCCCTTTGAAGGGAATTTCTGTCCACTGGTATGAGGTGTTCAGCAGAAGGACCATCAGTCTGACTGGCAGACACTTGAACCTATATCGGGTTCAAACTCTTTTGTTTTTTATTGAGAGACCTCACTGTCGTACTATATCTAGGTTGTTTTCACCTTCTTTGCAGAAAAAAAAAAAAAGTGTTGGCCTGAAGGGAACAAGCAGGACTCCTGACTGGGGCATTCTGCTGGGAATGGGGAATCTGCTCTCCTTCTCGTTCCAAGGACTGCTTGTCTTACCCATTAACTGCTTCATACAAAGTACATGAAATCTCATTCATAAAAGCAGCTTTCCAGTGGGCTGTATGAATCCATGGTTGTTCAGTGCTCAGTAATAAGATGCTTCTGGGCATATTTAGAAGCAGAGCAAGTGTGTAAGTCTCCATAGTCCAGTGAGTGTTGTGAAGAGATACCTGAACTGCAGGCTAAAAAAATGAAACCGCAATTGCTGTGGCTGCTCTGGCTGTACTAATCATCTCATCTCAAGAAAGCTAATGCAGTTAGATTGCTTCTAGTATCTGACATGCCCTGAGAACCTTATGGGCTATTGCCTGCTGAAGTGTAGGCTGTGTCAAAGTGTAGATACTTTGTGCTGTTTCAGACAGTCTTGGAGCACTCAACAGACCTGCATTTGGCCAAAAGATGTACTATGGGAAATCTGCTTGTTTCCGAAGTGACAGCTGGAGATCAGATACAATATTCTAGGATTCCTACAAAAATATATGTAATGCATTGCAACTGAATCCCATTCCTGGGTGGACTTTGGACATCTATGGAATTAGGGAAGCATCTAGAGGCTGATACTGTTGGATTTCCAAACATGAATCTGTCCTGTCCCACCCCAACCCATCAAGTATGTGCACACTATTCCAATGAAATGGAAAGGAAAGGATAGGCTGGGATTACTGGCAGATGGCTGAGCTGTCCCCTGGGGAGGTAGGAGGTATGAATTTGAACCTTGTCAGACAGCAGAGGAAATTGATACTTTGCCACAATATAATAACACACTTGAGTGTCCCTCAAAAGCTCCTGTTGGGAGTCTGAGTTGCAGAGCAGATGCTCTCCATGGTACAACTTGCACTGTTACTCCCTGATTGCCTAAATGGAATCCTTCTGGATTTACAGTGAACTTAAAGTTCTCTCCAGCGGAACTTTGCTGAAGACCTTGCTCCAACCTGCAGTCTGAATACAGACACACATGTTTCTGGGTTCCGGTAGGAAAAGGAGACCATGGGTGCACTGAGATGAGCTCAGCTGGTTACACCACGGTGCCAGTAACACCAAGGCTACGGGTTTGATCCCTGTATGGGCCGTTCACTTAAGAGTTGGAGTCAATCCTTGTGGATCCCTTCCAACTCAGGCTATTTTGTGATTCGCAGTATGTGAGCAGCTAAAATGCTTGTTACTATACCTGTGGAGTCCTTCTGTGCTTCGCTCAAACATATTCCTGTCTGTGAATATGCATACCTAGGTGATTTACAGGCAGATCAGACTTTTTAAAACATAGTTATGCTCAACTTACAATATCTTTGTCACAGAGGTGCGGGTTCTTATCCTTCTTCAATACTTCAGTGTAACAGAATAATAGTGTAGTTTGAAGTTCTGTTCATGGAACAAAAGTTGTTTTCAACATTTTGCTCCAAACTACTCAGCACTCTGTCTTTGAAGGACAGTAAAATCTTTGCTATGCGTATGGAAAGGACCTCACATGACAAAGACTCCTGTGTTCCTGGTGTTTGGGTGTCATTTTGAAATAAAAAGTATTATTGTAGTTGCAGCTTTTCAGTGAGAATGGGAGAGAGTAATCAAGATTCTTTGTAGCTTTACGGTAAAATTAAAAGTTTAATGGTAAGAAATGTAAATTTTCTAATATGCTTTTGTACTGCAGTGACATATACAAATGTTTCTCAAGCTGAAGTCATATAATTTATATATATTCCAAGGATGACTGCTTTTCTGGTATTTTTTTGTTAAATCAAAGGTGGACATTATGGTGAAGTAAGGTTCAAATGTCTTTCTTGTGTTTTTAGCTCCCTAGTACTGTATGAACAGCTCATTTGGGCAATAACTATAAATACGTAGTGTCAGACAAACTGTACAAATGCACTCAGTTATATATATATATATATGAGTGTTTTACACAGGTTAAAATAGAAAAAGGAACACTTTCCTGTGATATCAAAATACATCTTGATTGAAGATATGCTCAGGCGTACAAGCACACACAATTATTGGTTGAGCTTATGAAAATGTAGCTCTTAATATCTGTTCTAACCTCCATTAGTAATATTATAGAGCTGTGGTCTGCATCTATATTGGTTATTTAACAGTGATAGTGCATATTGTAATTGATCTGGATAAAGATGTGAGTGTAAAGTATGGCAGATGTGCTTAAACCTTATGTCCCTATGTAGTCATATTGGCCAATGATGGCTTAATTTTTCTTTGAGGTAAAATGTGCAACTCCACATTGTGACTTGGTATAACTTTTAAATCCAAAATTCCTGTGCATCTTTATTTAAAGTGACAGTTTTTATCAAATGATACAGATAATTAAGTGCTGAAACTGAAAACCACGTCCAAGTGAAGAATTCTGCTGATTTTGTGTGTGTGATTGTTTACAGATTTCGTTCTCCATTTGCTCCCAAAGAATACACTTAAACACTCAATCAATGAATAACCTACAGCAGTTTGTTGTAGATTCAATAATGGGGAATGGTGCATTGTACCAGGATAGTCAGATATACCCATAGGGAGTGTCAGTGGTCAAAATGCTTCCATTGCCAGAAGGTAGTCTGAAAATGGTCTAGAAATTCAATACAGCATTGACCCTACATTGTATACATGATCTGCAGTCAGTTTCTCAGTTTTACTTGAAGTTTAAAAAACAGCCATTTTAATTCTAGGATTCAAAATGTATGTATAAATATATATACTGAATGAAAACTACTTTTCTTCCCTTAAAGCTGTAAGTTTGAGGTGTTGGTGTTTGTTTCCCCACCTTCTATATACAACCTTGTTTTGTTTTAGCACAAACACATTTTATGATAGTGAAGTTTCTGAAACTACAGTCTTAGAAAAATTATGCAGACTTCCCCCCCTCCATTTTCAGATATCTCTAACTGATACCAAATGTTTTCAAAATGCATAACGATACCAAATTACAGAAAATATGTATGTTGCTAGACTAACTGAAAAGCTTTAGCTCCTGATGAAATGAGAAACTGTCTTGGGTAATGAAAATCACAATTCTGTCTTTTAATGTAGAAGTTTATTTAAATATTTCAAATTGAAACAAAATGTGAAGGAAATGTTTAAAATATAAATACAAGATTATGTTTCTTATACAGAATTATAAATTATTTATTGTATAATAGAAAGCTAAACTTGTTCCTGTCTATACAGTTTTTTATTCTATTCTTATGTTTTTAATTTTTTTTTTTTTCAAGTGAGAGTAATAATTTTCTTAGTAATCCTACCTGGGACCCTGCATACTCCCTATGGCCAAATGCATCCTGTGCTGCAACTTCTTGGATGGAACAAAAACTTCCTGCTAATTGACATATCACCTTGCTCCAGTCTGCTGACCATTCTAGGTAAGTCGGACACTTTTATTGTGCAGTGTGTTTCTTGTTTTCTAAATTGCCAGTGAAGTCTTGCTAAACTAAAGCGAACGTGCGTTGCCTTGCCCTGTGCTTCAGATTGATGCATATTAAAGTGAGCATTGCTACCAAATACTCAGGAAAAAGTCATTGCACTTAGTACCTTGAGTTATGCATATGACCGTAAAAGTGAGATTACACCACTTGTGATTTTTTTAATGTACAGTGTTACAGGCTGGCGTTCAGAATTGAGAACACAGCTCTAGGACTCGCTTCCCAAGTGGAATTCTAATTGTTCTATTAAAATATCAGTCCTCAACTCTTTGGTTCAATTCAAAATTTTAAGAAGACCTTCCTCCCTTGGGGTTGTTTGTATGATGAAATATTTAGCTGTATCTTATTTAAGAGATGCAAATGTTTCATGAAACCTTTCTGAAGCTTTTTTTCTGAAGCCTAGAAGTGTTTTGTTTTGCCAGCTGTCTATGAAAGTTCAGTGCATAAAATGTTAGAAGCCTGACTTTTTTCTATCTTGTATATCTTTGAAAAATCGGTTTATGGCGAGTCATACATCATGTATCTAAGACATATGGGAATAGTTAAAGATTAAGGTAAATAGACAAATTGAACTGCTTTAAATCATTTTTCCCTGTTTCACTTTTATGAAAGAGTTTATGAACAAAAGCTGACATTAAGCAATCACAATAGGCTATTCTATATATTTTAGACAGTGGTAAAGACTTTAGTGTCAGAAAGTGTTGCATCACTGATACTTACATCAATTTGATTGGTGTCCAAGTTTTAAAAATGTTACTTTGTCAAGTCATAACCTTTTCTGAGTCTTTCATTTGTCATTGTTTTGATGATTATATCTTAAGAAAAAAAAAAAGAAAAATGTTCTGTGCATCAGGAATCATATCATAGTTCATAAGGTTTATCAATTTTTTGGATAAAATTAGTGTTTTTCCTCTTATGTAATATGATTGCTTAGATGTTTTGGTGTAAAGCTTTCATTTTAAATACAAAGATTAGCAATGTCACTTAAGAAAAGTTTGTTAGAAATGCATTTAAATGAAATAGCAGAATGCAGTTTGTCTTGCAAAGTCATAAATGAGAAGACGTATTCCCACATAGCCACCATACTCTGGCTGCTATTGACAATAGTATTGGCGTGAGCTGGGGGCTCCCAGACCAAAGGAAAAAGTGTCAGCTGACAGAGCAAGGTAATTCAGAGTATGAACTTGATATAAGCAGATGAGTATTTTTGTTTTTATCTTGAATGGTTGAACCAAATGTGGCGATTCTGTAGACATCGAATAGCTAAGAGGCAATGGATCTGTTTTGCCTATTTGCATTTAAGTCTTTGGCAGGAACTTAAGAAATGTGAAACAATAGGGGTGTGCACTAACAATGCCATCCACGGTTTAAAGTGTTGTTTCCTTTATTTTTTGATTTCAGAGCAATTATCTGTGTTGTCACTCTGCAGTGCTGAGGGCTGGGGTGGGTGTTAAAGATGTTGCTAAGATGAATTGACCATATCTAAATATTTCTGTGTACTTATAGGAAGCTTCAGGGGGGAAAACTACCAAGCTACCAGTATTTTATTTAGATCCTTGGGAGGCAGCTTAGCCAAGTGATCTTAGAACACAATTTCTTCAAAATGTCAACTAAATATAATGATTGTTGTAATGTTTTTACAACTATTTAATTTATTCCTTTACAGTATTTACTTGTCAGGTAGTTGTAGGGAGATCGTTACTACACATACTTTGTAGGCCTTATATTCTTTAATTGTTTAGTGCTAGTCTTGTAACTAATAGCTAATTTGGTTTATTTTTGCTTCATTCAGTAATATGCAGTACACCAGTGATAACTTTGATCATGCTGGAAATTGGTGGTTTATGTCAGTCTGTCTGTGTATAAACCAAAAAAAATTCTGGTATATGTATTCTTTTGCAAAAAGGTAATTTTATTTCCAGTACAGATGAGGAACCAAAACATAGAAACAAAATAACATTTAATACTGCAAACGTTCTTTTCTGTGGCAAGGTAATAATGTTGCTTTGCAGCTATTTTTAATGGGTCACTGACTGTTTTGAATTAGAGGATGTATTTGGATTGTTTCTATGCACTATGTTAAAACCAGACACTGATTATTTTCGGTACTATGGGTGTTAGTGCAGCTTTTTAGTCTGTGTGGTAGGAAAGTGCTTTTTTCCTGAAATCCAATGCTACCTTCCCTGCCTATTGAATTAGCTAAAAATAAGGTAATTGATGAAAATCCTACAATATTAAAAGACCTCCTAGGTGAGATATATTCCCTAAATTAGTGGAGAAATTACTCTTTACTTTCCTAGATTAAATTTGTATAATAAACTTGATTATTGAATTACATAGCAATATTTTACATTAAAAAGATATCTTATCATGACTTGCTGCTAAGGCAACTTCTTTCTCTCCTTTTTTTAATACTGTCTATGGAAAGAGTGCCGGTAAGCTTAGCCTGCCACCCAAATGTTGTTCAGTTTAGGCAGGGGAGCTTTAACATTTCAATCACAAGAGGGAGCTGTTGGAGCTAAAACTGCTAGAAATGCTCACTTATGCATTGCCGTTTTAATTGATACTGTTCGGTTCTAAATATTTAATGAACTATATTAACAATTATTAGTTTCCACCATCACACCCTATGACTACCACTGACATGCATTTTCTAAGAGAAGTAGGAAAACAATAATTAATGTGAACAAACCTGTATATTGGCAATAATATATTTGGTGTGTGTGTGGGAACAACAGCCCATCTTTTCTCCTTATGTTGGTGGCAAGCTTAAATCTGCTTCAAAACAAATAGTCTTGTCAAGCAGTGAAACATGACTTTTGTTATAGAAACCTTTGTTATTAATTCATGTTGTTACGTATCAGAAGTCTGTGGGTCCAACTTTTCTAGTGTCTCTGGTAGGAAATTGAGTGCACACATGAATGTCGTATGGTGAAGAATGTCAGTTCATATGAAAATTGAAGAATTATCTGTTTTCCCCCTGCAGTTATGCACAAAGGCATCATTGTCAGTTGCCTTTCTTAGGCCTTCCCTGCAGGCATGATCAGACTCAAGCAGACAGCTATTTTCCTTTAATTTTCCACAGCAAGTCAGTAATGCTTATGATTATTGTGAAGTCAGGAAAAGTTTAGTTTCATCAAGTGACATGTAGTGTTGCAATTAGTTACTTAAGCACTTCTTATAAAATTTTCTGCTATGGTATCTGGCTTGTCAGATGCAGCTAAATATTAGCATCTCGTATTAAACAGGATGGTAAAAACCCCTGGCAGAAAGCACAGCTGACAGCTCTCAACATGAGCTGAATGATCACTCACAATTGTAATCGATTCTGTAAGTACTGAACACAAACCCCCAGGCAATTGAGGAAAATAGGATGATGAAGGACTGCAAACTAATACGTTACACATCTTCATTGATTAGTCATTGATTAACCATTATTTTTCTGAATGACAAACAGCTAGTGGTAAAGTAACTGAAGCCGATGATTTATTTACATGTTAGACAGAAGATGACTTCTTTATTCAGCTGATTCTGAGCTAATGTGAAATCAGAAGGCAGCAACAGTTTAAGAATAAAGGCAGGTTTATAATTTATTTTTTTTTTCAGCATTCCCAGATTCAAAATGTTTTTACTGGGAATAAATTTAACTAGATTTTTCATGCAGCACATAAAATTCAAATGCAGATTATCTATATGGTACCTGTAGTATAACTACATTTAAAGAGATCATTTTATAGACTTGGTATTTACAAGAATATTGATCAGTGTTTATTGAACTTTTAATTTAATTCTCTGTTTTGTCCAGTGCCTTATTGGCAATTAAACACAGCTGGAGAAAAGGCAGAATAATGGTTTGCAATGTAACCGCTATCTTGATTATTCTGAAAATACCTCCAACCCCTAGTTTTGAACACCCCATGGAATTAAGAATCACGTAATTAGGAAACAGATTTAGAGATCAGGTTTTTTTCCTTTAATACATATCAAATGTCTAATTATAATCAGCTTCTACCAATACAGTATGAAATAAAACTGATTGCAGTGAAAGATGGGTGGGGGGTTGGACTAAGGTTTCTGCCAGTCCAGTGGGTTTGGTTGAGGGTCCAGCTGACATTTTCCCCTTCTGTTTTCTTCTGTAACCTCTTTTATTTTTTAAAAATTATTTTATTTTTCTTCCCTGAAGAGATAAAAAAAATCTATTTCTAGTGAATGCTTAAATCAGTGTAGGAAAAGAGGCCTATGATACTGTCTGTTTGAGAGATTCTGTGGTACAGTCTACTTCAGCTATGAAAGTATTGTGAACAATGCCTGTTATTTATTAGTGATGAATCACTAAGAGTATTCACTTTTGTCTGTCATAGCATTAATTGTGATGAGTTTTTTGTAAGCATGTGGGTATGTTTCTTCATAGGGAATTATGTTCCAAATTAACAGTAATAACGTGCACTTAATCTAGAGTGCTAGTTATCTGTGATGTGTATTAACTAGTTATCAGAGAGTTTCAGTGAAAGATGTGTGCTTTCAGGAAATATGAATGTAGAATAACTATTTAAGGGAAATTCATCACCATTGCAAGATTTAAAGGTTAATTATCGTATCATATAAATTAAGAAAGGAAAGATGGCAATAGTGCTGCAGTTGAAGTGCAAATGTGTTTGATACTACCTCTAATAACTGTTCCATTATCAGACACACAATTGTGCAGTTCTGTCTCCTGGTCGTAATAGTTTTCAAACTCTGTAAATTCACACATTAAAATATCACTACACACTTGGCCGACTTCTTAAGCATCAAATTTCTTCCTCCATTTTATGGTGAAAAATTATCATATAATTTTATGTTCTGTATGTGGCTTTATGAGATGCTTACTTATAACTGGATGGCAACTGATATGCAGCTGGTATCTTCTGATCACGTTTAGTATGAACCTCTGTTACACTGTTAGCTTTATGTTGAAATGCTTGTCAGCTGGAACTAAGCATGATCTCATTTCAGGGTTTGAACATTTTTTACATTAAAAAAAATAAACCCCCATGCTCCTTGTGTTCAGGTCTGTAACTTGCTTACAAAAGATCTCCAGGACAGTGATGAATTTATACTATTATTACTTTTGACTTTCTGCTATGAAAGTTGAACCAGTTTGCCTCTTGGCACATCTACTTGTCCCCTAGTTTCAGGACTGGGTTGTATTGGGCAGCAGAAGCATTTGACCAGGCACTAAGTTGCTGCTTGCTAGGCAGTTCCATGTTATGAGCCCTGAAACGATGGTCCATATCCATTTGACACGTCTTAATTATAAATCTCTACTTTCTCATGGCTGATCAGTCCTCTGCATTTCCGAGGAACCTGCAGCACTCCTGCCTTGTGCTGCACGATGAGCATTTGCAACTGAACACTGCTGATTGCTTTAACAAGTCTGGAAAAACAGCAAAAGAAAAATTGCTTTTCCAGTAAAACCACAAGGAAAAACCTCTAGGACAAAGCATGAAAATAATCCGTTCCATTCCTGCTACGTGTGCATTTTCGATACATGTTTCTGGTTCCTCGTGTAAAAATGGGTAAGAAATCCAGTGAATCCTTGTAGAATTTTGTGTGTCATACTCTGTTTGTGTTACCCATTTAAATTACCAATTAAGGACCCTATCCGCATGAGCAAGAGTTTGTTGTGGCCTGCTATGTAATGCTGGTACATACTTCGTAATTGAAGAAAAGAAAGAAGTATTTTGGATTTTTCCTCTCCTTCTTATGAGTCCAGATATGTTATCACAACTGCACATGGGGTAGAATATGCCTTGGTGTCTTCAAGCATATTTAATATCTTTAATTTTTTAAATGAAAATGTAGTTGTCAATTTTAAACTAATTTGGATGGACAGCAATAAAATGCAGACCTCACTTCAAATTAGAATTTTCAGTGAGGATTTCTAATGGAAAGTAATTGCTGACAATAGGAAATGACAAATTACTAATTACTTAGTTCAATTAGACTTTTGTGCCTTTGGTCCTAAGTGGCAAGCATACAGCAAATCTTGCACTTTTATAACAATTAATGACACTAAAACTATTTAAACTGCCAACAGATGTGAGTAAGAAGACATGAGTTGAAACTTACTTAATTTACATACTATCCCAATTTTACATCAAGTAAATGGTGTTTAATTTTTATGTTACAATTAAATATAACTGGCATAGTGGAATTTCTGCAGAACTTCTCAGAATAAAATAGTTTTGCTGAAATGCTACTCTTAATGCTTTTATTTCTCTTATCACAGCACTATTTATCTTAAAGTGACTCTAAAATATATAGGGGCAGTGAATGGAATATAATTTTATTGTAGAGCTTGTGCTTCCTAAAGAGTTTTTCTGAAGAAGGCTGTAGATTACTGTGATATAAGACTTCAAATTCTACTTCTAATTTACAGGTAATTGCAAAACTTCATCCACTGTATAGGATTCAGACACAGTCAGACATTCTGTGTATTTGATTCTTGGTCTTGAATAAAGCCCTTCTAGAACTCGTGTGTGAAATATTGTTTGTTGATTCATGCAATGCTGACTTACACCATTTTTTAGCAAAGAATAGTCCTTCTCACATTTTGCAGTTTTCAGTTGCTTTCAGGTACATTTCTACTGCATATCAAGATATGGCAAACCATAAATTGACTGCAATGGTTTCTGAGAGGTTGTTAATATACTGATGCACAAGCATGTCTTCTCTGTGAAGCTTACCATAATTTCTACACCTCAAAACTTCTAATACTAGGTGCCAAAAAATTAGATGCCCGAATAAACCTTTTATGCCTTAGGAACTGCTAGCCTCTTTTCAATGCATTCAGTGTGATCATTATGACTTCTTTAAGGTGTTTAACTGTTCTGAGAACTCAGTGCTTCTGTTTGAATGTATTAATACCTAACTTTGGAAATACAGCTCAGTAGTATATTTTTAGTAAACAAGAGAAGGAAAATATACTAAATTGTGAAGCTATTAATCCAACAAAACTGTTTGCAGATTATTTTGTAAAGGCCTATTTTTGACTTCTTCCCTTAGGCAAAACAAAAAGAAAGCTAAAAGCAACATTTGAAAGAATTCAGTAATCTAATAACGATTTATGATGACTTAATTTTCCATAGGAATCTTCCTGTCTTTTTTTTGTCTTTTGTAGTAAGATATAAGGCAGTAGAGGGTTTTGTAACAGTGGGTGTTCTGCAGAAAAGATGTATAGAGAGAAGATAATATACTTAATGTGGGAATAGAAATAAGAATGTCTTTTTATAAAAATTAAATGAGAAGGCTACAAGAAAATTAAAATGTAGAATCTAAATCAGGAAAGATTTATAGAGGTGACTGCATTTAGTTTCAAGTGTTGTCTTGAAAAAGAAAGTGTTTCATACGGTACATTGTGCAGGTGTGTAATTTTGGTTTGCAGAAGAATATAAGTAGTGATAACATTACAAGAGCCTCAATGAAGCATACTTTGAGAGACTAAGTAGGAAACTCAATATATGGTGACATTTCTTCCTTGGTGTGCTTTTATCTAAGGTCTTGGCAAATGACTACCAATTGATCATCACTTTCCTTAGTCTTCTTACACTTTATGTAGTACTACAAACAAAATATTATAATAAAATTCTCCTTGATTTGAGACATTACGTGTCAGAAAAGCTGCACTGAGTAGATGTAGAGGGTGTATGTTACATATGAGGGTTATAATCATACAACTAAATACCCAAAAAACTAGCTGTTCTCCTGAGCTATGTTAGTGCGGTTTTGTTATTAGTAGAGATACTTCAATCTGCATCATTTAAGTCTAGCAATTTCTGTTGAGCAGTATGGTGCTATAATCCTCTAAAAAGCAATCACCTCTAGCATATGCAGTCTGAGAAACTCCTGGCAAATGGATTTCTCTAAGTGCATTTCTCCAAGAGATTCTCTTTTTTTTTTTTTTTTTTTCTCCCTTTTTTTTTTGATTTCTAAATTCCCAGGAATTAGGGCAGTTACACTCTTACTTCTGAACAAACAAAGCTTCTAACTGAATCAAATTGCCATCAGCAGTTTTGGACAAACCTATGTTGTTTCACCATAGCTGTAGTTTTCCTTTCCCAAAAGCTCAGTGAACTTGAGAGCTAGAAATACAAGAGAGACCATACCTCATAATAGAGGAGAAGGGAAAAGCATAGGCAGGGGGTAGGAAGCCTGGGCAGGGACAGAGGAAAGAAAGAGTTTGACAAATCAGAAAGGGAAAAAAATGTGGTGTTGGTACTGTTCTTAGAAAGAGATAATGTGGAAAAGAGGTGAGAGCAAGGACAGAAGTATACCTGGGCCAAGAAGGACAGAAAAAAATAAAAATGGAGAAGTGGCCTAATTAGAAGAAAAAAGGAGAGAAACAGATGATGGGGGTGAGGGAGCGGTGTGGGGCGGGGTGGGGGAAGAAAAGAAGGGTCAAAGATACCAGGCCAAAAAAAAAAAAAGCAGCTGTGGAAAACTAGCAGGACAGATATAAGGCAGAGAATATGGTATCTTCATTCATGCCACATTCATACCACAATGAATCATGAGAGGAGAATGTTTAGGCTGATTTAATCATCCGCAGAGTGTATAATTTCCTTTATAGCTCCATCATAATTATTGAGGCACTGGCAATAGATGAAATATGCAATTCTTGGTTGTTTGGTCTACTGAGGAAAATGAGGAAGAAAAGGATGAAAGGCAGGAATACAAATCTATTTATGGCTAATTGAATGAAATGTATGGATAAATGTGTACATACAACCGAAGAGATACCTGTATCTCTAGTGATACATTAATGTGGAAGCTACACTGCTAATGACAGTGTCGTGTCAACTAAAAAGTACTGAAAGAGTAATATTTTACTTCAGTGGCAATATAGTGCTTTATTAGTAGGATATACTGGGTAAAGTTTAGTTTCTAAAATGGACTAAAACCATTATTACTGTAAGTATTTCCTTTAGCAAAGTATTAATTTTTTCATAATGAACAGGTACTTCTATAGGAACTGGGAAACACAAACAGCAAACAGTTCTTTAGTATTTACTGAGAAAATATAGATTATTCAAAATTATCATAATCTCTTAGCACCTGTGGCCCAGAATATTTCCAAGTTATGTTTGTCATTATAGAAACTTAGTTGTCTGGCATGATTAAAGTGAAAAACAATATGAATGGATTTGTAGTGTGCCCCTTTGCAGATAATTTGCTGTTACCATAGCAGTGAAAACAGTACAGGATGATGCGGTAAATATTTTCTAGCATATGGAAGTAACTATACTGTTAATCTAATACTTATTATTCTTCACCATAGAAATTGTTTCCGTTTAATTTTTAATACTAATGGCTCTTAACCAGAGCAAATCTATTGAAAATTTCTGGTAAAAGTAGATCTCATCTTATTTATTTATTTATTATTAAATGATAGACGTTCTACTATTCTGGTGTTTCTGAACAGATAAACAAACTGCCTTATCACCACTATCATCCCCCCCTTGCCTTTTCTTTCTTTTTTTTTTTTTTAAGAGGAAATCCGAAGTGCAAAAAGAAAAATTGGTATAATTTAGAACTAAGACCCTGATTCAGCAAAAATCGGGTTGACTTGTGCACTGGGCAAGGCCACTGAAGTCCTGAAGAATTGTTTTTCATAGCTACAGTGCAGTGGAAGATAGATAGCGGTTTTGCTAAACTGGTCCAACCATCTTAAATTCTAAACAAACATTTTGTTTAAGAATATTTTTCAGCTATGTAACAGCATTAAATGATGGTCTATTATTACGAACAGATTTTTTTTTTTCCCAGATTGACAGTTGTCTTATATTTGTATATAAGATCTGGTAACTGCATTTTTAATGAATTTAAACTTTGTAAGATTTTGTTCAGTGACTTAAAGAATGGCCACGAAGGATGACACTTTTCAGAAAAAAAAAAAGAGCAACTACAAAATGAAAATAGGGCAAAATGTGGTATATTTTACAACTATATTAAGGATAAAGCCACTGCCATAAGTAAAAGTTAAAACTGCATATAAAACCTAGAGGAAAGCAACTGCTCCCTTGAAAGAATAACTGTATTGGAGAAAAATAGTGGAGTAACGAGAACAACAATCTATTGGAACAAACATGGTAAGGAGGAGATATTTTTCAAATTGATACTTAGGTCTTAGAGGACTGTTTTTTTTCTTTCATAGCAAGGGTAGAGCAAGAGGAAGAAGCTAGTGAACTCATTTATGGTTTTTTAATTTTTATGTGGATATATATGGATATGGATTGTGATATCACTTTGTAGAGAACCTGCAGCTGTTGCAGACAAAGTATATAAGGCCAAATGCCTTTTTAAGAAAACAGGGTATAGAATATATTAGTGCATGCTAAAGATTATAGATATGTCTTCATATGTAGAATAGACCGTAGTCAAGAGCTAAACCAGGCAGACGTCTGGAGTGTCTGGGACTAAAATTTTACCTCTATACTGTGGTACTGGAGAAAGAAGCTAATGACTGTTGTTAAAGCAGAATAAGCAAATGTGTTTTGAAGTCAGTCATCCACAAAAGTGAGGGTCAAGTTTCTGCTTGACAATGCCTGTTTTGGCAAAACAAAGCAAAATTGAAACTCATACACTCTTCTTCCTGAGTTGTTTTTCCCATTAATTATGAGGGGGCATACAGATATGAATAGAAAATGATCTCCATCATGATAGGTTCTCAAATAGCTGTCATTACCAGACTAAAGCAGTCAAAAAATCAGTTATTTCCAAAATTATGAACTTGTCTAATCTCATGGATTTTCTGTGCTAGCATGTTTTTATTTCAATTTAATTTGCTAAGCTTATATTACCCTGTCTTTTTTTTTTATTATTTTTTGTAAGCAAAAATGGAGTTTAGAAGCACAATTTTTATAAAATAACTCCAGTCTGTTTTAAGAGCTTAATGCTAGGAACATGGGATGTGGCAATGCTGAAAGTCTTTGCTTCTTGATGTGGCACATACTGTAATTCATCATAAGGAAGTAAGAGTGAGTAAAGCTTCTTAAGTCTAGGCTGTGCTTTTCTAAAGAGCAGTACCTACTGACATCCCAGAGAGGTGGAATCAGCTGTCAGGTTGTCTCAAAGCCTTATGGCCCTACCAGAAAAATGGATTTGTGTGGCATTAAGTTGTTCTTGCCCCCATTAGGTTGCATCAGTACTGCAGCCAAAAACTGCTTTTAAACTTCTCTTGTGTTTGATCCCCTGACTTACGTTCTCTCGCTGTTGTAAATTGCTTCTTTGGGGGAAGGAGAGGGGATGGCTAGTTCTGTATCGTAGCTCTTACTAGCAGCTATGTTCTACTTCCTTCAGTGATGATTTGTCTCTTTGCTTTTCTTAAAAAGAAGTCTCATACAGCACCTCTTTATTTTTTTTTTTTCTCCAGAGAAATACCAATTAGTAGATTTATAAATGGTTGATAACTCTAATTGCAGAGAGTGGGTGAACTTTTGTTTTTTTTTTAACTTGCAAAAATCTAATCTAACATCATTGGCAGAGTGATGTGGAAGTTCACCTGACTGTATTTGCTACAATTCGATGTCAGGTTCTGCTCCTCATTATGCTAGAGTAAGCCTAATGCAAGTCTTCTGATACCCATTGTGTCTGGGGATTTACCATGGGAACAACAAGGCAGAACTGAGGAAGAATTAAACCCTTTCCGTGAGGTAGCGAGCGCATGGCTCCATGTCTTGCTACTTGCCTGAATCTGATGGGCCTTGGTTGAAAGAAGCACCTTCTGGCTCCTGAGTTTTTGTTTTCATTCTCTTTCCTCCTTCATCTTCTCTTTCAAAAATCTCCACATTCTTTCAGTACAAATACTCACAATTTAATGTCTGCTCAAAAGCAATTAAGGATTACCTTTATTTTCCCTAGATGTATTCAACTGGGGTGTGGTTTTTTGTTTTGCTTTTATTTTTGTTTGTTTTTTATTTTTTTTCTTGGAAGTGTTGGCTCATGTCAGCTCAGTGTATATTCCAACCTGTGTGATTCTATTGTTGTATGAAAAGATTAGAAAATAGTGCAATGACAAGGCTATATTAGGCTGCAAAGAGTAGGATCTATTACATTGCCACACTGAGAAGTATAATTTTGTCAAATACTTTTTCCTCTCAAAGGTGAGATAGCTTTAGGTCCCACGGTCTGTCACTGCTATCTACCTTTTGTACCAGAGGAGTGTCAGTGCTGGTACACACCAAGCCTGGGGGAAGCAGCTCTGTGACTCAGTGTGGTACAAGCAGTCTTTTCAGTTTTTCTAGATTCTTGCTTAGTCATGAAAGGTAACTTAACACTGACTTTAACACGATCCACAGGGTTTTGGCAGTAGTCTATTGATTTTTGTGTTTTATTTTTTATTTACTTCTCTGAATTCCATATGGCTTTCGATTTAGTTGTACTGGAAAAGGACAAAGAAAAATCCCACTCTGGTATGTCAAAAACTACACTTTGACTCAATAGGGAATGGTAAGGGGTGAAAGATATTTTCTCAGGGCCTACAAAACACTGTAACTGTTTCAATAATTCACAAAACCACTGGTGTTTATAAACCATTGTCTTGTATCGGGATGCTGAGTGTACACGACTGCAACAAAAGGACAGATCCTGCCCCCACAACTGACCATCCCCCCCATTTACCTACTACAGTTAGAGAGCTCCTTTGTTTATTGATCAGTTTGTTCATTCTAGCTTATGTTAATGTTAACACTGAAGAAGAATGTGGATTCTTCCCCCCCCACCTCCTTCCTGAGCAGGCTCATTTTCTTTCAGGACTTGTTGTCCTTCCTCTGTTACTGAAACAGCTTTCAGTTTCCAGGCTACCTGGCTGAAAGACTGTTTGTGGCTATAAAAGAGCCGAACCAGGGCTCAGTACATGGATCTGAGGAGGATTACTAAGGATTCTAGGGCATTTTGCTTCTGTCCAAAATTACTTTAAGGCATTGGTGTCAGATAGCTTGGCTGTGTCTGATGGATCAAGGGGACGGAGTGAGAGTGAGAAAGAGAGGTGAAAGGGATAAGGAAAGGATTGAGGACAAAAGGAAGATCAGAAAGCAGTCTGGGTAGTGAAGGGAGAGACAGGAACAATATCTTACTTGTGAACTTCTATTTCTAACTCTTTGAATACCAAAAGCGATCGAGAGCATTTCTTCAGTCATATTGACACAAGCTGGAGACAGGTGACTGGCTTTAAAATTCATCGCTGATTGTGAATCTTACATATAGTTTTAAAATTTCTAAATCTGACAGTCTTTCAAAGTAGGAAGGTGTGTATTCTTCTTGTGAGTCATAAATAAAAATGAATCAAGTGTTTTTCACTGTGGTATTGTTTTTTTTCAATTTTATTCATTTTGACAATTCCTGGCAGTAGGTGTTCAAGAAACATTCAAACCCACAACAAGCAGTGTTGGAGGTCAGGACTGCAGCGTGTTGGCAGAGCTGTGTGAGAAGGAGAAGCAACCTGACTGTGGTGTGCGGGGCCATGGGTGCTGAACAGGCTGCCTACCATGAGCCCCAAGGGCCTGGCATGCTCTCTGCCTGGCACTGGGCACTGGGATTAAAGTCATCTGGGAAGCTGCCACCAGTGCCTTTGCACTCTGATGCTGATGTCCAAGTCTCACATGCTACCTCTGATTGCCAGTATCTAGTTCTGTGGACTTTGGGACAAAGTGCATAATTTTCTGTGTTGTCTGCACAAAGGGGACTTAGAGTAATTTTTCAAAAGCACGAGCAGGAGCCACAGGGTTGTGCAGTTTCCTCCAGCTCCTCTTCTTTTGAATAAAACCAAGAGATAAGTGCTCTAATATAACTGTGCATGCACTGGTTCGTAAGTATGACCAGTTTTTGTATCTTACTGCCCATCTATGCATAAACAGCCAGAAGAGAAGGTACATTTTGTCCAGGCATGAGCATGTCTTTCTGTGGATCTACAGGTGCTACTAACTGTCTGGTCCACCTGGGACAGAGAATAATGGTGATAGTCATGAGGGGTGGCAATGGAAAAGCCACAGTTAGATATAACTATTTTTAGTGCTTAGATACCAGGGTCACTTAAAAATACCTACAAAACATAGATAGTGAGTCAACAAGCCCCAGTCTCTCAGATAGGAGTGTTCACAGCACGCTGAGGGGGAATAAGGTGAACTTTGAAATCGTGGGCCAAATTTTGTCCTTGTGTCTTTTGGATTTGGTCTGCGTCCTTACTATTCTTTGTGTATTTTGCTAATTGAATTTAGAAATGTATATATTTCCCCTCTCTGTCAGTTTATAATCATATCCCTTTCCTAATCTTCTATACTACAAAGCTTGCAGAGAAATTGGTATTGTAGGAGTTCTACTTCATGCTGCAACTTTCACTGTTTTGCCTGAAATGTCTGAAGTTATTGTGCAATCCAGAATTTTTGTTTGTAGAAGGTGATGATAAAACTCATCAGAAGTTTTGAAGAAGAGCTTTTATTTTTAGCCAGGAAAATAACACTGGGGGAATCGGCAAACCATAAAAACTATAGACTAGAATGATGTTATCTGCATTTATAAGAATGCATAAGTGACAAACAAGTGCTGGTGGAAAAATAATGAAGATGCCCCTAAACCTCCTTTCAGAAGCAAATGATCACTTCCAGTGAAGGCCTGGTGATCCAAATTTGGGTCATAGCTACAGAAAATGTGTATGAGTTTACATTTGAATTAAATCTGGGGGGAGGGGAAAAAAACACACATCAGTATCTGAAACCTTGTAAAACTCTCTCCTGAGATAGAGGTATGTATAAGTATAAATTACATATGTAGATATGTCGTCTTCTGTTTGGTTTATTTACCAGAAAAGAATTGGGAACAAAGTGATAAACAAAGCTGCGTGTAGTTCTTTTTTTTTTTTTAAGCTTTCTTTTTTTTTTTTTTTGTTGTTCAATCCCTCTATATTTTGTCAAACTGCAGTTTCATTGCTGGATAATATAGTAAAAAGATTCATTGTAAGGGTTACCTAACATTGGTGGTGTTGATGAATAGTTGCAATTAATACATTCCCTTAATTAGTCTGATACCCAGAAGATGCACCTGGCAGGTCATTTTAATACTACAATTGATTTATTGCTGCTAGAAATGATTTTACTAGCTATCTTCAGAGAGCACAATTAGAGAGGATTTCAATTTTTTTATGCATTTTCACTGAGGAATAAACATAAAAGGTCTATGTAATTCAGAACAAAGCAGCTATAATGTACTAATGGTTTATGGATTTTATTAATATTCAGCTAACATTAGAGTCAATTTTAGAGAATAGCAACCTATTTTCTATATGAAGTATTTTTAGTATGAGAGTGCTTTATTTAAAAAACAAAACAGAACCACAATATTTTAAGTGAGTTACTTTTATCATGTATGGGAAATTTTATAAGTGGTGTAACAGTAAGAATGTATTGATAGATGTGTATTTTGTCTTTTTTGCTGTATGTGATGTATGTGTCAGATGCACTGAGATTTAGGACAAGCTATCAATTATGTATACGTATTATATTTTTTGAATCATGATGAAGTACCTCTGAACAAAGAAATGTTTTTCTGGGGTTACTATAACAAAGTAATTGAATCAATGTGAGGTTAGCCTGTCATAAAAGTACAAAATTCTACTTTCATATTTCTAAATCTGCTGTTAAAATTGATCTTGAAATTAGCTTGTTAAGCTCCCCCCCACACCACCTTACTGTATTTTGCTCCATTTTTAGTGCTGCAGCAGACAGCATGGCTGCCTTTTGTTAGCCTCTCTGTGCACTAATATCACTGATACTACTGTGGAAGCATGCAGCAGGATCCCTTTCTACAACATAGAACAAAAGATTGTTTCTTCGGTAACAACCTGTTAATTCCTAAGTTTCTTAAAAACTACATTTTTCATCTATTTTCTAAGTGACAAAATGTTCCCTGATGGGGGGTGGTGGAAGGTGTGGTGGGGGCATATACACACAACTGTTCAGGGTTTGGAGGGTATTTTGCTTGTAGGCTTAAAGTTTTAAATAAAATCATGGGGAATTTGTTCATGTAGCAAATGCAAGATTTCCCTTTATGTTTTAGGCTAATCTGGATTCACCTAAGTTTTATCTGACTTCTGAACATCTTCGGCTCTCCCAGGGACTCGAAGGGCCAAACCTGAGATGCAGAGTGCAACTCCGTAATCTCTAACACAGGGTTAGGCTGTGTAGACCCAAACTGTTTTCTCAGCTTTGGCATCTTGAGTTGAGGGATGTGTATTTGGAAGTGAAGTTCTGTTAGTTTAAATTAAAGCACTAGTAGAATAACTCTTGACCTTGCAATAAACGTGCAAGAAAATGATCATAGTTCAGTAATTATGGGTGATATTTAGCCTGATGTGTTATTTTACATCACTCTGCAGTGCATACGAGGCACCACACTGAACAAATAAGAAAACATTCCCCTTCACCTTTTGAATTTTCAGATCCATTTTCAATGTGACCTAAAAAATGGCACAGAGCTCTAAAATAAAGTAGGAAATTGTTACTAAACAAGGACATTTCGTTAAGACTTGGTTCAAGTCTGCATGAAATCGTGGTCTAAGTCTGGGATCTCTGCTTTGAAAAGATATAGCCCAGCATGATGAAAATTCTCGTTTATTATTACTAAAGTGTTCTGGGCACATGCAGGTGTTGTTTTTAACTGGAGTTACTGGTGCTTGTGTGAAGAGAGCTTGACAAAGAATCTCTTAGCAGCTCTGCAGACAACCTGTTTTGAGGGCCAGGCAAACACTGTGGGTGAAATGGGGAGACTTCTTGGTAGCAATGTGGGTTTGAACAGCTCATAAATGAAGTAAGAGGACAGTTTGGGGGTGACAATAAAGATGTGATAACAAGAGATTGTCTACAAGGCATGCTGTGAGACCTTCAGGCACTGAGTCTTGGGGGACACATTCAAAGTTGTACCTGTGTCACAGCCAGATCACAAGGACGATCCACAGTCTGTGTTTTTCTTGAGGCTCAGGAAGAGGGAAATGCTCAACATTCATCAGGGAGTCCAGAGTAGATGAAGGTGCAGTGATCAGTGATTTTGAGTGACTTCAAGGAGTTTCAGCTAAAGAGAAATCACTTCCTTTCAGTTTAGACAACAGAAAAGGAGATGGATATTAGAAATATTCTCTGGAATAATAAGGTCAGAATATGGCTGCTGTACATAGAAGACATAGGTTAAAGTTGAAAAGGAATTAAAAAATTAGTTAGATTATAAGCTAAAGTAGCATGGAGATCATACCTCTGGATATTGGTAGTTTTTTCTTTTTTTCCCAGCAAAAAAATTCTAATTTTTTTTTTTCTGTCTCAAATTCTCATTAGATTTGATACCTAAGGTGTCACACAAAGCCCTTGGATGCCGTGTAGTCTGGAGGCTGTTTGTTGAAAACTGTCTAAACAAATGTTTCTGTTGTGAAAATACTGTCCAATCTTTTAACCTTTGTGGAAGACCCATAGATTTTTCTACAATTAGAACTTAAGCCAGTTGATTGGAAATATTGTATAACGATGTTTAAATATAGTTTAGCTTTAGTTTTTCAAGGCCTAAAACTACTTGATGCAATATGTGTGAAGGAGTATAAAACAATAACATTGTTTTATTTACATTGATACAAAATGAAATGATTCAAATACAAGCTTTTTTCTAATTTGTTATTGTTGTTGCTGTGTGGTTGTTTGTTTTTTTGGTTTTTTTTTTTTTTTTTTTACTTTTTTTGTTTCATTTCTCAGGGATTTTAGTGAAGATTTAAAATTATCATACGACTTGGTGCAGTTTGTTTGCTCCCCACAAAAGCAGAGATGATTTTTATTGACCAATCTTTGATCCAAGAGATTAAAGAAAGTACTGTAAGAGCAGTGAAAAGGATAACACCGTGGGGGTCAATAGGCTTACTGCTACTTGGAAATGAAAGTGAAGCATTCCACTGAGAGAGGGGGTAATTTAACATTCTTACTGGGAACTCAAGAGTTTTCCTGTTCCTTTTTTTTTAATTTTATTTTTTAAGGGAAGAAAAATTATTCATCTTACTTACAGGTTTCTTCATGACTTAATACCACAGCCATAATATGAGGTCGTTTAGAGGGCACTAGATTCACCCAACATAATTCTGCACTATGCTTTTTAGCCCAAATGGCCTGGCTGTCACATACTCACTTCTTGATTGAAATGTCTCCGGTAGACTTTTGGAATGCAGTCTGAGGGCTTAGTGACTCGATATTTTCAACATGAATACATTTTCTATCTCATAGTAAGTTTCTGTGAACTACTGCAGAGTTAATGTGTCTTTCTGTTGTTTCTTGAAGCACTGTGAACTTTACACAAATCTGGTAAATTTACATGAGTCAAAAGGAAATGAAATTCCTACCTTGATACAGTTTTACTTTTTATGGCATCATCATCATCATGGCCCTTCTTTATGAGGGTATCAAAATGACTGCTGAAAAGAAATTTTTTCTTCTTGAAATAGCCATTAATAACCCTTTTTCCTGGTGTGTGTTGTTTTGCCTGGTTTTTTTTCTTTTTTTTTTTTTTTCTTTCTTGT
>VXAY01005784.1:1849070-1899383 GCA_013399855.1 Oxyruncus cristatus | reverse complement strand
TTTTCTTTTTTTTTTTTTTCCTCCTTTGCACTGCAGAGAATAAGTGCAGGAAGAACAACAGCTGGTATGACTTTGATTGGGGATGCGCTGAAGTGCTTTTGTTTACAGAATATTCACAGACACATGAGGCCTGGCAGAGTACTCGTGTCACGCTTCTTCACATCTCTGGAAAAGTGCCAAAGAAATCTGGTTGAAATTGGTCAGTTGTGTTTATTTTGCTGTTTGCCAGAGAGAGGTTTGTAAGCTTAGGCATTTTGACATTTTACTTAGTTTCCTGCTGGCAAGTAGTTATTGATTATTAACTAATTTTAAGAAGAAAAGGGGCTAGGAAAGTTCTCAGAAAGCTTCCTGTGTTCTATGAATCTACATAAGATGTTACTTACAGCACATCCAATCATATCACCCGGGAGACTGAATTGCTTTGTCACAAGGAAAATCCATAGTTAATTTACCTGGTCACAGCTTGTGAAACTTGGCTTTTCTGCTGGTGCAATGTGAAGTAAACATTAAAGTAAACTTTACTCCAAAATCAGGAAACACCTGTCTCTGCTTCTAAGAGTCTCCCAAAGCTCTAATGAAAAGGTAATTCTACCAACAACAATGGCAGAATGCCCGTGGACCTAACAGTAATTGGGATGTATGTTTATTATTTTTCTTCTTAAGAGTTGACTGAAGACTAGTGACTTTGGGTATTTTGGTAGTCACATAAGAAATGAAGACTTAAAACAATTATTAAAAGTCATGAAGTATCAATACAAAATGACTATTCTGTTTACAATCAGGTGTTGTGGGTTTATTACAGTTCATTTACTAATTTTAACTGGTTGTTGGCAACATTAGCTACATTTTTGAAATTCTGCACTCAAACTTATGTTTTAATGGACCTGGATCATGTTAGGTTGGTTTTCTAGAAAATCATCACCAGCCCTGTTATTCATTGCTTGGTCATGGCTGGGTGTGGGTTTTCTGGGGTTTTGTTTGCTTTTTTTGTGTGTCCCTGACCTTGACTATTCAGGAAATTGTGGTATTTGGTTTCATTAATAAGCACTGATGTGTCAAAGAGTGTTTGCAATTAGAGCATGGTGTGAAAATCAAGCTTTCTGAAAGTTTACAAGCCGTATTTACTCTCTTCTCCTTTATTAATTTTTAGATTCTGTGCTCTAACTTACACCTTTCTCCCTATTCTTTTCCTTCAGGGTAACTTGTATGTTTTCCATCTCTTAGCTGTGGCAAAGTAAAACCTAAAAAAATGTAGATTTGACTGAACTCTAAAGTTTAGAAGTGAGGAGACAAATGGAAAAACAAAGCCCTTTTGATATGGAAGAACTTACCTTTCAGAATGGTGCTCTCTTGGGGTGTTGTTCAGTGAATCTGGCACCATTGCACAGTAGTACATTCAGGAGCAGGAAAGGCCTCGAGTGTAGCAACCAAGATTAAGGCTTTTACTGGCAATGTTAGAAATGAAATAACTCAATGCTGCATTTGGGTATAATGGACAAGATGTAGTATTAAATTTTGTGTGTCCTGAAACTTCAACATTTTCATATTTTCTCTAGGAGCCAAGGGCTATTTAGAAAGGAGGCGAGGTTTTTTGTTTGTTTGTTTTCTTTTATCAGAGACAAACTATATATGGAAGCTTGTAAAACATTCTATGTAAAATTTCTGATGAGTTCACAATTAACTGGCATGTTTTTAAGATCACTTTTTGCTTGTGGTGGTTTTTGTCAACATTAGGCGTGTTCCTGAAATTCTAGTGGGATCCACAGGTGTTCAAAAAAGAAAAAGAAAAGATGAAGATTAATAGTGCAGATTTTTGAGTAATATTAATGAGTTTTAATTTTGCAGGTCAGTTTTGTCATAGGGCAACTTCATAGCTAATCTCAGATTTATTCCAAAATAAACAGGCTTCTTTTGACTGCATTTTGGAATTAGGGCACATAGATCTTCCTTGTTGCAATGTGTAGGGTTTGGGCTATGACAAACTGAAGGATATACTCAGTGTTATCCAAAATTTCTTTTTTTGTTTTCCAGTTCAAAACTTTGACTGATTTTACCAGTACAGAAGAGAGAGAAAAATGTTGAATTGAGCTAACTGAATATTTTCAGGAATTGTGAAAGACATAGAAAGTAGGTGAAGGACATCACTTAAAACAAACAAAAAAACAAGATAGAAAATACTGCATGTTGGATTCTTTCTTCTGTGTTTTTATTCCAGCGAAACATTTCGGTACCGAAGGGTTGCTAGTTCTAAGAGTTGACAGCAGCTGACTCTGTCCTGGGAATTTGCAGTCTAATCAGTTTGGTCCTTGTCTTTCAACTTGCATATTACCACACAGGGATAAGAGTTTGGTTGCCATAATTCATCTAATTGTAGTTGTTTCATATTTAATCACCAGATTGTCACCAAAAGTAAATCCTCCAGGGAATGAAAAATATTATAAAAAGGTCAAACTGAAGTGATTAGGACTTAGCTTAGAAGTGTATACTGATTATTTCGGTTGGCAGAAAACTTTGCAGGCTAAGGTGGGGGGGTTCGATAGTTGTTTTTTTTTTCTTTTTCTCAGTCTCTAATTTTCAGAGGTATTTCTTTTAAAAGCAGGCCTTACCATTCTAAGCTTTTTGGCAGGTCTGGAATCATGTGTGTTTGGCAATTTGGTATTCCCTTTGTTTCAGTATCCCAGGTTCTCTACAAGGTCTGAGGAAAATAAAAGAAGTGTCTTTGAATGTTCTTCAGGGTTACAATTGATTAAATTCCATCATATCAAATACACAGCACAGAAAACATTAAGATAGCAAATATATCTTGGAGTTACCTCAGTGGAGCGGGCATGGGGTAGGGGGGAGAGGAACATTACTGCTCAGAAGCTGAGTCCTTTAGGGTGTCAACTTCAACCAAATTAAAAAATGTGTGCCAGCCTCAAGTTGGCACGCTTGAGTTCACTTCACTCCAGTCAATGAGGCACCTTAGCGCAGTAAGCACAATAGAGACAAAGAGATGCCTTGCAACTGACAGAGAGAGAAAAGAGTCCTTTGAGATGAAATGTTAACATAAGAAGTGAAAATGGCTTGTGGTAGTCTCAAGCTGGCTCTTTTGGGTTCACTTTCCTATAGTTACTGAACTATAGTGCTGTACCTTAACAGAGAAGTCTCAATAAAATTAGAAAGATATCCTAAAAAGGACAGAAGACGAGAGAGAGTAAAAGAGAGCGAGAGAGACGGAGAGTTCTTTTGATAAGGAGCTTAACAAAAGTGGAAAAAATGGTTTATGTGAATGTTAGTTTTCATGGCAGTCTCAAGCTGACACTTGGGCTCCCTTTATTACAGTCAGTAAGCTACTTTAGCAAACAAAGGAGAATGGAGAGAAGGATGGCTGGAAACAACAGAGAAAGGGAGAGAAAAAGAGACCTCTTTGACAGCATCTAACACAACATGAAATCTCTGCCTCTGTTTCCATTTTTGAAACGTTTTTTGTAAGGCAGAGAGAAACACAAATGGTTGAATCTTTGTGAAGATACTTCTTAGATAATGGAACAAATTAAATGCTGAGATTTTAAATTTGCTTAAGCAACAAGCAGATTAATTGTTCTCAATTAAAATATTGGGTGAGGAATGTGAATTCCCTTCTCATCTCTCTAAAAAGAACTTTTTTTTTCAGCCTGTTGTTTTCAGAAATTAGTAAATAGCATCCAAACCAGGATGCTACGGTCATGTTGAATTCATTTAAAATCCTCTTTATGGATAAAAATGTGTGGACAAAAGTAACTAGAATTAGAGGTGTGGGTTTTTTAATATGGTTCTCAGTAGTGCTGAAAAATAAATGGATGTAGGGTTATACTTGTGTCATGTTACTGAGGAGTGAGTCTTCCTTTCTAAACAGGTGAAAGGAAATTTGTTTTTTCTCTGTATTTAATCCAATCCTTTGTTTTTTTAGGTATTCAATTCAGTCTAATATTTCAAATTTTAGGTATTGAAGTTCTGACCTTAGTTCTCAGTCTCATTGGAAAGGAAATATATTTGATTAGCTGCCACAAATCTAAGCTTTTTAAGGTGAATGTGAGAGTAAAGAAGGTTTCAGGTCTTTTTGTACCTGTTAGGTAAATATATGAGGTAAACTAAACCATACCCATCAAAGCTGTAATTAAAAGACCCATGAAAATTGGCATATTTTGAACATCATCTATTCTCTGCGAAATGGGCCATTAGATATCTGGCTGACAAATGTTTTCATTCTGAACTTAATGTGCACTGATCGTACGTCATCTGCAAATTCTGTAGAGGCACACTTCGGAAAGGAAGGGAAGTCAGTCACAAATTATTCCTGCCCTCCATTAGGCAAATTGTCAACTTTGTAGAATCAATAGGATATTCTTTATAATACACAAATTGGTATGTAGCCATGAGCAAAAGCAGTGGGACAGCCAAGGATGGAGCTTAATTAGAGAGCAGAACTTGCTTTTAACAATATTGGATATGATGAAGATGCACTGCTAAGCAAACAACATTGAAGCTTCCAACTTCTTCATAATTTTGTAATGTACAATCCATGGCACACCAACTCTACTAGCCTTTTTTAAAAAAATTCTCTATGTAGAGAAAAATTGCTTTACGTAATTAAATGTTAATCTATTAAACAAGATTAAGTTTATACAACTATTCTAAAAGTATGCAATAAATAAATTAACAAAAAAATTAACAAAAAGTGACTGAACCAAATTTCAGCTTTTTGTAAGTTGTTCAATCGAACCTTATGCTCTCATATTGCATGATTGTTCATTGAAGTCCTGTGATACCTTTTCTGCACTGTAATGGACTAGTTTGAAATGTTTCAGTTTAACAAGTTAAATTACATTATTTAATAGAATAAAATTTAATTCACAATAAGAATAATGTAACTTCTGGAATTAAAGTTTTTCATTAATTTCTATCAGTTGCTCAGATATGCAAAACCAACATGTTAGATGCAAAAAAATCTACTGATATTACTATTTTCATTAATATTCAATGAAACTGTTTGGATTGGTCCCTGACGCCTACATTTCAGATATCTTTGTTCTGTTGGCTCTTTGAAAGCCTTGGTTAAAGGCTGGAGATGGCTGAGGATTGAGTTCTATATATTTTGTTATAGCCAAGAATTATGGATCAGTTACACTGTATCTAGAATCTACGGAAGATGTTTTCTGTATCTGCAACCTGGCCAATATTGGAGCATGGAGAGCAGATGGACAAAAGTAGGTGAAGACAGCATTTTTTGAGCAATGAAAGGGTATTCTTGGGATTCAGATTAGTAGTGGTTCTTTGGGTTTTGAAGCTGATTGTGATGTTCACAAGTGAGTGCGATATATCCACAAGGCTAGGCAGCAGTGCTTGCGACCAATCTCCTTTTGTTTGTTTTGTTACTAATCCCTTAAGTTGTGACAACACCCTGAGCTGACTTTGTATCAGCTCAAATAGTGCTGAAAAATGGAACCATTTACTTGTGCTGGATGAAGAAACAGGAGTGGGAACTACACAACTGTTCAAAAACTAAAGGAATAGAATCAAAAAGGAGAAAATTGGAAAACACTGAAACTAAAGTACAGGAGATGAAAAGAGAAGAAATGCAAAAAGCAAGGCAAGGAGGATTTCTTTACTCAAGCCTAGCAGTACTGGTCCTGTATTTTGGAGTTCCATGAATTCTTCTCTACATTTTTATTGATACTCATTTTGACTTGACAAATTACTCAGTCCCCAAGTTTAGATGATTTGAGAGAGTAGGTCCAAAGCAACAAAGTTATTAACTACCTGTGATATGGAAACAATCCATTTTAATTGGTAATGTTGGCAAGAGTAATTTTTCAGTGCTAAATTAAAATATTCTTTTTTTTCTGCCTTGCTAATGTGGTGGGGTGTATGTGAGAGAGAGAGACAGACTGACATCCATCTGCTTGGACTACTGAGACTAATGTGAACAAGCATGCAGCATACTAAAATGGTCCCCTCAAGAACCAGCACTTCTATTTAGCATTATTTTGTGCCATCCAGTTTTGTAAGCTGCAGAAAGACAGACCCCCAGACAGTTCATGTAAATTATGTTAATGATTACTGTCTACTCTCTGTCAAGACCAGTACTGATACTGCTGCCTTTGCACCATGAAATCAATTCTTCCTTTGCTTCCAGTTTCTTTGTAATGAGCCCTAAGGTAAAAGCACATCAGAAAACAGCATCTCCTATCCTTCTTGGTGTATTTTGAGTGATGATTGTTTTTGATGTGAAGGCTCTAGATCTTCAAATTGGATTTGATGTCAACGTGTCCTCTTCCAAGAAAATGATCACACTTTTCAAAGACACAGTTTTAGTGTCTAGGTGAAGCGATTCAGATTTCAGGGGTTTAAGGTACCTCCTCTTGGCTTTGCTTTGATTTGCATTTAGTGATCAACTGTATCTCTCACCAGGAAGTACATTGAATTACTGTTGATACATACATTACACCAGGTGTGATGCCTAGAAAACAACTTTTTTCCTACTTGTAATGAAGGAAAGATGAAGGACTAAGGATAAGTCAGGAGTGATATAACTAAAAGACCCGTTTTTGTTCCATCTAATACTGGCATAATGGAGAGGGAATGTCTGTGTGGTAACTCAGGTCTGCTGCGTGAGAGTTCATTTTTGGCTAGGACATAACCAAGCTGTCTTATGTGTGCAGTTGCTTGTCTGTGTCTATATCATGCTACTGTATAATGTCCAACCTGAATTAATACAGCTGGAGCAGATGCTAAATGACTGTATCTAAGTCACTTGTGTCCTATTTTACACTTCACTTCATGATCTGTGTGAGGCTGTGTGAACATTTGATATTCATTTTAGAGTCTCACCATATGTCCTCACATTTATAGGCTATAAATTCATGATCAACTACTCTGTTGATATTGGTATTGCTTCTCTCAGCTGCCTGTGTGAAAGAAAGCATTTGAAAATAACCTTTATACTAAATGTGCTTACATGAATGGCTACTGAAGAGTCTGAAATGTTTCATGTAACACTCTACCAACAGGGACAAAAAGGAAAGTAGGGGGCTGACTAAAGACATTGGATACTTCATGTGAACTTCTGTGAGTCTGTTATGCCCATGGACTCTATTCACAGGATTTGTAACAAAATCTCCAAATGTGTGTACAAAATACTTTCATTATTGCTTAACTTATGGTAGGAAAAAGAATGATTAAAAACCCCTTTCAGTATTGTCATTCTTTTTAAATAAGAGTTCCTTTTGTCTGTTGTAGGTAGTAACAAACTATGTTAATTTCTACTGTGTGTTCCCTTTCCATAGGACGTTCAAACACCCCACATTTTCTGTTCCTTATCCTGCAGTTCTCTTAAATCAGCTCTTCTTCCCTTCCTCTTTTCTTGTGTCCAAAGTAAAAGGTCTGTTAAAACACTACATTCAGTTTTCTGTCCCCTTTGGTGGCTCTGTTAAACCCACAATATGTCATTTCAGATTATTGGCAATTCTACATAAAGTTTTTTTTTTTCTGTATTATTAGCAATTATTGTGGTGAAATGGGAGAGTTTACACCTCTCTAAGCAGACTTCTATAAATAATACTTTTGGTGACAGTCACAGTTACCCTAATTGTCAGTTGGTTTTAGGCTGCAGCTTCCTTTTTAGTTTAATGCTACATGCTCTAATGCTACAGTGGTCATAGCATACCTTGGTCACCCAAGGTGAATTTCGTATTGTGGGAGAGTAGTAAAGCACAGTATAAACATGAAGAAATTGCTTTGCATTTTTTATTCCTCAGTATGTTCCAGAAAATGGGTTTTAATACTGACAACCTCTCTGAAGTACTGCCAGGATTAATAGAGTGCTGAAAAATGCTATTTATGTAAATAGGGTAGATCATGTTATGCATCAAAGACCTCCTCTTGAAGAACTACATGATTAATCTGTACTTATATGAGTAGCTGTGCTGATTCCAGTAGGTTATAATCTTGTTGCATGGCAATGTCTAGTTACGTATAAACAGGTTATTCACGACTCAACTTTTCACGTGAATTCTCTCTTCCTCTGTCTCTTTAAGAAATTGAATCTTCATTGACTTACAGCTGACTGTATCGGATTCATAAAATACTCTTTCACTTCTCTCTGGGCATTTGCTGGATCATGAATTGTCTCCTTAGAGACAGCAGGCCACCTCATTATGGTTACAATAGACAAATTCCTAAGCATGTGGTCTGCTTTTATGGCCTTGACTTGTACATTTTTACCTCAGAGACTTGCCACTCATGTTGACACAGATTTGTTGTGTGTGATGAAGTGATAAAATCAATGAAGAGGACACATGTGCTTCTCTAGCTTTCAGAAAGACTTTATTATTTATTGTTTATTGTTGTAACTTAAATCTACTCAACAATTTTCTGCAAAGGTACATTTACTTTTTGGATTTGTTTTTTCCTGCCTGCAGCTTAGAAGTGGCTCTTATTGCATACTGTATGTGTTAGCTTTGTAAAAGTTCCACTGGAAAATAGAGTGAATATAAATGTATATGTCTTGGCAAGAACTATACCCAGGGGGTGGGGGAGTAGCATTAAGTAAACAATTTTAAAAAGACAAACAACCTGAATGCCAAGCATTCCTGCGTTATTCCTATTATCTTTCTGCCCCTCTCCCCCCCCGAATACATTGCTATTTAAAAGGATAAAGTGAGCAAAAAATACTTTTTACCCCTTCTATTTTAAGACTTACTGGTAACCAGAGCTTTACGATAAGATTTTCATTATTATTTTTGGCAGTTTGAAAAAAAAATAAAGTGAAACACCTGTTTACAGTAAAAGGCAAACAAAAAAATGTTACCATGGCAGAGGCTGAAGAATGAGATTGTATTTTCTGAGGAAGCTGGAAGTCAATGGTACTCACAGTTCCACGTAGCTGAGAATGGTACACAGCAGTTGGTTTTGTCAATGCAGAGAGTAAATTCATCGGAAAAAATCTAGAACAGGCTGAACTGTAGAAATTACAATACAGGCAAGAGCAGCATGGCCATAGAGAATTTTGCCAACCAACCTCTAACAGAAGCGAAGTTCATTTGTATGTAAGTTGAGATTTGAAAAGAACTTTTGTAAAAAGTAGCCTTTTACAAAAAAAAAAAAGTAGAATATTACAACAGTATTCTGCCCAACTTCTCTCTGCCAAAAAACATCTTGTTTTTATTATCTTTGGTTAACCTGTAATTTGATAATTGAAGACCTTGCTGAGGTAAAAATGTAGATCACTGCAACACATCATTTTGCCAAGGGCTGGATATGGTGGTGTCTCAGAAGCAGAAGCTGAGGCAGCATGCAGAAGTACGATGCAGGACATGACTACATGAGGGAAAAACATGGGGTTGGTGCTCAGTAAAGTGTATGTCATCTCCTGTGGTTGCTTTTTTTTTTTTTTTAATATGTTTAAAATTAATCTTACTCTAAGGTCTCTTCTTTCCTGCCTACCCACCACATATAACTTATGGGGAACTTTACAGTGAAAAGGTCAAGAATAAGAGTCCCGTTCAGACGGATGGATCAGAAGTGAAACAGAGGAACCAAGTGCTTGTTCCAGAAAACAGCACAAAATCACTGAACAAGCCCAGGCTGTTCTTAGTTTCTGGTAAGGCACTGCCATCAGAAGCTTTTTCTCCACTGTGTGGAACAATTATGCAGAGATTTTCAGATAATTTCATTTTAAAATATTCATTGTCTAAGTTTCTTGACAGATTTGGCAGAATAGTCTTGGTGAAGAAAGGGTAGATATAGGTTAGGAGGCAAATTAATATTCTAATGAATGAATTAACACTATTCACCTTGTTTGTTTGGGTTTTTTTCTCTTTTCATTTGCATCATCTTAGAGAAGATGTAGGTCTTTACAGCACGAAGCCTTAAAAGCTTGCTTGTTTTTAACTTACTGTAGATGGCCCTGCTGAATCCAGTGAGACTATCTGGTAGCATGTGAAGTTAGGCATGTGCATACATCATTTGCGAAGTCATGACATATTTTTAAATTAGTGACTAGGATACAGAGGCTGTGGTTCTCGATGGTGACCCCTTGTGCTGTACGCCAGTAAGAGGAGAAGTTACTTTGTCTATGAATTTCTAATAAGTTCTGTGAATAGAAATCCTGAGGTGCTCAAACACAACACACTATGAATTTCAGGGCTTGCAAAATAAGGCAAAACATTTCTTAAGCAAGTCACCCCCCACCTCCCCCACCCTTCAACTGTGTGAAAAATTTGAAAAGGAATATGTGCATGGTGTTTAGTGTGCTCTCAGACTGTAAGAGGGATGTGATTATTCTCCGTAGATGCTCTTAATTATCTACAGAATTATAGAATATTATAATACAAACATCTTGTTTTATGTTTGTCAAGCACAATGAGGATTTGGGGGGGGCAGGGAACCCACAAAAACAACCCCCAAATCTAAGCACTAAAAACGGTACTAACCCTATTCTTAGCTTTGAGTGCCTTGGCTCTTCCGTGTTCCACAGCATTATCCAATGCTTTTAAAATGATTTACTTATCAATGCGTTTTGAAATGGCATTGTTTTGGGTCTTTTTCCATTGTCTGTAGCAACAGTTTTATTTGAATCCTCATGTTTACTTACTGAAGTGCATTTCACTTGGAATGGAAATGCAAAACATTAGTGGAGGCTTTGTGAAATTTGCCACTTCTCTGATATGTGAAAAGTACTTGAGATAAGGACATCTTTTCAATAGTTCTGGGCAGGAGCAGAGTGGGGGGAACCCATAAGCCCTTCAAACAAATGTAGACTGCTTATTTGTCAGTGTTGTGTATACTTAACAGTCTCACTGATTCTGTATGCTTTTTGTTAGAGTTAAATTCTACTAATTTCTCCAAAGATAACATCTTATTTCCAACTGTGCTAATTTATTTTTTTTTGCTCTGCTATTGTTTGTCAGTAAACAAGAACAAAGAACTAACATATCAAGGGAGCTAAGCTATGAAGGGCTGGCTGTGCGAAACTAGAACAGGTACAAAATTTTAGGTTTTTACTTCATCAAAACATTATTCTGCTAAATCACTTGATGTTTGCTCTGCTGGGCTTTTGGTACAATCATACTCTGATTTTTCTGTATAAGTTATCCAGGCCCTAAATCACTACCTTTTGTTTAAACAGTGAAACGGAAATGGCATTTAAAATCTACAAAGCATTAAAACTGCTTACAGATTACTTACATCAGTGGCTTATAACCTTTTTGATTTGTGGATCCCCAAGTACTTTTCAGCGGAGGCATGTATCTCTGCAGCAAAGGTTAACTTACTGCAGTAGGCTTCCTTTTCACAGTAAGGTTGTGTGAACCCAAAGAGTCTGCAGACCACATGTTGAAAACTATTGATCTACATTATTTATATATGACTTGTTCAGTGCTGATGTGTTCCTGCTTTTGAGATGACTCAGTAACACCGTGCAATAGTTTTCAGGAAGGAACTGGAAAAAGAAAATGTAACCCTTAAAAGGGGAGTTTAGATCAATAAAATGTTCCCACAATTCAGGAATTAGAACTTCTTCTTGCCTGTAATGATAAGATCTCCAAAAATTTTTAATGAACATCTGTTTTATCCGTGGTATGCTACAGTAATTTATTGGCATCATGGAATTACTGCAGCTGGACAAATTGGTTTGATGCTTATTTAGAAGGATGTGGGATTCAGTTTGCTGGTGGCTGCCAGCCACTGGATTCCTTGTGCACTAAACTGTTTTAAAGATATTTAGATTACATCTTCCAGCTGACTATAAAGGTCATCCCAGACATGTGTCACACATACTTCTACCTTGTGCCTTCATTGAATTCTAACACAATAACTTATGGACTTGAGATAAAAAAAGCATCTCCCTGCCCCTTAAATTGAAGGTATAGGGTTCTGGGGATAAGATCCATTCCTTTATTGTGTTTAACACCAAGTAAGTTGAAATTCAATAGCAGCATAACACGACTGTTGGTCCTATTGGCCTGCTTTTAAAATGTTTCTTAGTTTTTCAATATTTCTAGTAGGTATCACGATGACTTCCTGTTGTAGAATATATGAGTTGTGGTAAGACTGGTAATATTTAAAGCATGAGATCCTTCTCAAAATGGTGTTTAGAACTGAAGGTGTGTTGGGTAAAGGCAGATACAGAGCCTGGTGCAATTGTATGCAGCTGGTGAGGTGCTCACACAACCTGAGGTGAGTTGGCTTCACTGGTGAGCAGTTATGCAGCGAGTGCCCTGGGGGTCTTTGAGGATTTCATCATTATTTTAGTAACAAATAAATATAATATTTTTAAACGTTTCAATATCAACATCAAATACCAGGATGTAAAATGAGCACTTTTCCTCCTCTGATATTCATGTGAGCAAGCTATTTTTCTTGGTGTATTTCTAAGATGACATTCAGTAATGTCAGAGATACTGGGTTTCACATGGTAGTGAAGTTGTTGTTTTTCTCGAGGATATCGCTTCTTGAGCTATTCTTGTGCTCACGCTTCCTGGGCTTCCCAGTGTACCACGTTGTGACACGAAATTCTTTTAAATGTTAAGTAAACCCATTCTTTTTAATTTGTTCTTTGATCACTTTTTATCACCCTATTTTTTTTTTTTTTACTGGTTTCAGAGGATGATAAAAATGACAAGTTTTGAGGCAAAATGGCAAAATGCTTATTTCTTAAACTTTTTAAAATATTATTTATATTAAAAAAAGATACTTTAGAAAATGAAGGTATTTGTCCCAGAAAAGACCAGATGATTTGTTTATACCAAATTGTCATAAATTGTTTTTTAAAATATTGAGTTCCTAGATTTTGTTAATGTATCGTATAGGCTTTTCTGGGCATCTTGTTGCATGAGCTCCCAGTCTAGGCCACACTCTCTAACAGAAGTGTCTGTATAAGCAGTCGTTCTGAAATGCTGATTCTGTTATTTGATTTGGGATTAAACAGTCTGTTGCAAGCCATCTGTTTCCCTATGCATGTGTCCTTGAGAGAGGTTAGATTTCCACAGATATTGCCCTATAATTTTAGCCAGTGCTTGAAAGATCAGAATTAGCTGAGGCATATGCCACTGAAATTATCTGTCTTATCCTAGAGGACTGGCTGGTTTTTGACATCAGTGCCCATGTTGGAGAAAAGTTTACTCTCTCTCATTGCTGCTGATTTAGAACCCTGCTGCTTTTGGCCAAACGCCATGAGACTTAGGAGCACATCCTTTGAGGGTGTTTGAACAGTTGACGCTCAGCGAGTGCATGAAAAGCTTCATCAGCTTTCTAAGCCACAGCTCTCCTCCTGAACCAATTCCTCCAACTGATGCTGCATTACTTGTGTCTGACTGAAACTGCTGCTACTGCCCACCCAGCATCATTGCGGCTGTTGTGGTGAGAAGATAGGTGTAGGTTCAGAGATTCTTTGGAGCCTTACAAAGTCTTACATAAATTGTACCTTGCTCTTGTGTGATGATGTTGGTTGGTTTTCTTTATCTTTCTTTAATTTTTTTTTTCTGCGTGCCTGTTCATGTATGAGCATGTGAGTGCTGGATGTATGTGTGATGCACGTGACTGCTAAAAGACAAGTGCCACAGTAGTGATCTAGCCCTGTAAGTTTGGTGTAGGTGTTGAAAGGAGCTCAGGCTGGAGAGCAAATGCTTGAAAGCAGTGTGAGAGCAAGCATGTGAGGAGCTGCCTCTCCATACTCTATTTACACAGGTGGTTGCCTAAAGTTGGGATCCTCAGGATGTAACTTTGTCACAAGCCATATGGGGCCTCACAGGTCCATACCAGCCCTCTAGAAGTTATTAGAAAGTCACTCACAAAATACCACTTCTGCGTCACAAGTCCTTTTCATTTCAGCTCAGCCTGAAACAAATTCAGGTTTTCTTCTACTTTGGTGTTCCATAAGCATAACAGCTTCAGGGCTGGTTTTGTACCATCATGTCTAAAATTTTGCTATGCCTTGCACTACAAACCAATTATCCATTAAAGGTGTCAGAGTTCAATGATGTTTTACAGTCAACATGCTGGGCAATTTTGTGCAGAATTATTTATTTTTGCTCTTGAATATGTTTGTTTCAAGTCTTGCTTGAGATGCTAATTTCTGAAAATTCTGGAAGATATGGGTTCACGACAGGGTATTGTTGAACCAGTAAATCCTATTAAACCTTATGTAATTTTTTTGGTGGAATTTTTTTTATGTTGTTCTTTAATGTTAAAGACTGGTTTTGAAATATTTTTGCTTGTACTTGACAGTCTGACTACAGAACTACTGATGTTTCTGGCTGGAAATTTGCAAACTCAGGCACTACACACATGGCAAATTTGCATTTGGACACACAACCAGATGATTGGTCAAGTTAACATTTGCAAACTTCCCCGTTTATTCGCACAAATGTAGTTTTTATGTGTGCAAAACTGATGTGCTTGCCATTTTGTGGTTGTGTTAAGGGAAGCTTGCTATAAATGTATCCCCTAAAATTTAGTTTTTGATTAAAAATACCGACTAGGCAATCCTCCTGATAGAGTTTCCCAATTTACATTTCCAGGTGAAAAGGAGGCTTTAAAACCTTTAAAAGCAGCCATGGAAACAGAAGCTGCACAGAGCTAGGCAGTGACATAGGGCATCACATCTAAGAGGCACATTTAAGGGGGAGCTTGTCAAGAGCAGAAAATGATGCTTGCTCTCTCTTACTGCAAAATACTGGACTGCTGACGTGATCCATTACTGAAAATATTAGGATATGAGAAAAATGAGGAAATTTTCATGGAAAAAAAGAAAAATCTACCTTTTTCCCCTTCTTTCTTCTTCCTCTCAGGAAAGGATTTTAGGAAGTATTGAGCAACTCCTCCCCTAAGCAATAATTTTACCTCCAAATAATCAGTGTCGGAGTATTGAAATCTTAGTGAAATCCAGGAGAATTATTTTAGATAATAAGCAACACCACACACAAAAATAGTACCTTTTGAATGATGTAATCCTAGGCTTTAATAATTTCTGCATGTAGAATATCTGGGTGTAAATAAGCCTGTCTGTAGGTATTGGCATGCAATTCAGTCAAACCAAGTGAAAATTTTGAATTGTTAACCTTCAGAAAATGTCCACTCGTGTTTATATCTGCTAAGTCTCTATTTAAAAAATTTAGAGTTTCTGTAAAAATCTGATTCTGGTATATTGCTAATCCTTTACAGAGTACTATAGTAACTGCACTATGAGCAATAGAGATGGGTATGAGCTTTTCCATTTTTTGAGGGCTGCAGTTCTTCCACTTTTGCAGAATGCCAGTGCAAGCACTGCTTCTGAGCTGCATGTAACTGGCCCTTCTGTTCGTGAAAATTGCAAGAAAGCACTCTATTAGTCGTCAATTTTTTTTTTTTTACTCAGGCTCTTTAGGATTTTGAATGCAGTGCAATGCTATTGCCTTCATACATAACAACATTGGGGTTAAAATCTAAATAATTTGCAGTTATTTAGTTAGTAAATCTACCCAACAATATTTTACACAAGGCATCTAAATTGTATAGAATATATTATTAAAAAAATGAAGTTTAGTTTGAGATTCTTCAGTTTTTCTAAAAAATTCTGCATTTAGGCAGAGGTTGGGAACAAAAGAGATTGTTTTTTTTTCACCTTCAAAACTTACATGATACCGTACAACAACAAAGGAATTGTTCTAAACCAGGTCCTGCCTGTAAGAACACGAGGGAACCTTATGTGATAGCGACAGCTTTATTCTTCTTTTCTGAAGACACATTCCCGATTGAATGCCAAAATTAAAATATATTCTGTATTATTGAGGTATTGTGCTTCAAGGATTTGGATGCTGATCTTTTGAGTCTAGAGAACGGCTTGGCAAATCAAAGAAACAGGATAGGGCTTGGTATAAGCAGGAGATCTAGTGGCTTATCTTCTATTGTTGCTGATGGAGAACATCAAAAGCCTTTTTTCTCCAAAAAATATTAGTGTATTGGAAGCTTAATTTAGAGGAGTTTGATTAATCTGGAAGAAAAGATACATTTCCAAGCAAAAACAGTATTTCCAAGAAGAAACTTACAATGTTTTAAGAAAAAGTCCTTTGAAGAGTTCTTTCATTTGTGCTGTGTTTCAACAGAAAAATGATTCTGCTCATCTTGTCTATCCTCATGATTCTTTTCCTGTCATCCTGGATTTAGTAGAATAAACTGTTTCACCTCTTATGCCTTAGAGCTCATTCTAATTTAGTTGAACTTGATTTCTAAGATTTCAGCACCTTCAGACTGGAATTTTCCCTTACTGGTATCTCTTTTTGCCTCTTCCTCATTTTTTTTCTAAAGCAACTTCTTATAATTTGGGAAAGAAAGAAACATGAAAGAGAGATGATGTCTTGCTAAATGCTAGATAGACATAAATTCTCTAGGAGAAATTTGTATTTGTGCAGCAAGTCTGCATGAAATTTGTTCTGTGTATGTGCCTGACTTGGTGGTCCAAAATGGGAGAGAGAGCTTTTACCAGACTCTTGTGTAGGGGTTAATATCCTCCTCAAAGAATATGCAGGCTGCTGGGGGATGTTGTCCTCTAAAATTTTGTACATGTTAAGTAATCTTAAAATGATGATTTACCAATACCAAACTGGTAATTCACTTTGAGTAAGAAAATATAAACTGAGCTCATTCTTCCTTCAGTTTCTCTAGAAGACTGTATACAATTCAAATTAAAATATTAAAATAATGAAGTCCTTATATAGACCTTTTTGTTCTTTTAATATTCCATTTTTTGTTCTATCTTGTTCCAGTATAGTTTATATATAACACTGATAAAAATATTCCTAGCCAACTTTGCTGCTAGCACCCACTTACAATAATGTAGAACACTTGCTTCCTCTCTGTTGTCTGGAGATATTTTCATCAATAACTCTTTAGTCTTAATGGTTTTTTTTGTGTGTTTTCATCTCTGCACTTGATTTATTGAGTGAACGGAAGGAAATGTGATTCACCATTCAATCCTTTTGCAGCTTGCTTATTTCAGTCAGTAGGGAGAGTATAAACTCTTTATTCCTAAAGAGGTTCCACTTGTGAAATGATTGCAAAGAATATTAAGTGGTTACCTTCAAAATTAAGCAGATTAGAATATGTTGAACAGATTCTTTTATGGCACACAGAAGCATCAAAAAGATTTTCTCTGAAAAGATTCTCTACCTTGAATTTAATTTACAATTAATTCCAAGAAAAAGAAAAGTCAATTCCAGGAAAGTAGAGAAAATAGCAGCCTGAGACTTTTGAAATATTTTGAGGGAGTGAGAAGGTTGTTTAGTATCAAGAAGAATTTGTTGCTGCTGTTTGCACAGTTTTGTAACCAGTCAGAAAGATTTGCCTTGACTTTGTCCTGTGTTCCCTTCTAGCAATGCTTATGGCTTAGAACTCTTTATCCAACTTTTGCTCATCTTCCCAAAAGGAGCTACAGCAGATGAATGTTTGTCACAATTGGGTTTTTTTGGTTTTTTTTTTTTAGTGTGTTCTAGTTTCATCAGCCTTCATGGCCCCGTGCCTCTTGGCATGTAGCACAAGCACTACTGGATGACCCGATGTCTTAACTGTCAGTCACCGTGAACTGCTTTATGAAACAGGCTTACCAGCTCATAAACTGAGAGCAATCCTGTTTACTGCCATTTCTAGATTCAGGAACTGCTTGCAGCTTGTTAGTGTTCTACCAATGCTTAAGGCCAGACATCTACACTACTGTAGGTTTTTCTTGATGGTTCTTGGGTAGGGTTGGTCTTGTATGAATGCTTGTAGTGTTTCATCTGATATAGTGGGATTAGACCTGAGGGTGACTATATCAGAGCTCCTGACAGGTTCCTGCAGTATATTGTGCATGAAAAGATCCAGTATATTTCTTTTTTTTTCTTCTGCATTAGTAGCTTAACAAGCATTATTTTTATTCCTGCTGTGGCAATTACTGAAGGCAAAACTTGTTTTCTACAAAAATAAGGCAATTATAATTATTTGTTAATTTTTTTCTTTCCATTGCCTGTTTTACTTATAGGTTGCTGTCTCTGTCAGCATTTTTATTCTGTTTGTGCTTTGCAGTTTGTTGAAAGGGTAGATGTATATTCTGAAAATAAACTTGAATCTATTAAAGTGGCTAACATATAGTGATGTCTCGGTTTTGTAAATTGAGTTCAGGCATAGGCTATCTATCTGGTTGGCAGCAGTGGAGGTGCCTTTTTGCTTGAATTTTACTGTTTAAGCTTTTAGAGTTGCTTTCGAAGGTGGAAGAGGGGTCAGGGTAGCATCAGATTCACACATTACTGTCTTTAGTGAATTTATATGAATGACCTCCTTTGAAGATTGAAGAATGTGGCACGAGTATGCATAAAGCCTCTCAGACTTTGAGGAATGTGATCTTTTGTCTTTTGTGCATGATCTTCTATTTGACTATAGATATGTTTTGCTATTCAGGGATGATGAATTTGGATATATTTGATTAAGGAAAGAAATTAAAATGCGATCACCTCCACTTAGCATCAGTGTACTTGTACTGTGGACTCTAATATTGCTAAAATTACTGTGGGGTTAACCTTGGTTTTGTTTTACTGTATTTTAGCCATGTCAGCTAGCTCTGGCACTGGACCAACCTACCCTGACTACTGCCTCTTTCTCCTCTGTCTAGATTGCATCCTTCAGCAGGGAGTGTAGAGTCTCATTCAGAGAAGCTTATCCAATAGGCACCAGTATAATTAATATATATTTTCTGCTTTTCTTGAAGAATTGTAATACATAAAGGACAATCAGCTTTACTCATGAAATTGCAGACAGCAAGGGGGACTTAATGTAAAAACAAGTGTATCTCATTATCTCTTTTTCGTTCTGCATATCACAACTGAAGCTGTGAGAAACTGAATGCTGCACTTATGGCTAATCCAAACACTAAAGTCCAGTGGGTCTTCTGATCTTTAGTATGTTCAGAGCAATGAAAACAAAGGACCAGAGATCTCCATTTTCTCTTTACTGGAAATCAATGGCAGATATGTGAGTAGGAAACAAAGTTAGGGCACAAAGGGCAAGTGCATTTTTTCTTTACCTAATTATCCTTTTGCCTTTATTTCTAATGATTCCCCCCCCCCCCAATACAACTAAAGCAAAACATCTAACATATCGCCTTTTGTACAGTTGGAGCAGTGATAGTGTTCTTCCCAATGAGTAAGTGACATATAGGAGTGATTTTTATTTGTTATAAATACTAACTAGCTCTGGGTTGGTGTTTGGGGTTTTTTTAAATTTATTTTATTTGGAGAGAAGGCTCAAAAGTATATTTTTTGTTCTTAGAGCCTTTGACTATACTACTGAAGCCCTTTACAAATGCTTGCTGATTTCTTTCAATTCTCAGTTTAACCTGCCAGTATTTGAATAAGCAATTCACGTGTAAAACTATTACTAAAAAGTATAGACGGTACACTAAATCCACTTTCTCATCCTGTACCATGACAACTTATAATAATGGAATATTTGTAATATTTCAAAAATGAAACATGATACTCCCCTGGTAAGTCAAATTTTGAGAAGTTGCAGTGATTATTGAATTCTCTGTCACAAATAGAAATCTGGATGAAAGGGAGAGATCCCGTTCACTTGAATATGAATTGAGCCAAAAGTTTCCATTTAGCTGTGTGGGAAAGCAACTGAACGTGTAAAACCTGTTAAACAGTAAGAAGAGTGGTGTCATTTTAAAGCTTTGCAAATAGTTGTGCTTTCTTCTCGATATTGTTGGAACTGGGAAAAAAAATATATAGTGCTGACCTTGTTAATGGGGAACAATATGAAAGAGCCTAAGCTTATGGAGAATTGACAAAAGACATTTCTCTGGGGTGTGTTTTGTGTCTGTCCGTTTCTCCTTTTTTGGCTGTCACTGTCCTTGGTTGGCTTTTCCGTTCAGCTGGGGAGCTCTCAGATGGAATTACTTCCTCAGCTGTAGTGCCCTATGAGCCAAGAGCTGCATAGCCTGAATCAGTGTTGCTTGTATCGCGGGGAACGAAATCTTTGCATCAGACCTGTGAATCTGTAAGATTAAAATTTATTTTTTCCCCCTCCAAGGAAAGCATAGATAATTCCGGACACTTTTCTTTTATTAAAAAAAAATAAAAATTGCAAAATAAAAACAGAATAAATACCAGGAAAAAAGGGACATTTCTTTAATTACTTTGTAAATTTTAGGGTTCTTAAGAAATTCTTGTATAATTTTTTTTGCTTATAAGCAAACATGAACATTGTGAGGCAGCTCTGCACAGCTGGCAGCTTGCAAAACATATACAATATGGGCAGTAAGATAAGGTGAAGGCTCATTAACTTAAGAAACTAATATCAGATGCCTGGAATTTAAGTAGAAAAGCACAGCAATCACTTTATTTGAACCTATGAAATATACACAAACATATGCATATATGATATACAATTTATTTATGTATATCTCTCTGCATATGTGTGAATATGAAAATATTTTAAGCATTGACTTTTTATAAGCTTTTGCTATGCCTGTATTGAAAATACGTATTTGATGTTTTTCCCTACTTGCATCTTTTTTTGCTTTTACGTTAAAATTAATTCTTTTTGTCTTGAGGGATAAAGACAGGACTTTTTCCTTGGTGCAGTTCCAATAGAAGATAACTTGATGCTTATAACAGCTTGTCAGTCTGAGAACTGTTAAAATAAGGCTGAAAGAAAGAAAAGCTCCATTTACTGTGAAAACCCCTAGTGGGATGAAAACTATAGTTCGTTTCTTTGGATAACAAAAGACACTTCCATGTCCTCCTCACTAGCAACTTTTTTTTTCTTTTTTTTTTTCTTTTTTTTTTTTTTCTTTTTTTCTTAAAAGGTTTTTTTTTGGGGCTCACAAAAGGCAGAATGAGGGGGCAAGCAATACCCTGATTATAACTGCTTTTCCCCAAGAATTTTAGCCTACTTCGCTTGCTCTGCCTTAGCAGGACATCCTGCTCTATTTTACTTAAGTAATAAGAACTAAGAGTAAAGGGTTAATTTTCCCTGTTTGGATGCAGTGTGCAGTGCTGGAGGAAGGACAGCAATATGCAATGCAACTCTGACCTTCTCATTGTTCTATAATGTCATTGGCTGGTTACTCCTGTGCACTTTCACAGCCTCAGCACTTGTGCTTGTTGCAAGGAGGGGTCATCAGTGACCAGTCAAACACGGGATTAAAAAAGCATTAAAAAAAATTATGAGATATTTTAGGCCTCAAAATTGATGTATTGTTCTTTTATAAAGATGTGAAAAGGATGTGGCATTCACCTGTTTTTACAAGTTTGTGTTGGAAGGAGGAGCAAAGTTAACATAGCATTTACTGCTTTAGGAGTAAATCTTGCTTTACAAAAATATAAGTACTTTATATAAATACAGGTGTCTGTGTTGTCACTGTTGAAGACGTGTATTTTATCATCACCTTTAATGTTATAAAGTGAAGTTAACATCTTGAGTCCACTGAAATAATTGTCATATTTCCTGGGGGGTGGGGAGGGGGGAAGAAGAGTGATCTGCTTTGTCTCTTTTAACAATCTTTACATCATTAAGTTCTTTAACGTTCTTGCTGCTACTACTCTTTCTTCTGTTCTCTTTTAATGCTGGTGTCATTGTTATGAAGGGGTAGGATAAAACATACACTAAGATCAACGTTAGGGGGTGGAAAATTTTGTTCTAACACCTGTTCTGAGGACTGAGCAATGATCAGGAAGGGTTTTTCTTAATCTTCTAAAAAGGGCGTTATCCTCCAGGGAGTGGGTGAGTGCAAAACCCAAAATGCAATAGTGGAAATGGAAGCAACCCTACAACATCGCTTTAAAAACCTGAGTATGTGCAGATGTAGCTTTGTAATTAGCTGTAGAAAGGCTCGAGTAATATGTGATCTTTAATTGCAGAATTTGCAAACACAGAATTTCTGTAAATTAATTTTGTGCAGAAGGAGTTAGAAGAAAATGGTTTATGGGTAAGGAAAACCTTAAAGGAGGAGAGTGGGTTCCTCCTGGTCTGATCCTGAAGGACTATGTTCTATTTCTGAGATATGAATCTTTAAGTTATCTACATGCTTTATGTAGTTTATTCTCCAATGTCACTCTGAGGAATGCTCTCCTGAGCTGCATGTCAGTGACTCAAGAGGAATTTAGTGGTGAAGATATGAGCTAAACAGCCAAGTTCTGCAGTTACTGGCTGTAACAAATGCAAACAATATGCACCACAAAGGAAGAAGTTTACATAGCACATGTTGTACCAGACTGGATCAGTAACCTGTTCTTCAATGAAGTAGCACTTACATGCTACAGTCTTAGGAATAATAGTGACCTTTTTCTTTGCAAAGTTTACTTAAGTGGTTGATCACAATATGAGGCTCATCGTAAACACACCAGCGTAGTACCAACTACAGAAATCAATTGGAAGACAACTTTCAGCTGGGGGAAAGTTAAGGAGAATAGTAATGCAGGTTACACTGGTTGTCTTGTCACAATTTTCCACTCTCAAAATCAGATTATTTTGTGTTGGTATGAAAATATCGCAGGGATTTGCCAAGGTATTTTGGGTGCATGCGCTTGGTTATGCCTGTGAGATACACTTTTACAATTTATCTGTCAACTTTGTAGGTTTCATAAGACCTTCATTCTTCTGAAAGGTTTCAGGTATGGTTTATCCTGGATGGCTTAAAAAACAATTGCATTTTCTAAGGAAGATAATAGCTAGAAAGCAATTAAGTTTTACATTCCTTATCTTTTGAAGAGTCTGTTTCTAATACTGTTCTCAGGAAATGTTCTCCATCTGTCTGAAAAGCTATATTGGCACCAAGCTAGTCATTGCATAATATACAGAATCCAAATATATGGTCATTTGAGCTAATTTTGAAGTAGTGCAATGAAAAAAAAAAAAGTCAGGCATTTCCATCCCTTTGTCAGTGTAAATTTTTGCTGTTTGCTTGATTCAGATTTAAATGTATGAAAAAAGAAATCTTCAGTCATGGTCTCAAATACATACCCACGAATTACTATTTTTGGGAAACAACATATTGATGATGGTGTGTAGTTTCATATGAATCCTTCTTATAGCAAGTTGGAAATGGCATCTTGTGTGACATGTGTTCTGTTTTTCAGTTTGTTTGAAGCATTTAGTAGTATGATGCACTGCTGCAATATGTGCAAAACTTTATCTAGTTAGGGCTCCACACTGATTCCAGAAATCAGTGATTCCATAAGCAGCATCTAATAAGTGCTCTACAAAAAACCAACAGCTTTGGAGATAGACTCAAAACATGGGTAGGTTCTCTGGTAGTTCTTACTTTCTTAATGTGCAAGTTTTATTCTAGTTTCGCGAGAGGGAAGATATTTCCTATCAAGTCAAAAGTGTTGTAGAATTATGGTTAGTGCTGTTTAGTTTTGTGTGAATAACAATTTAAAATAACTGTATTTCTCTCAGCCTGGCAGTGTGCTTATCACTTGACTTACAAGATTGAAGACATGGTTCTCTCTGTATAAGACCTTAAGCTAATATCCATTATGCAAGCAGCCAAAATTCAATTCAGAATAAAATGCATGGTTTTAGTTGTAAAAGCAGTACTCAATTTATTAAGCTAACTAATGTTATGGTAGGTAACTGTGCTTTCTTATTTGATTGTGGGCAATTTGGCTTTCAAGAGTAGTGACAGAAATCTGACCATGTAGAAAATTTTCTGGTGAATAAACTTATCTGAAAAGTTCTGCCATGCAGCCATTTAAGTTGGTTAGTGGTACCTGCTGTATGGAGACCTCTGTCAAGTAGAATTACAATATTCCACAACCTTATCCAGGAAAGATGTGCCATGGTTTTTTTTTTTTCTTTTAAATTTTTGACAGTTTTGGAAGATAGTCATTCATGTACTCTGTTAAATGCAGTCTAGAGGGTAGCTTTTGCTTATGGGATAATCTGTCTTTCATGCAATTTATCTCACACTAACTTACTGAGTTAAAAATGAGTCTGCAATTATTGTGCATTTGTACTTGGTGTACAAGACATCTGTATTGTGTCCCAATTTGTTTTGTTGGAGTTTATTTGAAGGAGTTGAAATTAAATGTCCCCAGAAAAAAGAGCATGTATTTGAAATATTTAACTTGGGGTTTTATGCCCTTATTAGCCATTTGATTTGTGATGTTGATTACTTTTGAATATGAGGATTAGCTAGTCACAAATGATACAAGTTCTCTAGTATATATAGGTGCTGGACTTTGAAATATGAGCTTCAAAGAATTTGCAATTATTTTGGTTACTAACATCAGCCAGTTGCTAAGATACACCATTGATGAGGGCTCATATGCTGAAATTGTAAAACCAACTAATCCATGAACAAGTAGTTTGTTTATCTACAGTGCATATACAGGTGCAAGAAGACACCTGAAATTTGGGCCTATGGAATGGGAATAATTTTTTTTTTTTTTTGCCCACCTTGCTTGGGTCTGACACTACTTTATTGCTTCCCAATTAGCAGTGATAGGTTTTTATCTGAAAATTTGGAGAAGAGTTAAAATAAAATTGGAAAAAAAGGCAAGAAAATTGAATTTTGAATAGTGCAATATATGCAGAAACACATTGGCATTAACTTTTATCCATTCAATGCTGGCTCTTGTTTGCTGGAGAAGCCCATACCAGAAACAACTGCAAGTTCCCTATAGTTGTTATGAACAGCCTCTAAGCATGCACACAGTATAGGTGCTGCAGAATGTGTTTCTGATGATAAAGTACAGATTTTAATGCAAAGTAAATATTGCTGTGCTGGGGCATTGTATGTTTCTTTTTTGTCATCTGATTGTGACTTTTTCTGGACTCCTTTATGTCAGAATTGCAGACAGTGTTATTGTAATCACGGCCACAAATGCTTATAATGTCACTTTAATATTTTTTGTACTTTTTGCCAGTGTGTGCTCTGTAACTATATTTTGTTTTTTCACTATTGCTTATAGCTGCATAAATTGTGAAAAGTTTTAGATGGTAATTGCTGAAGTTCATAACTGCAATATTTTTATTCTTGGTAAGGAAGGGGGGGGGAAAATGAAGGATTTTTCATATCTCTCAGATCTATTGGTCTGTTCTCCAAATGACAGGTTCCTGACTGATCAACTATGCCACCTGCTACTAAAGCTCAGTAATATTAGTCTGTGCAATGGTTTCACTCTCATCTCACACCTCAGAGATCTTGAGCTCAACCCCAGGCATCCCCTGTGTGTTTAAATCAGCTTAACGGCTCATACAGTGTGCTGATTTCCTTGTAGGCCTCTGTTTTCTCAAAAAGTGATCACCTTTTGCCAATGCCCTCAGGATTAAACAGGGCAGTCTGGTTTTCCTTTTCTGCATTGGCTATACCTTTGTAGTCAATAAAAGACTAACTAGAAAAGAATCAGCTGATGAGAGAATCAATCTTCTGGAAGCCTCCCCACAGTTTTCTCATCATTTTTGTGCCGTCTGTCATCTCAGATTGTAAAATGGAAACCAAAACTCAGTATGTGGGAAGACTTTTAGTGCTCCTTGTTAACAAAAACAGTAAGACCAGGGGTTTTGATCTTATGAGTGTATAGGTAAACAGTAAGCTGTAAGTGTGCACTCTTGAAGTAGCTTTTCCATGTTTCTAATGGAGGTCTGCGAAAAATTATCAAAGAAGTATCACAAAGGTCTCACAACATACTGTAGTGTAGATATCCATTCTGAGTAGGTCAGGTTAAATCTGAAGTTCTTCTCTATAACAATACAGGAGTATCTTACAGAACATGTACCATTTATCATGGTATAAAAGCCATATAAATAGAAAAGGTCTTTATATTATAAGTGAAGCTTTTTTTTTCGTTTTGCGACTTGCTAAGTTAAAACAGTGGTTTGTCTTGATAACTAGTATTATGCAACAAATGTTAAGTTTTTTGAATAATAGCCTACTTCAAGTTGGTTTATAATGACAGATGGACCAACTTAAAAAAGAATTGGAGGTTCATCATAACCATAATTCTTTACAGTTCTAAATTTTTCATTCAAATGTATCGCAGTAGTTTACAAATATTAATTCAGTGTGATAATCACCCACCCACGAAGCAGGTCAGCATCCTAGTTTTACAGAAGTTCAAAGTAGGGTACCAAAAGGTTAGGAGCTGTGAGGAATTAAGGGGTCTGTTGGTACACACCATAAGGCTCATGCTGGGGACTCTATTTTTTCCACATCATACTTTAAACTTCATTTGAAATCTGATTTCCTTTCCTGAACTAAAATCTAGGGATGAGTAACACAGGATGTGAGGTGGGGTTATATTAGTGACTGGTTGACAATCATGCTGAAACACTGAGAATAAGAACTAGCATCACACAAAGTAGCAAAGGTGACTCCATCACCATCTTCAGCAGGAAATGTCCTTTTCTCTGTCTGCAGGTGCTCTGGGTATTGCTGTAATGTTCCCCATAGAAAGGAAGCTCTCAAGCTTTGTATGTTCTGCAAAAAAACCTGTCAAATATCACTTTCTTATGGTGAAGGCCTATGGCGGATTTTGGCCACCCTCTCTCATTTGCCTGGCAGTTGGATGGTGCCTCTAATGTTGATGGAAAGGTTTAATATATTATCTGTGGTTCTTTGTGCAACAATTAAAGTACAGATCTCTGTCCAATAAAGAGGGCTGATTGCAAGAATTGAGACACATCCCTCTTGCAGCTTTTAGTTATCTACATCACAGCTAGCAGTTGGGAAACTGCTAAGAACAATAGTAGCAAATACAGTTTGACACCAGATGTACACATTGCAATGCTTTTATATCCAAAATACAAAGGTAAAGAAATGGGACTTTGCCTTGGGAAAGAGGATGGTTTGTCCTTCCTAGGGATGTTCCTTTTACCACCTTGAGCCAACACCTGAGAAATTCAGAAACAAGGTAAAGAGGTACCTGACTCCGTTCTTCCTTTAAAAGAGGTCTAGACTATGAAATATTTAGCAGGTATTGGCTCCCTTAAAAGCCTGGGAGACATCACTTCAGAGCAGATGAATCTCCCCATTAAGAGAACATCTGAAAGCTTGCAAACTAAGTTATTTATTTCGAAGGTATAGAATTATTGATGGGTTGGTTCTCAGCTGTGGATTACACAAATATATAAGGCACCGTTTTGCTTCAGGCATGGTGCCACCAGGGTGAACATACCTGTGACAGCTTTTCATAGCAGTCATGGATTTCTTCATTCCTTGGCAACTCTAGATGGTCACTCAGCACATAGAGCTGCTTTTATTTTTACTTTAGAGAACTTTGCTAGAAAAAAATTGGTCTAGAACACATATCTATTGAAAGACTCCCATCTTTAGGCAATCTCTTCAGGACTCATTTGGGGGAGAATTTTTTTTTTTTCATTTAATTTCTCACCATTGGTATTACTTTTAAAGACAGGAGAAACAAGAACTGTAACAATTGCATGCATTTGAGGGGCAAGCCAACAATATAGTTTGGGCTGCTGCAATTCTTGATCTCAGCTTCTAAAGCAGGGACAGTTGCTTCATTGATGTTGCCTACTCTAATAACGCCAGCTATCAAACCCATGACACCTGGCAGATATTTACAATGCAGATTCTGCTTATAGATATCATTTATCTTTTAAATCCTAAAATATGTTGTCTTTCAGCATTAGTGGAAATTTGCTTTGCCATCTGCCAGGTGGCTGCTCATTTCCTACCCCACCAAATCAAAGTTTCTCAAAGGATTGTTACAGATTTAGCTACTGGTCAAAGAATCTTTTCAGGGCCACTCCAGGTTCATGGCACTACAATTATCCTCTGGAATGTTGCCTGGATCGCCTAATTTTGAAGTCCGTTTGTTTATCTGAGGCTATGTGATTTCTATGCACACTATGCTGGGAACTTTTTTGCTGAATTACTCACAAAATTGTATCCCCGTGTTAAATATACCGTTTACCAGATCCAGGCTTTGGGAGCAAATATAATCACATATGCTAAATATACCCCATACAAAGTTGTTCAGCTTATTTTATCAACTATTTGTAGTCACAGATAAATATTTTGAAGTGACACTTCAGAACATTTTTAAAGGGATCAAACATCAAAAGAGTTTATCTCATTTTGTAACCTGTTAACAGGCGTACTATCCTAAATATCAAACCTTACTTATTGCACTTATAGTGCAAGTAGGATGTTCTTGGATTGAGGGGCTAAATAAGAATCTGTAAAGGAGTGCCATGAAATAACTCCAACATTTTATTGAAAATATTTTCGTTCAGGAATATTTACTGATATTTTTCTTATGGTTTAGTAACAAATGAACTTTATCTATAAGATTGTAATGTTTAGATTACCAGTACATGGATGCATCTCCTAATATTCCAAATACTTTTGGCAATCTGCCATTGATTTCCTTTTGCAATATATCTTAACCTCATAGACATTGTATGTTTAAATCCAGTTTGAGAGAAGTTGGAATAGCCTCTATTTCCACTTGAGCAGATGAGGACCCACCAAAGTGCAATGCGATCATCTTTTGGTCATTATTCTATAAGTTCTGTAGGGTAGATAAATGTTGTATGAACATAAAATACTTGATTTGTTAAAATAATTGAAAACTTGGGCTCTCTACATAGTAGGTAAAATGGACAGATTTTTCTCAGAGCTGCAGTTACAATGGTTGGACCAGAATACCACAAGAAATGTTGTCTCCACAGTTTTGTTTCCAGTCTGTTGAAACTGATAATTTCTTCCTTACCTGGAAAAACAAAACTCAGAAACTCAAGCTCCAAAGAGTAATACTGGAGGTGCAAACTACCCAGGCCCATGACCTGTGTCAGTCCAGCTTACACTTTTCAGAGGAGTGCCAAAATTCAGAAGTGAGGAATGGACTGGGATTATCATCTACCCACCATTTTTTTGTTTGTTTGTTTGGCAGTCGTTATAATTCATGTCTCTGACTTCTGCATAAAGGTCCTGCCAACAGTGGAAAATTCCTTGACACAGCTTTTGGCTTCTGTAATTTGGTTAGTCTTGTACAACTTGTTAAACTTAGCTTTTGCCTGTGTTGTGCTACACGAAACTGATTTGTTCAGGGCAGAACTTAAGATGAAAAATACTCTCAAAACAGATTTGCTTTGGGTTGTCCCAAGGTATTTTTCTGTAGCAATTGCATTTTTTTGCATAGTTTGCTCAGAATGTGCTCTCTTCTCATTGCTAATCCAACATGATGTGCCATGGCATCAAAGTTCCCCACAATTCGCTCCTTGGAGTGCTCAGAAGCGAGCATCCAATTAAATCCAGTAAAAGTCTTCCATCTCCTGAGCATGCATTTTGTGGAGGACCTAATTTAAAACAGACTAGAGTATAGGTTTATATTGTCAAGCATCTTTTCTGCATGCAAAGTGGTCTTGATAAAATGAGATACCTACATAAGCACATAAAATCTGTAGGTATAGCTCAATTAACTGAAGCTAAGAGAATTGTTCTTTGGCTCCCCACGAGTGGCTTCTACTAGCAGGCATTTACTACAGTGGCTATAATTTCCGTAGCCTCATCAGAGAATAGTTGTCCAGGTGTGTTCATAGCAGTCTGGTGTCCACTGGCACAAAGATACAGGATTAGGAGTGCAACAAACAAGTCATTTCTACACTGGAGGGGAAAAATGAATAATGTGAAGAAACCTCTGAATGGATAAGGATTAGCATTTACTCTGTGTAACAGTCAGTCCAGATTGCAGAAATAATGGTGTACCTGTCAATCATTGGCTTAGCTAAAACGTTGCCTGCGTCAACATCTGCCAGCATTGTCATGTGGAACCTTTCAGAACATTATGTAAAGAAAAGAGATCATCGCTAAAAGTGTCTTTATTTTTCTCTTGTTTGAATATTTCTCACATATAGTAAATATAAAAAGATAAACTCAGCGAATAGAGTGCAGTGAGGGGAGCAGAATATAAAAGAGACTAGAGAATACAGTCTCTACAGCAAGGAATGAATGATGGATTACAAATTTGTTAAAACCGTGTTACTTAGAGTTGAAATATACTGAACTGCTTCTGTATGTAAGGCAGACACAGTTTAAGTTGATGTCAGGATTGCAGCACTGCAGCCATTGGGAACAGAAGTGTAATTTTTGTGGTAGGTAAGGCATGTGGGTGTTCTCCAGCACCTAGGTGCCTGCAAATGATCTGCAAACACACTCTCCCTTAGCAGATAAGTAAACTGACCTGTTAGTAGGATGAACTCTTGTGTGCTGAAGTGTGAGACACTCCTCAGAGCACCTTCATCTACTCTCTAGGAAATAGCTGTTGAAAATTTTCACATGATGAAGTAGTGAAAAACTTCTTGGCCAGAAATTGTATTTGGCTGAACTCAAACAGATTGGTGACAAAGGACCAGATTAATCTCTTGTTCTTGCTTTTGTGTAGATGAAGTGTCTTTTTTTTGTCAGGAGTAATTTCAGCTTGGGTATATATTCTTTAAAAAGACAAACTAATTATAGCAAAACAGCAAGCCCAAGCTGCATATTTCAGGTAGTTAAAACAAGGAATGCTTCAAGTAGGAAAATAGGATTCATTTTGTTGCATTTCTTGAAAAGTGGTTTTTATATTTGTGATTATTGAATCGGAAACAGTCTGGTATGGGGAAAAAAAAGTCTTGGAAGTTCTGTCAGAATAAGAAAACATCTTTCTTTCAACTTCTTCCTGTTATGGTATGTTCTATTTTGGGGGTGGGTTCTTTCTGGTTTTATGTCATCATTTCCATTGATAAGTGGAGAGACAGATTGCTGCTTCCCTTTTCCTTTCAGATGTAATACCAAGTATTAATTAAAATATGGTTAACCTTTAAAACAAATTCGTGTCAAATTTCAGAACTAGAAAAAGCTGCTCAATGTAAAAAAGAAATTTTGTTTTCCAGTTGTTTCTGAAAAGTATTTCTGTCAACAAAAGATGTGATAATTAGATGTGTGCAGCAGTGATGCCTGAGGAACTGGTAAAATACAAACATTAACAATGGCAGCTATTTTTCAAAATTAAAAATAAAAAAGACCCTATCACTACATTAGGAGTCTAGTCTTTCCAATCCATCTGTGCCCCTCAACGCTTTCCCATGTGGTGACTGTATGGGTCATTAGAGAGTCACTGGTGGTGGTCACAGATGTGAGAGAAGGCTGCTCTAACATCTTTTTCCAGGTTCTTTGTTGCGCTCCTTCCTTTCTCCTTGTTTGACTTTCAAGATGGAAAAAGTAATAGATAGGTAAAGGTGGTAAAAATAGTATTTTCACTTAATATAGTTTAAAAATTATTCTTCATTGTTTCTTTTACTCTTACGTACTTGTTTAACAATATCTTTTTTTACTCCAAGTATTTTGTCATCTCTTCTTTTTCCTCACCATTCTTTGTTTCTGGTCGTTGGGCTAGCTTTTATTTGATTGGTTTATTTATTTATTTGTGCCTAGAATGAGAGTAATTTTTCTGGTTTGGTCTCCTTTTCTTTCAATTCCTCTGTTTTCCTCTGACATGAATGTAAGTAAGGGCTTTTGGCTCTGTGTTGTTGTTTTTTTTTTCTCCTCTAACTCCCTTTGGCTTGGCCTAAATTGCTTCTCTTTTCAGCTTTACCTTCTCTTGTTTCCCTTTAGCCTTCACATATGAGTTTCCCTCCTTTTATCTGCACACTCTTCTTTTTGTTTCTTTTTTAGCTTGCCTCCTTCCCCCTAACTGCTGTGAGTGCATCTTTGCATGGTAGAGAGAGAGGCAGCCTCACCAAACAGCTGTTCATCACCCATGCAGCAGCTTCAGCTCACTTTGAACGGGACTATGAAAGAGCAGAGAAGAGTAAGGAAAAAGATTATGGGTTAAGTGTACTAAAAGGACTAGGGAGGGTGTCAAGGCAAGGAGAACGAAGAAAACAAGAATATTTGTGTAGAGAAAGGAAATCCAGAGTGACTATAGGGAAAGAGAGAAGAAGTGGTGGTGGGGAAAAGAGGAAAAAGGTGGCATTCTGGATGAATCCAGTTTAATGAAACCCTCCAGTGGAAAGTAAGGTAGAAAAGATAGGGGCTGTAGATCCTATCACATAATTTTGCTCCTTTCTTCTTCTGACTTAATTGCAGACTTTCAGTAACTCAAGGAAGCCTTGAGGTTCCACAAGAAAGATGGGAGAGACTTTTTGCAAGGACATGTAGTGATAGGACAAGGGTGAATAGCTTTTAAACTGAGAGCTGGCTAACTTAGACATTAGGAAGAAATTCTTTACTGTGAGGTGGCGAGGCACTGTAACAGGTTGCCCAGAAAAGTTGTGGGTGCCCTATCCCTGATAGTGTTCAAGCCCAGGCTGGATGGGGCTTTGAGTACCAGGTCCAGTGAAGGGTGTTCCTGCCCATGGCAGGGAGGTTGGAACTAGATGATCTTTAGGGTCCCTTCCAACCCAAGCCTGTCTGTGGTTCCACTGGTTAGTGCTAACTCAGAGGCAGGGGGAGGAAGCGTATGCAGGGGATTCATTCAGATTTTTTTTTTATTATTTTTATTTTGGTCTGACTCTTTTTCCTCTTTATTTATTTTTTCCCTGCGCTTGTTCTGTGTTAGGGGAGATCTGTTCTGCAAGGTCATTTGACTGTTTTCAGAATTGCTGAATGGTGCATTGATCTCATAATTATTCAGTGGCTGTAGATACTTCTGAGGTTTTGTTGCCTTGCATCAGTTTACTTAAAGTGTTATGAAGTACATGATCAAAATATTGGAGAGTGTGGTGAAGCACTAAAATAACAGAAAATGCAGCAGTATTGTAGAGGTGTCTTTACAGTTTTCTTCAGCCATTGTTTCTCTGTCTCTTTCTTCAAAACTGGAAACAGAACATTTTTAGAGACACAAGGGATGCACAAGAGTCTTCCACTGAAAGTCAAGAGAGCCTTTGAAATTGTTCCTTATACATATAAAACATACTCTGTGTTTTGTATCATGATAGAAATTAAAATTTATTTATGCAGTGGAGTAGATCTTATTTATTGCATTGAGATCTAAAATTTACTTGGTCACCAAACATTTCAGGGCTTTTAGGCAATAATAAAAAGATAAGAAATGTAACTTTTGCATCGTTCACATCTTGTATCATTTATATTGTAGTTGTAGTTCAGATTCTCTGTGAAGAGACTGAAATTTCACTGTGCTGCATTCTGCACAAATACTCAACGAAAAGTAATCTTTGTCATAGAGAATTTATTATCCAGATAGGTGAGATGGACAACAGAAGGAAATGAGGACATATAAAAATGAACTGTTTTTTTTCCTAAAAATCAGTTGAGTGGTAGAGGAAAAGGCACATGATCTGTGTTTCCTTAAATTTGTCTCATATCCAGCCCCTGGATCACATCTAATCTTCTTCTGCAGTAATTTAGTGTATTTTTCCAACTGTCAGTTATTTTTCCATCTCTGATGCCTCAAAATTTTTACACTTGATCCATAACATTCTCCTTTTTGTGTCTGCAAAACTGGTTATTGTATTCCTCATTTCTTAAAGCATTTTTAGAGCTCTCTACCATACCACACACTTCTGTTGATGCTCCTTCTAGCCTCCCTGACATTCACCTTATGTGTAGAAAGTTCTTGTGGCTTTGCTGTTCACAAAGTTTCTGCCACCTGCAGCACCAACACTGATTTCAAAATTGTGGTGATGGAAAAAGCAAAACATTCTTATGTTAAAACTGAATATTCAATTTATGAACTGAGAACCACTATGATGAGCTTACTTGACTGACAGTGGCCAGAAAATATAGCTATATTGATCTTAATATTGTGAAAATTTTTTCAATAATTTTTTTTTTTTGGGGGGTTAATAGCAGTAAGAACTGGAAGAGTCATAAAAAAGGCAAAAAACAAGTATAAAAAACTTGTTGAATACAGTTTCATTTTTTTTTTTAAACAAGCAAAAATAACATGCCAAACCAGAAAATAAATATTCCCTGCCCTGAAAAAAAGAAGTAAACAGTTGGTCAGTAGACTTTGTGATAAGATTTGAAAGAGTGAAGTATTAATGCATATCAAAAATTTCAAGAACTAGTTCTCACTATTTCTTAAAAATTTATTTATAAAACAACTGGAAATTAAAAGATATTGCTCGCTATGGGGACAAATATTGTTCTGGTATTACCACTTGGCAAATGTCTGCATGCTGCATATACACAATGTGTTTGAGCACATAATATGATATTTTGTGGGTTTGCTACTGCGCAGTGGTCCCTTGTGGATGGGATGTCAGGTCTATTTATGTATTTCATTAGGTACTACCCTGTTAGCCTGGTGCTAGCTTGAAAAGGGGATATACTCTTATGCTGCTGTTATAGAAGGAATGTTTCTACCATGTAAGCAAAGAGATGCCCTCTGCCTTGAGAAATGAAGACTCTGATCCCTGTTCTCCAAGCCATATGCATATAACTAGCTGCTGACCACATATGAATGTATTCAGACACTTGTATGCACCGGAAAGCTTTTGCTCCTGGAGAATTTCTTTGTTCAGTTTTTATTTCTCTAAAATTACTAATGTTCCCAGAAACTCATAAGCATACACAAACCTGAACCACTTCACCTACTGTCAGAGATATGACAAGCTTATTTTCAAGTGTACAGTTCTACAGCTGCTGTACAAAAGATCATATTTATAAAGCCAATCTCTTATCTGAAGGAGTAGCTTCATTATTCTACTTCATTGCTTGATAGCCCCGACTCCGAGAGCTCTGTGAATGGTAACCACAAAGCTGTTCCATTATTTAACTCTAAGCTGCTCTCCATGACTCTCTCTGGGTGGATTTCATCATTTTCCTCCATGTAGGATTTTTTAGTTTGTTCATATTTGAAGGGAAAAATAAAGAGGTACAGAGAATAAAAAAAAACTTGGTAAGGCCAATTTTACCAGTCTTGGAGCCCCTGCAAAGCCATTCATTTGGTGCCCTTGATTATGGTAAAGGTGAAAGTGACCACTTTCATTCTTTTTTCCTTAAAGGTGCTTTGTTTTGAGTGAGAGCAATGATAAAAGTCAACACTGGCTTTCAGGTTTGAGCTGTATGGGCTGAAATTCTGACCACTTTATTTTTTGTGAAAGTATTAAGTTCTTGCTTTTCATGATTGAGCAGACTAAAATGTTTACCAGATATTTACAAGTAATTACTATTATTTTTTTCAATAATTTCTACGTGGCTTGTAAGGAAAAGTCTGGCTATGAAATCTGGCTATTTCTGAGCTTAAAATAGGACTTCAATCTAATGCAAAAGTAAATTCTCAATGTTAAACTGATTTTGAATCTTATTACATTAAGTGATTTGTTTTTATATGATCTATACAACTGTTGATATTTTATATCTTTTACAAAGGAACAAATGTTCAAATTTAGATTTGACATTTACAAATTAAAGCATTTAAATGCTATCCCCCATTACCAAGACTTCTGAAAGGAAGCTTCTCACATACACAATTTGTTGGTTTCTTTTTATTTAGGAAAAAAAATTGGAAGTAACTGTATTTTGTTTCCAGTTGTTTATTAACCTAATGAAATTGTTTCTATAATCTGATTTCTGATATGTATTAATTGTGGATTCAAATCTGTATTTATTGGAGGAATAAAGGGTTGATAACCTTCCATATTAGCAATTCATAACCAGCAGTGATATTCTTCTCTCGTCAGCACTGCCTGTGGCAGGATGGGGACTCCATCACATGGAAACTGGCTGCAGGGCTCCTGCTTTGCCAGTTTGCACCGGGGTCACTTCCATGTAGGGTGGTGCAGTCCTTTCCATATGCCTCTGAGCCAGTGGCTACACTCAGCAAACGCTAAAATCCCCTTTCTGTAGAGGTGGCAAATCTTCATTGGTAGCTTATCATCCAACAGTTGCTAAATACTCATTACTCGAGTTGTAGTTCAGATCTTTTTTTTCCTCTAACCCTAATAAAGGAGGTTAAAGATAACTCTCCAGCTCATGGCACCGTTGCTTCCCAGACTTGGCAGCCAGGCTTGCGGAGGGCAGTACTAGTCCATTTTTTATCTATAACAAATATTTATTTAACTGTCAAAAGTTCCGCGGCTTCCTGTCGTTGTAGCCCGATGGGCAGGCAGAGTCATGAGGCAAAGCTCCTTCGTCTGCAGGCTCAAATCCTGCAGAAGCTACTGGGATGATGAAAAGTAAAAATATGGTTTTCACCCACAAAGGGACAAGTGTGGAGGAAAGCCAGAGTTTTTTACAGTGTTAGATACACCCATTCAATCAGAAGGAGGGAGGTAGATGAATAAGGGACTGGGTGCCACAACTGCCATGGAGATTTTCCAGGCCAGAGTATCCTAGGGTGGATTTTAAAAGCAGACCTGTTGTGGTAACTCCCTTACATTTGTCAGCCTCTAGGCATTATTGAAATAATAATAACAATATGAAAGAATACTATTGATTGTGGACTGTTGTTTTTTTTTTTCTGTACAGTTCCCGCTGAAAACATCTGCCTTCACCTGTGAGGTTTAAATTACAGTTTTGTCAGTGAATAATTATTTTGTGTGTTGTGAATCTCCTGGGATATAAACAGATTTCCTTTGTGTGTGCACTAAGTGAACGGAGTAAAGGTGAAAACTGCTTCTCTAAAAGTTGTTCTGTGGTGTTTGGAAAATGCTACTGAGACTTCAGAAGACTTTTTTTTTTTCAATATAGCAAAGATTCATACCCCATCTTTAAGCAAGTGATAACCCTTTTTTTTTCCCACTGAACTGCATATATGCTTAAAATTAAGTGCTTAGGTCTTTACAGGAGTTCTAGGGGTAAGATGACAGAAGGGATATTTTCATCTGTTTCAACTGACTTCCTAGCCATCTGAGAAATCACTCTTTCTGGAGAAGACTATTTAAAAAATACCTTTTGTATTCAAAAATAATTTAATTTATAATTCAAAATAATTTTCTTGAGTACCTAGACATACGTAAAAGATTCTCTTGCCCCTGTAGCTTCATCCTCTGTAGCTTGATTTTTGTGATGGTTGGGTTATTCTCTTGTGTGTTTGGGTTTTTTTTCCCCCCTTTTTTTTTTTAAATGCTGACATTTGCCAGTGTGTCTACAACTTGCTGTGACTGGAGAAGGAAACTGAATGGACTGAAATATTTTCTGTTATTAGTAACCCAAAATTTAAAGAATTTTATCTACCTTGTGTTGAGGCTTCAGTATGAAGAGGAATGGCTGAGAACCCATGTCTTTCCTCCGATAAAAGTGGCTGTGGATGTAAAGGTCTGTCCAATACTGCTTTTAAGCCTCAAATTGGCTTTAGGGCATATATTAAGGAAGTTTGTAATACCTTTTTTTTTTTTTTTTTCAGGAATTAGTTTCTCTGAGCTAGTGGAATACTCCTAAACTAGCATGGTGTGTTAGAGCAGGTTATGCTGAAAGGTGCTCAAGGGCTGCCAAAGGCAGTCACAGACCTTGTGAAAACCAGTGAGTTGTGCCAAGCGTTCCTTTAAACTCATCAGAAGAGTTTAATGCTCTTGGGAGACTCTTCAGGAGAAGGGCTCAGTGGCAAACTGTGTTTGGTCTTTTGGATTAAAGCAAAAGTTTAATAAAAACTTTTAATGCTCAATTACACTCCTGGTCTGGGGATGTAACATTTGGCAAGTGTGTTATAATTGTCACAAAGGACATGATCCAGCACATGGTTAAGTCAAGGGGGCAATTTTATTGACTTCAATTGGTGTTGGATGAAGCCCAGATTTATGAGTTAACATTTAGATGTGTTTCGGTGAGGAAAATTTAAAACTTTGTAGCTGCTTTAAAAAAAAACCTTATCTTGGACGGGCTTGTTTCTTTTTGACATAATCTTCAAATTAGCTTGGAGTTCTTTCTAACATGTTTGTGATGATAATGTTAAAGTGGCCTTGGACTGTCTGTACAATGGGATATTTGATGCTGGCTTGAAAAATTAGTTTCAGTGTAAACAAAGCAGAGATATATTGTGAAAGCATTGTTTAAAAGGTCAAAGGAAGCTGAAAACTTGTCAGGATGCATGTTAAAATTCACTAGAAAAACACTGGCTTCATTAATATTATTTATATGAAAGTTAATAAAACCTATGAGTTTTACATAGAATATAAATATAGAATAAAACGGTGAAAATTGCTTTTCAATGACTGTACCAATATTAAATTTACAATATTATAATATTTAAAAAAAAATGGTGTGCTCTTTCCATCTTTCCTGCTGCTATACCTACGTATCTGTCTATGTATTTGTACACACCTATACCTGCTGATTCCTTTGAGAGAGCTCTCATTATCACCTGTTACTCTGGAATTAGAACTCGTCACAAAGTAGCTCAACAGTGATTCCTTAGGCTGTAACTCCACTCCACTGCACTCCCCCCGCCCCCCTCTTTTTTTTTGTGCTGAGAGATTTTTAAGTACTAGATGGAAAATCTCAGTTAGCTAGGCATTTCTCATGTTTTCTTCTGAACTCCTAAAATGAAAACTGTCCACTACTAACCAGTTGTAGAAAGCACTGTGATTGTCCTGTTAGACTGGTTTCTACAGTTAGAGAGCATAACGAGTGCTGGAAAATCATTTCTTTCCAAAGGTGCATCCTCGTATTTTCCCTGTTATATGTTTCTGTAAGTACAGTGTTCTCTAGTACATCCTGCAGTATTTGCATTTGTTTTGCAACAAGACAGGTTGTGATGAGGAACACTGCTCCAGCTAATAACCATTTCCAGATATAATTTCTCTTCCAGAACTGGGGAATCATAGGAATCCCCCAATCAAAACCACATTATACTACTTCATTAGAGTTTGTCACTTGAAAGGAGGCACTTTCATTTTCTGATTACTTGTTATATGTTCTAGTGAGTGATCTGAATTGTACTTTAAAATTAATTTTTTATTGGGTGCTAATGAATTATTTATTTATTTTAAAATGTAGTCATCTGCAATCAAATTTTTTTCCTCCAGTTTCTATATTTGGAATCTGATGATAGTTACTGGAAGCTGTTTGGGAATTGGAATACTCAGCACTATTGTATTGTGATCAATAATTAAACTTAGTGCTGACATGTATCTAGTTTATGCAGCAGCCTCCGACAATCCATCTTGCAAAATTAATCTTTTCCAATTTATTTAAGAGGAGACTTTAACAATAAAATAATTCAAATGAGTACCAATGCAGGATTATTTCTGGTCAATATTACTTTATTATAAATTGGGTCCACGTACTCATTAGTAAATTAACTGTCAAACCTGAAAACAGATTTTTTTTTTTTAAAGGTAATTATTGGTACTGAAACAAGAAGGCACTTAACCTTGCTGTGCAGTCGTCCTTACCACAGTGTTTTTATTCCAGGCTATAACTACCCATCAAAGCTGCAGAGGGAAAATAATTAGAGATATTAAATGGATGGAATATTAACTATTAAAAAGCTGTGTTCTTTCAGAGAGTTCTTAGGGTTGTTTGGATTCTCTGTCAATGAAGTGTGTGTTTCTTTGGAAGTTGGTGTTTGTTATTTTTTATAAACATTGAAAAATATGGCTAAATCTATGGAAAAAAAGAAAACCAAATAAAAAATGACTGAAAACTGTGAAAAAAGGAAATCAAAAGGACAAGTTGAAGTGGAATGTTGTATGTATTTAAAAGAAAATATTTATACGGGAAAGTTTAAAGAAATAGAAAGTTGGTAAAATACTTAAGGTTGGTTTTGGATTTTCTTAATTAAAATATGCTCTTTAAAGGATTTGACTTAAAAAAATTACCTGCTCTGAAACTGGGCATTTTCCCATTCTGCTGGTGCCTCAGTTCAGCAGCTTACTCTGTTTATTCCTGCTTAAGACATTTGATTATGCACAGCAGAGCATTTCTAAAAGCTCCTCCATTCTAAGCATTTGTGCTAAACAGGGTTTAGGGTTTGAGATTTCTGTTTTCAGTGTTTATGAATGACAGCCATTTGAATTTTTATAATTATTTCCTCAGTTCATTTTGAATCTGTAGGAATCTCTAGAACCAAATAGAAGAGAACAGGTAGAGCAGCAATTCTATCCTATTTCATTTAATTATTTATTTTACGTGACGGGTGTCAGAGCTTGCTGTGCAGCCTGAACTTCTGGGTCCTGGTCTGGCCATTCAGGTCTGGCCAAGAGCTCCCACTGCTGAGCCCAGTGCAGCAGCCCTCACTTGGAGCCTTGGGAACTGACTGGCGTCTTGGATCCTTCTGCAACTTTGTCCCCATCTGTGCACCAAGGGGATATTTCTTCTCTGCCTTGGCAACCCAATTACCTCCTACAAGTAGGAAACTAACTTCCTCTGAAATCTCCATCTCTAAATGAAATTTGATTATAATCAGTTAATAATTTCTGAAGTTTTTTTTTCTCCAGGGGATAGAGCATTTGTCAGGCACTGGGGTGAGTTGCCCAGAGAGGTGGTGGAATCACTATCCCTGGAAGTGTTCAGGAGGTGCCTGTATGTGGTTTAGGGGTGATTATTGTGGTGCTGGCTTGATAGTTGGAGTAGATGATCTTGAAGGTCTCTTTCTACCCTGATGATACACAGTGATTCTGTTACTAGTGAGACAAAGATTCACTAGCATTTGTTTAAGATATCATTCCAAGTAACAAACCCTTTAATTTCCTGTTCATTTTGCAGAGTGGCCATACTGCATGGTATAACATGAGCACCAATAAAGATAATTTACTGTGTTAAAAATTTGGTAAAACACTTAAGAAGTAGGTTTTTTTTAATCAGACATAATTATTTATTCATATTTATTCATTCAATGTTATAATTTATCATTCATAATTAATGTATTTTATTGTGCAACTGCTTACTAATTATAAAGGAAAATAAGATAAATTATATAGAGATTACTTGTTAAAAAACTCCCAAACACAAGATTAAATTCATATTTTATTTTATCCATGGTAAAATGCTGGAAAATCCTGTCTGGGTTGTATCTTTCATGCTTAAATACAGTTTCCAGCTGAAGGTAACATTCACTTCTCAACTTGCCAGTTTTAGAATTTTTTGAAAAAAACCCCTGACCCAACAGAATAAAACTACATGAGAAACAAAAACAACTCCCCTTTAATTTTAACAGTGCTTTGAAAAGAAACTATGACTTTTTTTTTTTTTCTTTTTCTTCTGTACTAATTCCAGCCTAGGCAGATTGATGGAGCTTTAGCTGGCAAAGGAGCAAGGGTGGGCAGTCTGAGCTACTGTGCTGGACCAGATGACCACAGTGCACAGAAATGTGCGTGTGAGGCAGAGAAACAAGATGAATGTATACAAGCAAAAAGGGGTCTTCAGCTAGTGTAGGGAGAAAAATATTTCAGTGTGTTAAAGCCGAAGAAGGGTGAATGAAAGTGGGTCACTGCACTACTATTCTTACTCCTTCTGTTCTTGTACATGCAAAAAGAAGCAAGATGGTATATATGCAGATGACTATAGAGGGCAAGTGTAAAGGTCAATGTATATAGTTCTGCCCTGGATTTCACAACAGGCTTGGCAATCACACGCTCTGTAGAGGTAAAAATGAGTATTTCTGCCAACCAAGTCTAGAATCAAATAAGAGTCCTTGTGTTCTTTATGGCCCATCTAGTTCTGACACATAAAATATACAAAGGTTTGAGGTGAACTTACAATTTTCAATTTCTGCGAAGCACAAAGGCCCTCTATTTGGCTTGTCTTTAGGGGTGTTTCTTGCAATCAACAAATTACTGTCTGTTGTATAAAACTGTCTAAATGTTCAGGTAACATAATCTGTCATTTTAGTGTAAATCTATTGGCTTGTACTAACTACAGTGGCCATTTTGGCCAGTAGGTTTTTGTTTGTTTGTTTTATTGTTTGATGCTGGTTTGTGTAGTATGGCTAGCTGTTTTTAAAGTGCCTGGGAGTGAGGATTCATGGCATGGCTTTGCACTGGCATCTCACGTGTGGTATTTCTCCACACACGGTAAGGGCAAAGTTGACAGATATGTGTGTTATAAGTATTTCTGCTCTGTGCCACAGTAAAGCCTCTGCAAACAAACTGAGTCAGGATGCAGCTTTTTAGTAACAATTCATAGAAATAAAATTAAATCTGCTCTTAAAGCCATAAAAATGCCACTCTGTGACTATAAGATATCCCTTAGGAGGTCATTTTAAAGGCGCAAGATGATGCACATGAGTTCTGGGAAATTATTTTTGCTGCCAGTGAAATCAATCAGTGCTTGAGAGGGCCCTGAGTGATAGATGGTCACTTCCTTTTATTGAGCTAAATAATTACCTAATAAGGGTTGAGTAAATGCTGCTGTTAACCACAAGAAATGTGTTGATTAAGCACAAGAATAAGAATGCAGTGATCTACAGCACTAAATAGTTGTTTGGAACTGGGCTCTTTTTTGTTAATAACAAGAGCTGTAAACTGTTGTGTCCAACTGCTTCTTTTTTTAAAATACGAAAAAAGTGGCATTATATATGAAACATGTCAATTAACATGGACTTACTGAATTATCTATTCAGTACTTTCTCTTACCTTCATTTTCTGTTTCAGTCAATAAAATTAAAGTATATCTTGACTCATTAGGTAGTTAGCTGTTTACTATTTTCAATGCAGACTACTCTGCATTACAGGGCTATATATTATTTACAAGTTTCTATGGCCAACTACATTGCAAGATTGTAAAAGTTTTTTTCAGAAAGTTAAGGGTGAGCATGAGAAATATATCTTAATTGGAATCAGCTATTTTATTTTGCATGTATATTTTTAAAACTGCCATTCATAGTTTTTTTAATAAAGAGTATTTTGGTTTTGAACCAAAGTATTTGAGACTAATTTTTTCTTCACCTTAGCTGTGAAGCTAATTTAAAAATATTATTAGTGGTGAATGTGATTTTAGTCAGGAAATCAAGATGTGAATTTTTGAACATGTTTCTCCAAAGGTGCACTTCTCAAATTATTACTGTGAAAGTAATTTATTTCAGCCAAACACCCTTCCCACATATTGTTAACAGGAATCTGCACTCCAACTCATTTAACAGCTTTTTAATTCAGTAGTTATTCCATTTTAATAGAGCCATTTCTTCATCATTCTGCATTTAGTGATAAATGGTGCCAGGACATATGATAAATTAAACCACAAAGAACTGTGTTAAAGTAATCTAAAGGGTTTAACTTGAAAGGAAGAAGCACCTAGTTTTCTCAGCATAGCCATCTGAGAGCTCCTATAGAGAAAAACACTTCCTCTCAAAGCTGAACTGTGAAATAAATTTGAAAGTAAAGTTTTAAACTCTAACGGCTTTCCAAAGTTCATCCTGGCAGCATCTAGCAAGCTGCACAATTGCATAATGGTCTCATCAGTCTGGAATACTGTCTCAAAAAGCTGCATAATTTTAAAAATGTAATAAATTAGATGATACCTATTTAAAAATCTGATGGTGATGAAATCTCAGTAGACTAATACCCAGTTTCCTAGAAGGGATGCCTTGAGTGTACAACAAAACCTACCCCAAAGATAAGTGGCTTTAGACATCTGAAATACAAGTACATTTGGGGCTTTTTTGGTTGGTTGAATGGGTTTGGATTTATTATTTTGTTTTGCTTTGAGAATTTTTTTTTTGGGTGGCTGGTTTTTTTTTTTTTTTTTTTTTTTTCCACAGATAAAAAGAATGTAACTGTCACTTATGCACGGACAAGTGTTAGAGAACTATAGTGCTGTGATTCAGCGATATGGATCTTTTTTTAAAGATGAGTCTTCTTCCATTTGCTGCAGCTCTCTTTTGCTCTCTCTATTTTACAAAAATATGCCCCAGCCCTCCATCTACAACTTCCTTGAAAATGAACACATGCCTTTTGGCTTCCTCCTTTCTTAATTAAGGACTCAAATTTCTGTAAAGACTAACCAGCAAAATGGTGTAGGAACTAACATATAGGCATGTTTTAAAGTAGGTCATTCAGCGCAATATACATAGTGTGTGTGTCAGCTTTCTGCTCTTGGCATTTTTGTAACTAAACCTTAATTCTGAGCTGTACTCGATATAGTGGAGGTAAATCTGATGGTAAAGTAATGCTTGGATAAATGATAATGAGGTATGAAACTCTTTTGAATAGGTTTGAACATGTCTGTGGAGAACTAAAGCAACATTAAGTAGATCCATGACATGGTCTGTGTGAAATGAATTAGAGATCTTAGTTCAGGTTCTAATGGATAACTTTTTTCTTCTTCTTNNNATAATGGATAACTTTTTTTTTCTTCTTTTTTTTTTTTTTTTTTAAACACTTCCTTATTTAATCAATTTCTTGTTTGTAGTATGAAATTGAGTGTGCAAAGGGTCATGAAGCAGGTGATATATATGAAGGGGACAGAGTTAAAGGCTCAGAAGTCATAGAAAAGACTCGTCCACTTTGTTAATTACATTTAAAATTTAACATCTTTGTGAGAGATCCTTTAAAATTGTTTTAAGTATTTTAATTAAAAAAAAAAACCCAGATGACAAAATAGACATGGTCTAACTGTGTGTGGTGTGCTTTTTTATTACTTAATAGACAGCATATCTCTGAATATTGTATTTTTAAACACTTTTAAAACAAAATCTCTCTCCAAATGACTTCTTATCAAACTGAGTTTTTAAACAGACTGATTTAGGAAATGAAAAAGTATTTTGTGATCAAGGGGGCAAACTGCTAGAAGACTGAAGAAGTCTCTTCAGTGGCCTCCTGACAGCCTTGCTCTTCAAAAAAATCAATGAGATAATAGACAAAGACAATTTTCCTGCACTTTGAAATGTTTAGAAAGTGCATTTTACATTTCAAAACTTGGTGGAGTTTGTTTTGTCATTGGTGGTTAAGAAAAATATGGTCACTTAGGCTCTTCAGCATTGTACTGTGTCAAATTTGCCAGTTAGTCACTTGTTAGGAGCAAATAATTAATGCATTACTCTAGTGATAATGAAGTATGTCCAACTGTAAGAACTGAAACTTTTGATGTTAAATTGGAGCATATGGATTGTAAAGCTCAGGCTTAACACTCTCTAAACACACAATTTTGTTGGTGATCCTGAGCTGTGGTATTTCACAGCAGTTGATTTCACCTGTGAAAAACAATGGTTTTACTGAAGTCAGTAGCAAAGCTTTAATTTGTATTTGAATGCCTGCGTGGCTTAATATGGGCACAAAGGTAGTTTATGGTAATTTTCCTTTTAAAAGGATTATAAAAAAGTTTATATTGTAGATGTTTTTCAGGCACTGCTGTTCCTCAATTAAATAGTTCTATTTTTAGAAAAGGCCATAAAGGACTGGTGCTTTCTTGTTAACCTGGTTTTTGGTCTAAAATTAAAATATGTCTATGAATTGTCAGTTCTTTTTGCAAAATGCTCTCTGTGAACAGATCAAGCTCTCTGATTTTAAAATCCACCAACATTACTTTCAATCCCTGTATAATGCTGCCAGAAGTTGATGAAGTGCAATGCTAAAAACGCATTTGTATAATAAGGGTTTGATTTCTGAACACTGTAATAAAACAAAAGGAATTCCCTGGTGTTGGAAAAATATCCTCTTTAAAATTTACAGCAATGAAAAAATACCCACAGAACAAAGAAAATAAAAATTAGGGAAATTTAATTACAACACGTGTTGGGTGCTCAAGGTTCAAGATGTACCAAAAAGCACACTTTTCAATTCAAAAACCCCGCTTTTAAACCCTTCTCAAAGCCCAACCCTTGTTCATGACACGGAGGGGCATTTCTCTTCTTCAGATTGGCTCCCTGTGCCCCCTCCCATGCCAGGGGTAAGGTTTCAGACAACATGGCAGCCCCCATTCTGACCGCATGGTCGACCACGTGGCGGGGGCTGAGGAAAACTACATGTAATTGCCCTGTCCCCGTACGCTCAGTCCCTGGCATACATCTCAGAACTGAAATGTGTACCTTACAATCTCCGCGGAACGCCTATAGGTTAGTAATAAGGAAAAAGATTTAAGATAACTTTCTGTTAATATCCTATGTTCATTTCATTTGCTTGTAATAAAACCGGTTTTTCATTTCTCACACTGCCATGTGTAAGAACAGAGCAGCTGTACTGTGTTAGCCCCAAAGGTCTATGTATCTCAATATCATTCAGCAAACTCAAGTGCTGGAAATCCAGAGGATATTTAAACAAGGGGATATCACAAACCTTAACAGGAGGGAAGTATGAAGTCCGCATTAATGCCCAGCTGACAGCGTAGGAGGAAACTCTCTTTTGCATCCCAGGATAAGCAGCTGGAAAGCTGCCCAGAGGAAAAGGACCTGTGCTGGTTGGCAGCTGACTGAACATGAGCCATCAGTGTACCCAGGTGCCCAGAAGGCCAAAGGCATCCTGGTCTCTATCAGATATAGTGTGGCAAATAGAACAGGGCAGTGATTGTCCCCCTGTACTCAGCACTGCTGAGGCCACACCTCAAGTATGGTGTTCAGTTTTGGGGCCCGTGAAAGACCATTGGTGTGCTGGAGCGAGCCCAGAGAAGGGCAATGAATCTGGTGAGAGGTCTGGAAGACAAATCCTGTGAGGAGTGGCTGAGGGAGCTGGGGTTGTTTAGCCTGGAGAAAAGGAGGCTCTGGGGGACCTTACTGCTCCCTACAGCTACCTGAACGGAGATTGTGACCAGGTAGGGGTCAGCCTCTTCTCCCAAGTAAAAAGTGATAGGACAAGAGGAAATGGTCTCAAGTTGTGCCAAGGGAGGTTTAGGTTGGATGTTAGGAAGAATTTCTTCACATAGATGTTTGTTAAGCATTGGAAGAGGCTGTTCAGAAAAGTGGTTGAGTCACCATCCCTGAGGGTGTTTAAAACACGTGTAGGTGGGGCACTTGGGGACGTGGTTTAGTGGGGGACTTGACCGTGTTAAGTTAACGGTTGGACTTGGTGGTCTCGGGAGTCTTTTCCAACATAAATTATTCTAGGATTCTACGCAACTTTGATTAAAAATGAGATGTGGAAAAGTTTCATCCTTGGGAGGGAGGAAAATTAGAGAAGGGTCAAATATTTGGCTTTAGAACAGTTAGTGATCCCTCTTAGGTTTAAGTTAATTACGTGTTGTTAGGAATAAAAAGGTGCTGTTTTGTTAGTACTTTGTGAATAGATTCTTTCTGTCCTAATCCTGATAGTTTTGGAAAGGATACTTAGGAAAATTTGGGTAAGGAAACTGAGGGTTTTATTCTTAACCTCAAAATTGTTTTCCTTAAGGAATATGAAAACATTTTTAATTTATTTATTTTTTTAACATATCAGTCCTTGAGTTGTTCCCCTTCTAAAAATGAGTTCTCAGTCCATAGCACTTTCCATCCTGACACTTACTATCAGCGATTAAGTTAATATAAAATGTAATGTATTCCATGGTTTGTACTATATGGTGCATGGCAATATTCTTATGGTACACTTCATTTTTTGAATCACATGCTCAGAATTCAAGGATTTGAGCCCAATAAATTATATTTTTCCTTAAAGGGAACAAAGTGACTCAAAACTTTTGCCAAGTTGGGAAAGTTTCTGGAAAATTGAGGACAAAAACCCCTCATGGAGCTGTGATAGTGCTTTAAATGGACAGTCACACCACAATATACTTTATTTCCTACTTGTCCAATATTTCTTTTTGTATACTGCTTATGACAATGTCTGGCCTTGGTAGGTTTTTTCACTAAGGGCAGCAGTGCAAGAAAACTCTACCTGAAGTCTTTTAGTGTCCAATTCTCCCCCCAGCTTAAGTTCATAACCCCTTGTACTTCTATTTAACACCAGCTCAGATAGCCTGCAGCATCTCTGCTTTCTGTTCCCTTCAGGATTGTGTGTACCTTAATACAGTTTCTTCTTAATCGCCTTTGCTCTCGAAAAAAGCCACAAAATTTCCCTTAGCTTTATAAATAATCAAGTTTTCCACATCCCACTCTTACCATGTAAAGTTGCTCTCTTTTTATGCTCAGCAACTCTCAACTATTCTTTCTTTGCTGAGTTGATGACTTTCTGGTGTTATCCCACTGGCTGGACTGCTTGCTTGTTATGGAGAGCTTTCCTTTACTCCTGGCTGCTGCTTAACCAATACAGAATTTGTTTTCCCTTTTAACCATGGTGAATCACTACAGTGTGACCAACAATGCATATAATGCTAGAGAAAATGGTACATTGTATTTTGCATATCTCTATTGGGTTCTGTGAAAAGAAAATTAATTTTGATCTCCTGTTTCTCATTTCTTGCTTCATTATTTTTATGATGTTTAGGATGATTTTTGGAACTCACTTTTATCCATTTAGACTCCTACTTTGTCCTAAGACTTTCTGACCTATATTGCTTTTCACTTTTATATTGACTCACTCCCCCACCCCATTTTTGTGTCAGCAAAAACTGTCTCACCTTTCTTCACATTTCTTCTGCCAGGTCATCGATACAGGAAGGAGAAATAAAAAGCCCCAAACAAACCCAATAGTGTAAATTCTAATGCTCATGGCATCATCCCACTTACCAACTCCCTACATCCCACAAGTAACCTTCGTGTCAGATATCCAAGCTAGTTCTCTAACCACCTCTAGTGCTGTATTTTCTTGACCTTTATAGGGCAGGCTTTTCTGCAATTCCGTATCAGAAGCATTCTTTAATTCCAATGTGTTTTGTCTGAAAGTTCTCTAGTCAACACTTTTGTTACTTTAACAAAAGGAAGAACTGTGTAATTTCCCATTCTTATTATTTGTTTCTAGAATCCCTACAGAATTTTTTTCCCACTTGTTCTTTTCTCTGTATCTGCATTTTGCTATGGAATTGCTGTAATAGTCAGATATGACGACAGATTTCATCTTGTCTCATCCTGTACCTGCAAGATTTGTTACTAATCTCCGCTGTTCCATGCCACAGTATCAAGACAAAACTCTTCAACCTATGCTAATATGCCTTAAAGGCACAATTTGGAGATTGAAAGCCCTTTCATTTTAGTGCCTAACAACACGTCTGGTTGGATCATTATTATGCATTAATTTCCCCACATGTCTTAAATGTTTAGTTATAATTATTATCTGACATTACATTTTCTGTCAATTTGCAGCTTTTTTGCCTCACTTTCTGTATGAAGTTATTCACAGTGCTGTTTTGAGACAGAACAGTATCCGAAGAATAGTGCTGCATTTTGAGAGAAACACGCTGATTATGTTCTGCAGGACTTTAATAGACAGGTATGCCAGGTACCACATGGCTGTGATTTACTGCAAGATTGCTAAGAATCATTTGCTGTATCATCTCTGGCTGCGAAAAGGAGGGATCCATTTAGCTTTTTTAATTATGCCATTCCAGTAAAAAGAAATGTATTATCATTGAGTTATTTGTATTTGCATGGTAAATCTAGGAGGCATAAAATGAAAGCTTGTGGTACCAAGATTGTTTGTTTGTGTTGGAACCTTCAGTGTGTTTATGCTGTAAAGTACTTCCAGTGTGTTTTGCGAGCATTTCTTGACAAAAGTGGTTAAGTGATACCTTCTAGTGTATAAAAAAAACCCCATGGTGCACTATCTCTGTGGAATAATTGCTCAGATTCTTCACCTTTCCTTTAATAAATAATTAAGAATCTGACTTACTGTTGTCTCTAATTTAGTTTAACGAACTCTTTATATAGAACACTTGTGACTTTTTTCCAAATTGCTTATAGACACTCCAGGTGGAGATTTTACTTTTGCTCGTGATATGAACAAGAGATTTTTTTTTTAATTTTGTATAGTTTTGATGTCCTATTCTGCTGCTCAGAGGTGATTTAAATAATCTTGTTAATTGACACAAGGTTATTTATGCAACAGATCACTGACAGAGCAGAAAAACCAAAGTTGTGTTGGACAAGTTGTTTTTTTAAAAAAAGACCTGTTATCTACTTCTTGGATTATTGTCAAATACAGTGGTACATTGCAAAAATGACACGCAATGGATGTCATCTTTTAACAGCTTTCTTTGCTCATCAATTTTTCATAAGCAAGGTCCAGAGCATTAAAATTTGGACAGGAGAAACTCCAGTAAAAAGGATTGCATTGAGATTCTCTTGGAGGAAGCTTTCCTCTAAAATAATACATTGATATTCAAACTATTCTTTGTTCATTTGACTAATGAGGCTTTTGTTAGTTTCATGTGCTAAAGACAGTGGCTCTTCAACTGCTTATTAAAAAGGTCTGACTGACTGACTTACACATTAATGATAGAGAGGAAAGTCTCCTTTAAAGAGATATGCCTGTGAAGCAGAGACTAGACATCAAATCCTGGTGTTAAAACATTTTCTGAAAAAAAAAAATAAAATAAAAACCTGTGTGAGGTTCTCTGGTGTGGTGATGGATACAGGCCTTTGAAAAAAAAAAAATAGTGTAAGATCTGCAAGACTGGTTTTTCTT
>VXAY01005784.1:1781788-1848784 GCA_013399855.1 Oxyruncus cristatus | reverse complement strand
CCTTAAAGCAGCTTCATTCAGATGATTAATTTCCTAATGTTTCTCAAAAACCTTTTAAGCCATTTGTAGACAAAATGGGCTCCTTAATTAAAGATATTTACGACTACTGAAGTCTATCCCTCTTTAGAAAACACATGTCTTTGGAAGCTCCAGTGGGTTTTCTGAGAAGACGTGTATTCTGACGTTTCATGTCCTTAATAAAAATTTAACTTAATTCAGGCATAAAAATTTCAGACCAATTCTACATCAATACATTTTTTTAACTTTTGCATAACTGGCTATTATTGGGTTTTGTCATATTTTTTCTGCTAATTTCATGTTGTATGAAGATAATTCTAACAGCAATCTCTCAGTCTCATAAATGAAATGATGACCATTGTATAACAATACAAAATACTGATTTAGTAGTAGTCACATAACATTATATGTATCTTTTAGCTGCTATTGAAGGGTGTTAAGAATTTTCAGCTACCTGAGAACTGGAGCCTGCATTTCACTTTCTTTGTGGCTGTTTTGACAAAAACTGCTTTTATTTGCAATAAGCAATAAAAAGTGGCTGAGTTTAGTAATGCTGCCATTGTAAAATTGATTCATGTCTGCTACTATAAAATGAATGTTACTGGATCTTTATCCCTTTCTCAATCCGTTTTGGGCAGAACAGGATGTAACAAGCCTGTCAGATTTTTTTACCTCAAGTGGTTTCTTGTAACTGTTTTGGTTGCTTTGGATTCACTTTTTTGCCTCTATTTCCCTCCAAGAAGTTTCTGGTCTCTGTAGCAAAGTGTTCCTATCTGGACATTGATGCAGTCCAGGGAACTCATGGTTTGTGGCTGTCGTACGACAGTCTGTCTGTGAAGCCCAGAAGTTTAGTCAAACCTTAGGTAAATTAGTGCTGCACAGAGGAGCAGTTGAGGGTTTTCCTATTTTACTAACATGTGGGTATTTTACATTGTTGTGCTCTGAGTGGTGTTGATAAACCCCTTCCAAAAATTCTGATAACCTCCTTTCATTTAAGTCTCTTGAAGTGCTCCCTCTACATGGAGTCTGAGACTTGATGGAATGCACAGCTTACTTTTTTTTAAGAATGTATTTTTGCACATTTTTTTGACTGCAGGTTTCAATATAAACTTCTAAATATAACCCTGAAAATGTTGAGACACAGACAGCTAAAATTAGAAGACAATTTCATATGATCTGGTGACATAAAAGATGTTATCGAATTCATTTGTCTCCAGTTGTTCACGGGTCCAAAATAGTTACCTTGTGTACCTGTGTCTCATCTCTTCCCATAAGTAGAGAGACTGCACCACATGGTTCATAGATGACAGATGGATGGCATTGTAAGTTTTATCTTCAGGATAACCATATTGCCATGTAAATGTAAACTAAATATAAATTAAAAAGAGTAGTGTTTAATCTTGAACTTACAAGTACCGCTTCTTCTTTGGAAGTCAGCTGCAAAAGGATTTATATATTTTAAAAGGTGCTGAAGCCTCTGAGTTGGTATAATCAGCATATTGAAAGTGGCAGAGAGGTGGACAAGGTGAGCATGAGCATAAAGGAAGACAATGCACAGAATATATTGCACCTCAAATGAGGTGTCAAGGGTAATCAGATGTATAATTTGATGGGAATCTGTCACACATCTGCATGGTTTACCAAATATAAAAATTCAATTTGTAATAAATAAGTGCCATCTCCTAGAATAAACTCTGGAAATCCCTGCAAGCAATATAAAACTACACAATGCATAGCAGTTGTTTTTAAAAACACAAAGAGAGAAAGTTGGATTAGCCCTGTAGGAGACTTTTTTTTAAATAATTCTGCATACTCTGAGACACGAGGCATCTTGCAGTTCCCTCTGTAGAGCCAAATAATGTAAACAAGATTGATATTGTCAGCTATTGTACCACTTTGGAAGCATGCTGAATGTGAGATGATGTTAATATAAGTGTTGATGTTGTGAGGTACAGAGTATCTTTGGAGATTCCACAAGTTTAATGAGACCCATGGATGCCCAACAGATGGTTTGCAGCAGCTCCAGTTCTACTGAGATTTTTTTATGTGTGAGTGCTTGATGGTCCTATTCTTTGCCACCATGTACTTCTTCATATATAATCTGTTGCAGCAATGCAGACTTTCGTTGTTCCCTTAATTTCTTGTTTCTGTAGTGCTGTAAAGAACTCTGTGCCAGAGATTTGAACTAGATTGAACAAGTCCTCCAAATGTGCGTACTTTGGGCTTAAGATTGGAATGGCATTTACCTGTTAGGTAGTGATAAAGGCCGAATCAAAGACTGAACCTCTAACTGCTCCAAGGACAGGGGCTAGCAAAGGTGCTAGCACTTCAAAGTAATTGTCATGCTCTCATTCTGTCGAGTGTTTTTTGAGGTGGATATTTTGAGCGTGTTTATGTGTAATTCAGGGCTTGAGCACAGCAGAGAGAGAGAGAGAAGATGGCCTCAGAGGGTTTTTTTTAAGAACCCAAAAGAGCAAGAATTGTTTTGTCTGTTTTATCTTTAAGCATCAGAAAGACTTTAATTAAGATATCCCTGGGTTCATGTGAGTTTGCTAGAGCTCACTCACCAGGAGGGTTTTCTAAGCTCTTGAAACTCAGTTTTAATGATATGGCTTCCAGAGAAATATCTTAAGAGGATCACTGAAAAATGCAATATATATTGTATTATCATATCATGTACTGTTACTCTTGTAACCAACCATAACTAATTTAAATAAATATAGGAAATCTAGTAGTCTGTCCAGAGAAATAGGAGACAAGAACATCTCAGTTTTAATTAATAGCTTGGTTCCTCTGTAATGTTGTTAAATTTACTTAAATCTCCTTGTACTGGGTTTCTTAATCTTCTTGCCAATGATGATTGGAATAACTTTGTTTTATAGCATTCCCATTACCTTTTCATGCTATCATCTTCATGCTATCATATATCCACAAAATGTGAATACAGAATGAAATCCTTTGTGCCTCTGTCCCTCATCTCTAAAATGGGGGGACAATATTTCCTACTTTACAGCCTGTTGAGAAGTGGAATTTTGAAATGTTTAAGAGGTATTAGATATTATGGTGATGAGGGAAATAGGAAAACTCATTAACTTGTTAATAATTAATTAGCTAATAATTGTGAATGTAATAATAGAAAATTGGAAGAACTCTGCAATGAAAAGCTCAGAATTACTATTACTAAGAATGTCTTATTTTAGATGATTGTTGAGCTCATTTGTAAAAAAGAGGAAAAGACTACAAATGGAGATTGTTTCTCAGGACAGAAAACAATGCAGAATACAAGTACTATAGCTTAAAAAGGCAGCAGAAAACGTATTAGACTGGACCCTGTATTCTGCTCATAAAGAAACACCTTCTCATTTCAGTTAGATTCCTATAAACTATTTTTCCTGGTAGGAAACAGGTAGGCAATAGCAATTTTAGATCAAAATACTGGCAGCTACTTTGAAGAAGTTGCATGATTTGTGAAATTATATTTAAATCATGTTCTTTGAAATGACAACCATATAGGTAAATAGATACATTTATCTATTTATTTTTTAATAAACCCCTGTTAAGGTTTTTTGAAATACTAGATTACTGTGTCAATGATTTACTTACATGGATATTATTAATGTTTTCTTCTTAACACAATCATATTAAATTTTAATGACATGGATTGTAATATCTAACTGGTATCTGGAAGCTTGTGGATAGCCCAAAGCTTTTATACAAATTTATATGTATAAAGCTCTCACTGATATACTTTGCCAGTAGATATTGTACCTTGAGTAGTCAGCTCTGCAAATCCCTTCTCACAAAAGATTAAAAACATCCTCCTATTACATCTAGAGACTTCTTTTTGTTATTCAAAGACATGAATATATTTAGAAAAATGTATATGATTTTTAATGCCTTAAACCAGAAAGCTACCTTGATTCCCATTAAAAATTGGAATATTTAATGTTTTTGCTGCTTCTGTGGCACTTTTTTGATATTGTGAAGAAGAACAAAAAAGATTTCTGAGAACATATAAAACAAAAAACTGTGTTTGAAGTATTATAATAAAACAACCTTCTTCTTTTAATGCTAAGTCTCTTTTTAATGAAGATCCTCTGGCAGCTCTTGAATGTATAACTAGTTTATATCATGGGATGAAGCTGTCTGTTCTGATGATTGACATGAGCCCACATTACAATGTGATTCTGAAAATTAGTCCATAGAGGTCCTTTTCAGGTACTACTCAGACTGAGAGCTGCCCTCCAACTACAGTAGAGCCTTTTTAACCCCACTCATTGGTATTCTAATCTGGAAGTGCTGTCCTGCTTTTTAAATAACCCAGGCATTCAGGCTAGTACCCCCCTTGACACATTACTTAGCCAAAGGATTCAAATGAGATTCAAGAAACATGCAGTACAGCACAAAGGGATTGGAATATGCACAATTAATAATCACACAGTTAATTCATTTTTAATGCAAGGAGGTTTTCTGAAATTTCACATTCAAATTTGTAACACAAAGTAGTTGCTGTCTATTCCCATTATGCTGCCAAAATACTATAATGATAAAAATTTCCCTATTTTTCTCTGTTCGTGTGAGGATATTTGGGTGGGTGGGTGCATGTACATGCTGAGAAAATAAATCTGAACAACACTGAGATTATAATGCAAATTGATAAATGGTAAAGTGTTCAAATCTAAAGATGACTTAAGTCAACAGTGAGCAAAAAAGCATAAGACCCATCGCATAAGTCAAAGGAGGGATGACATTTAGCTTATGGTGGCAAATAGCCTGACTATTGCTGATTTGTGTCTACACCAAAATACAGTTTGATCAGTTTGTGTTTCCTTTTCCCATCTTGTTGTTCGTTTTCTGTCAGTTCTTGCATATATTTTTTGGCAGATGATTGCAGCATCTCTTCTGAGTGATTATACAGTTTTGCCTCTGGGGAAAATTCCCCATTGACAATGGAGGAAATATGATTTTAGGCACTACCAGCCACAGAACTTGAAAACTAAAATGTGTGTTTTCCTAAAAACTTATTTTGGAACCTATTTTTTTTACTGCATACTGTTTTATGGGCTCCTAATGTTCCTTCTGTACTGTATTGTTCAGGGCACATGAGAACTGAATACAGAAACTTTTTAGAGAATAATAGTTATGCTGAGCGAAGGCCACTGCTCAAACCCTTCTAAAAAGCTACCCGTAGATTACCAGCCATTGTCCCAGGGATCTGCCACATAAATACAGCGACTGCACTTTATTGTCAGTAGGAAGCTGACCTTTACCAACAGTTACCATGTTGAAGCATGATTCCCTACTCCTTCCTTTTGTGTGGCCCCTACTGCCCTCTGCTCAAGTTATTCAAGCCTTCTGTTAGTAAATTTTACCCCATGAAGAGTGCTTGAAAAAATTATGCTTAACTCCTACTTAAACCCTGTTTTAAAGACTTAAGTGGTACATAAGCTTTATGTTCTCACTAACACAGGGATCAACTTCATTCTCTGTGGCTGTGTTTCACCAGAGTCTGTTTGAAGAGATGTGTGTAAATGCTGCTTTTGCATGTGTCTATTTTTAAGAAGAGCTTGAACCATTTCCTTCCAGCAACTAAATCTACCTAATCATAGATGAGATACAAACCATTTCCTAAAAGATAAAAATGTCTAGAATGTAATGAAAATTGATATTAAGAACAGCATAGCATACTTGAACCAAATGTCTGAGAAACATAGCCATAGATACTTTAATTAGAATGTGAAACAGAAACTTACTTTGCTAAGTTAGTATCTTTGATTTAAAATATTAATCCATACCAAGGAAAAAGAATTGCCGTTTTTGTATTAAAGAATCTCAAATGTCCCCAAAGTTTTCCATGTCTGATGTAGTGGTTAGTAGAAGAAATACATTTAGATAACCCATCAAAAGAAACTAGAGATATTATGCTTTGAACTCCATGCTGGGCATCTATTACCCCAAACAGCAGTTTCTGGGAGGTGGGAGAGTGGTCTCTAGCCATAATTATTGGATTGGGTAGAACATGTGTAGATATGTGTATTTTCCTGAGCTGAAAACCAGGTGATGTCTATTCCACCCCATGCTCATGAGATGGAAACGTCAGTACAGGCTGAAGGCAAGTCCTGGACCCTGTACCAGTCTCGTGGTATACGGTGTGCACTTTGATTGCTCTGTCTATTGGTTTTTTCTAACATACCTTTTGTAAAGGTGATGAAAACAGCATCGATTTAAATGCAAACCTGAGTTTACAAGACAGTTTCTAATTGTGGCTGAATGATTCACTGATTCTGATATTTGTTTGTGAAATAATTGCTCTGAATTAAACCAGAAGAGCTACCTCTATTTACGTTTTTAAGCACAATTTGTTTGAAATCACTGATATCTTGTGAGACAGGGCCACAAATGCATATTTGCAGGATTCTTGTTACCTGTTAGATTGTGTAAATCAGTATTGCTTGCACTTTTTTTCTGAAATGACACTGATAAGTGCTCATAATCAGATACAGTTGAGTGGTTGGAGAGGGAGATACATCTTAATATAGAAAATTAACATATTTATAGAAGCATCACTATTGATAGTGTCAAGACCACACTGCCAGAATAGTACCCGAGGATCACACAAGAATGGGATCTTCTTGGTCTAAATGCTCAAACATAAAATGGGTTATCCCAGAGTACTCACTGTTCGCATTACTCACTAGCATTTCATTGTTAATATAATTTTGGGGGTGGAGGGAAGGAAAAATTCAATTAGGAAGGCACTTGCTAAATAGAAGAGCAGGAGAATAAATGATGTTAAAAAATCATGAGGTGAAGAGTACAAATACAGTGCTGGGGTTGGGGGATAGGGAAGGAAGTAAAATTTTAGCAGTGAGCAGTCAAGGTCATTATGGAGTAAAGAAGTCAAGAACCTTTAGATGAAATAAATATATTTAAATCATAAAGGTTTTCTCACTATCAGTGATGATCAAAAGGTTCCTTGTTATTAAGGCATTCTTTTTACAGCCCTCTCTATTACCCTCAAACAAGAACTAGTATTTCTCTTCAGAAGCACCCTTAGGCAGATAGGTTGTCCTGCTGCTTGCTCACATTTTTTTCTGTGTTTTGCTGGTGCATTGGCATTATCTTAAATTTGATATACATTCAGTATGCTATTACAGCTTGCAAAAACTCTGTACAGGCTTGTATATCCAAGCTACCTGTAACTAATGGGTAATATTTCATTAAATGTGGATTTTAAGTTTTTAATATTGCACACATGTGACTCTGGATATTCACTGTGACACTGAAGCAATAATTGCACTTTGTTGTTACAATCAAATCAACCTTGTGGACTGCAAATCCCATCATGATGGCAAAGGGACGCTCTGTTAAACCCCTGTTTTATTGTGTTTCTTTCCAGTTGGGATTGTATTCTTCTGTTCTCAGTGAGAAGAATTGCATCACTGACAGGGCAAATCGTTCTACCTTCTCAAAGTACAAAAGCAGTAACAGCCACAAAAATGGTCCCTTACAAGTAACCTTGGGAAAGTTGTACCCTGAAGGGAAAAAGACAAGTCAGGAGTGGTTGTGCAGTGTGCTGTGAACCTCACAAAGATGCTGGTTCTCCTCAGAGGCTGCTATAATCCCAAGCATGGTATTATAAAGTTTAAGAAGAATTGTGTGGATCGGGGGAGAGTGGGTTGACCAGCGTGCCCAGCAGCAACAAGCCAAGTCTGTTTGAGGTGAACCTTCTCATGGCACGCTGGGACCGTTCTCCTGTCTGGTGTCACTGTCTCAGCCTGGTCTCCACGTGCAACACTGAAAGCAAGTCCATGATTTGACTTGCACTGTCACAGGCATTAAACTGCTGCTCCTCTTGCTGTCCCTAGGGGGGGATTGAAAAGTCAGGTGACTTAACTTGAAGGGGGATACTTGTTTTCTGACTTTTACCCTAAAATACCCTTTAGCTGGCCTAACATGGAGTTTCTTATTGTATTGATGCAATCTTCAGTATGTATGAATGCAGGAAGGGAGAAGGGTTCTGAAGACAGTGGGTTTTGTGGTTTGTGGAGTTTTTTTCTCCTTTTTTTTTTTTTCTTCTTTCATTGAGTAACTTAAGAAAATCCATAAATCTTGGTATAGTAGGATAAAACTCAGGCAGGCTTGTCTGATTATGCTGTAACTGTCTTCATGGATTAAAGTTATAATTGTATTATATAACAGCTTTTCTGGTGTAAAAAATCAAGAAGGCAGATCAAGAGACCATATGGTACATAATGGAGACGAAATTATTTTGCTGGTACAGAGGGTAGAAGTAAAGGAATTGTGTTGGTTAAAATAGACGGTGTAACAGGAGGATGGAGTGGAAAGGCCAAGGACATCTACCTGTTTACTACAGTGTAAGTTCCTTCACTTGCTGTTGAGTACCACTAATTGGGTGAAACAGTTATTTCCTCAACATGCAGGAGCTGATGTAGTAGGGTGTTTCAGATCTCGGCACGGCAGTAGCTCCTCTCTTTCCTTTAGATTGCTGAAGAATGATACAGGTAGTTCTAAACTGTTACCCCTCTGAGAGACCATTAAGTTTAGTCTGAAGGAAATACGGCCCAGACCTGATGTTAGCACCCAAGTACCATTTTTTTCCTGGTCTTTTACCAGGGTTTGGCTATTGAAGCTGTCAGCCTGCTGCATCTCTTCAGAGTTGTCCTCCTGATGCCATTTTCCACTGGCTGTAAGGGACTTGCTCGCTGTTGCTTATTTGGCAATGAGGTCTTGAGCACTTTTTGCCTGACAAGCGTATGTATGATCAAAAAGGTCCCCCCTCCTCCATGCTCATTTATGTTCACACTATAAATCTGCTTTCTGGCCTTAGAGCTGATCTCATCAGGAGTAAATCCAGACCATCACTTTCAGACAGTTATATTGAGAGTGTAACCCTGTGTGTGTATTAGCCTCTCTCTTTTGTGAAGCAAGGTTTAAACGCTACATCAACAGATTTAAATGGACAGTTATTGAAATCAGCAAGATAGTCTTATGTGAGACATCCATAAATTTTCTGGGGAATATTTTTCAAGTGTGTGGCAGTTTTCTGAGACCCAGGTTGCTGTAGCAGGAAATATTTTGGTAGATGAACTGCTACAACTACTGTTGGATTTATTTTATTTTATTTTGAATGGTGAAATGGTTACATCTCCAGGGTAAACTGGATTGCTTCAGAGTAGGTGCAAAACACTAAGAAGAGATTTTAATTTTATACTGCCCCATTAAATTATTGTGTATCTTACAAACAGGATTTGGCTGGTTAATATCCTGGTGCTTTCTTTAAACATTTTGTTGCTGTTCATCAGTACAGTTTAGCATCATACAATTTCTCCTTTCACTGAAGCAGTCTTAGAGCAGTTTCAAATGCATCTCTCTCTCTCTCTTATGCTTGGGAAGTTGTGGCGGGGCTTTAATCCCTGAGTGTTCACATCCCTCTTGCACTTCTGTGCCTTTGGTTAAGTAGAGACAGTAACTATGAGTCCCTCAGTGACTAAAATGCCAAACCACACACGACACCCTCCTTGCACTCCCTATTAAAATTTTACAGGTCAAAAATCCAAAACCCACTTAATAAAAATTGTTCTTCATCGTAAGTGACAAGAGAGAGCAGGTCAATCTATGGAATAATGGTGCAGTAATTAGAACCTTTGTAGTTGATAAAGTGTGACTGTTAATCAATGTTTGGCTAATTAATCAATATTTTAATCATTAGACCTTTTAAATTTGTTTTAATGAGCATTTCCTCTAATTCCCTTGATCCTGTTGCTTCCAACACTTCTATTATCTTTGTTAAACAGCAAAGTGTTCATACACCCAGAATAAGCTGAGATTTTGTAGGGGTTTTGTAGTTTCCTGCAAAGATACATGAGTATTTCTGAACATAAGCAAACTCAGATTCTTAAATAAAAAAATATTCTTACAGCATATGCCCTGTCCATGTTTGAGTAAGAGCAGTGTTTGAGAGAATGAGCCTTCACAACTTAATTGTGCACTCCAGTGATAGATTTTGATATCTTACTAATCTTTTCTTAGGGAAAAAAATGCAGATGGAACACATGCTACTGAATGATAGTTACTCATTCCCTGAAAATCGCTTTCTTCCCTCTGAAAACCTTGCCCAGGACTATCGAGGCATTTAGAGTTTGAAGAGAGTAACTGCTCCACCATTAGTCAAAACCTATTCTTCCCAGGAATTTTTCTACCCTTTTCTTCTGGTGTTTACTGACTGCAATTCACAGATTTTTCATACATGGTATTTGCAATGGCCATCTGAATGTGGTATTTGTCATTTCAACTTTGAATATTCCAGTAAATATTCAAAGTAGACATGGACTGCTTGAATCCCTCTCATATAGAATGTTCAGAGAGTTTTCTTCCCTTATCTTCACTTTGAGAAATCAAAATGGCATTCCATTTACCGTGGCAGATATCATGAAACTGTTTCTGGTACTAATGGGTATCAGGAGTTTGCTACCCAGTCCTACATGTACATCTTCTGGCAAGGAGGCAGATTTTGCTGAGCTCTGCACAGGTTGGCCTGTTACACTGACTTTGATTTCTTACTGGTCTCCTAAACACTTGCTTTTATTCCCCTTTCTGCTGTTTGTTGATCTTTCCCTCATCCTTGACTAGGTGTCAGTGAGGGACTGGGAAATAACTTGTTCCAGACATGCAGAAAGCCATGGTTACAGAGCTCAGGCTGATCCTCTGCTTTAACTTAATCCGGAGTTTCTCTAAATCTTTTCTTGCACGAAATGAGAGATTCATTTCCTCTACAAAAATATAAGTCTCCAACTAATTCTAAATGCTCTGGTGCTTTGGTGGTTTTGTCCTCTGCAGACCTGTAGAGATTTTTGTCATCTCTCTATAACATTATCTCATGAGACTATTTTTTTTTCTTTAACCAAAAATTTGTCTACTATTTTGATTTTATTTTCTTAAAAATTAATAATGTGAGCATGTTTATTGAGTTTACATTCCTGGTTAGCAATTACTACTTAGTGTCAAAGTAACTCATCATATCCTCTCCCACTGAGGGCTTGAACTATTGTCTGTGATTTCTTTTTTTGCAACTGAATTTGGAAAATTAACATTTACGTTTTTGAGCCATTTCTACAGACTTTACTGTAGCAAATTTCCAGCAACTTTCAAAGCATAATTATGTGCTTCTGGAATACTTCAGTGGAATCCTGACATGTAGATTAAAAAAAAGCTATTGCTTTTAACAGTGATGTGATTCATAAAGAAACGTCAGAGAGGCAGTTTGCATACTGCTTTCCAACATGGGCGAAACATCTGAGCACTCTGTTGTCAGCTCCTGAGACTATATTTAGTGGGAAAACCTTTAGGGTTTAACTTCAACATTGTGGTTTTTTTTTTTTTTTTTTAATGGATTGGTAGTCTGACCTACTCCTACCAGCACCAGAAATGGAGGTCTCTAGTCTTACCACAACATCATAGCTTTGCTGAAGTTGGGGCAAAGCTCCAATTGGTTGTATCTGGGCACAGGTCTTACGCTTTGTAGGTTGTTATGGGCACTGTACTCTTGATCAAACGGGTTTATTCAGGCAGCTTGATATGATGCAGGATTTGAAGAAACCATTTAAATGAGTAATCTCACCTAAAGCTGGTATTATAGCACCTGAAGGCGCCTACAAATTTTCTATCACAGCAGAGGGTTAAGAGGTCTAGTTAACAAGAGAGACTTGTTCAAATGAACCATACATTGATTACTCACAGTTGCCATGTGGGTTTGGTGGGGAACATAAGTCTGCTTGTACAGGAACATGTAGAGAAGGAAACCTGCTTTGGGGTGTTTTATATAGATATTGTACAGTTTTCTCCATTTTCTGACCTGAGGAGCATCATTGCACATGATCTTATAATGTTTTCTCGGAATGGATCTCATTAATTTTATATTTATGTCAATCAACTCCTCCTCCTGTCTCATTTACTAAATCAGGAAAATCTGAATTATGGAGAAGAGGCAGTTACTGAGGGAAAACACAGGTTGGACAAAAATATTATGAGGACTGGAATAAAATAATTTCTTATCAGAAGGTTATTTTAACAAAAATACGATTCTTATGTATTGCATTCACATAAGTTGTTAAGAAGCTATTAGTAAATTGTTATTTTTATGAAGCTATTATACTCAGGAATTTTTTTAAATTCATTATATTTCATTAGATCAGCAGTAATGAACCAAAACCAATATAATTTATTTTTATTACTACTGTAGGTTGAATCATGATGATTTATACAGCCATATTGAAGCAGTGACTGTAATTACTCTGTTATTGTCAACTATATATTTTTCTGAAATCAGACACTTTAGCCCCATATAAACTCTGAAAGTATGGATGTTTGTAATTTTAAGGACATAATGAACAATACAGACAGTTTTTCCTGCAGAAGTTTCATTTTGGTACTCATGAGATACCATCCACCTGGCTCTACATCTTCCTGATTTACTGGCTGAATAGTACTTTTAACTGAAATGACTTCACTTTCCACATTTCTTATTCACTATCATCTATATCCCAAAGAAATAAGGAAAACCAATATAAGGTTTGTTTTTCTTTCTTTTTTTCCCCCCCGCCCTGGTTTGTTTCCTTTCAATTTTTTCTTATCCTTTCTCACAGTGAAATGAGAATATATGTGGGAAAAAATGACCAATGGAGATGTATTAAAAAACAGTAACTTGCAGCAAAGTAGTGGATTTTCAGATAATCTGAGAGAATCTTAAGGAGGACTATTGTAAGTTTAAGGGCAACTTAAAGCAAATATGAAACAAATAACTTTTTAGAAGTTTTATAAAAGTAATAAACTTAAATTACTACTATTTTTAATTTTAATGCCTGTCTTGCAAGCTTAATTTATACCACTTTCCCATACATCCTCAATCCACCCCAAACACAGCAGAGTGATGTACAGGGCTCAGATTAGAGCATTATTGAGCCAGAAACTAGAGCTCTAGAAAAAAATTTCCTTATTGGTGAATACTCTCAAGGCCTAAAACTCAGATGAAGTGTGGAAAGAAGCTTTTTCTGTTTTCTTGACCTGCCCTAAGACATAGAAATACTCTTGCAATGTGAATAAGAGGGGAAACCAACAAAAACATCCAACCGTAAGGCCCGCGTCCCAAAAGCCACTAAGTATGCTGCTCATCTTCCTTGATCCTTGGGGTGATGAACATTCACCATCTCCTAAACTCTTCTCTTAGCACAGGTGATATCTTCTGATGCAATTGTGTTTCCCAGATGCGTAGCATTCTTCCCAAAGATATTTTTAAGAGAAAACTCAGAATATTATTTACATTGTTTTCTGATAAATCAAAATTCTGTTATACGTATGATTCCTTTGTTCCAAAAGAGCTTCATTCTGCATTGAAATGAAGGAGAAAATAAAGCCCCTTGTTTATGGTGGTTTACTAAACCTTAGGAATGGGCAATTTTGTCTTCAAGTAAACTTGGAGCAATGATTTCCACAGTATGCAAAATATTTGAAGAATCCCTCAGAAGACCAAAAATAACATTTTACTTCCTTCCCCATAGGGGAAGTTAATGTGTTGATTTGTTTTGTTTGGGTTTTATTTGTTTGTTTGGATCTTTATTTTGTTTTTTGGTTTTTTTTTTTCTTTTGAAAGTCCTTCATTTTCCATTGTTGCCTCAGAAAATATGTGCTCAAAGGCTACAAGATTTGACTCTAAAATGTAGGAAAGCTTTGACGCTCTTATGTTTAAGCTGTTGCTGCCTTCCTTTCCTACTTACCCATCTTTCTCATCCATGTCCCTCATCCATGCTCTCATTCTTCAGGATAGGAATAGCATTAAAAAGCCATATAAAACTCTTTGAATGCCCTTAATTTGATTTTTTTTTTTTCAGAAGTCAGATGGAAAAAGGACATTATGGTAAAACAGTTGGATGTTCAATCTGTCCACATTGTTCAGCAATGAAAAAAAATTCTTGTAGTGACCCATGGGCACTTTTTTCTCTATGCTGGTTTGCAGAATCAATGACAGTAAAGAGAAAAAGGAACTGCTCTTTATACTTTGCTGAGTATGTCAGTATTCTGCTGAGTATCGAGGCAGTGGACTCGGTAACTGTATTTGCTCACCTGATCCATGAACATCTACAAAGGAACTGAAAAAGAAATGTAGAATTATGTCTATTTGTATGCCGGGATTCTTGTTGATAGAAACACCGGCACCTGAAATCCAAGGCCCAATTTTGCAAAGGGATGAGTGCATTCAGCTGAGAGTGCTCTGTGCTGCTCAAGAAACACTGAATATCCTGAGGAACGGGATCTTTGGAAAGATTTGAGTGTGCTTTTGTGAGTATTTGCCTTTCCTCTACAGAGCCCTTAAGAGCAATTTGAAAGGCAGATAACAGAATTCTTACAAAGTTCAAATGTAAATCTCTTCAGAATTATGTTCTCTAGAGGAGAGTAAACAAATAAACATAGTAAGAACTACAGTAATAATATTGCACTTATAGAGAGCTTTTCTTGAGTCTTACAGAGCTTTTCATCTCAGGATCTCAAAGGGCTTTGTAGATGGTACTTATCTAACCCTTGTAACACCTTTGTAAAGGTAGCACTTGGGTATCATCTTCATTTTCAGATAAGAAACTAGAAATGGAGGCACAAGAGATGTGTGGAAAATAGGACTCAGGTCTCCTAACTTGGTGTAATAACGTAAGAGAGATTATTGTAAATAAATGACATTTGAAAGGTCTTTAAATACCACATAACCTGAAGTTAATGGTAATCTTGCCATTTTATATTTGTGTTTACTTTGGCATTCTATTTTTCTATTTTGCAGACATTGAAAACATTTTTTTTTTTGTTATTACAGTTGAAAGTTTTTAATTTTTATTTTTTTCCCCTAGAAAACAGTTGATTTACAGGCATTCTTAAGGATTTTTGTTATTCCAGTTCACCTTTAATTGTATCATAATCTAATGAATTATTAATAAATTGTCATATTTGTTGTTCCGTCTGGAGAACAGCCACTTAATATGTGACCTTATTCCTCTAAATTTTGATGGAGAGATAAGTATCACTAGTAGAAAAGAAGAGAGTTTACTATAATTTTATGTACCAAATCAAAATGTTCTTAATAGTTCAGTTTTATAAAAAAATGCAAATGCTTTTGCAGTTTCCAATATTGCAAAACATGAAATTTACATGCATTATTTATTTCAAGGCCTTTTCATCCTAAAGTAGTTTGTCCGTATCACGTTTCACTGGAGCCTGATGAAGAAATGCACAACTGAGAGCAGAGCAGTTATGTCAGCATCTTTCACATATTCTTTTCTAACATCCCATGCCGGTTGTAGTTGCCATTTTTTGAAATAGAAGGAATACTATCCTATAACATGCAAAAAATGGTCCCAAAACCCCCTTGAATTCTCATTTATGTTATTTTGTACTTTGGGCAGCACTTCAGGAAGTAAAAATTATATTCTTTTGTTCTAATATATGACTTTGTGTGATAAATGTTCCTGAGAGAGTGCAAGGGAGCAAATATGCATTGTCAGTCTGATATAAGCTATATCAAGCACAGCCATTTTAGTGGATGAAATATTCAGTTATTTCAGTTGATTACTAATGTGAGTCTAAGACACTTACAGAATGCAAGTAATATGTTTTAGAAATGCTGGTATTGCTTTTGTGTTGTTGGAAAATGCGATTAAGTCTTCTTGAAGGAGAGGTGTAGAAGTCGAGTTGATGTGAAAGTTTTCCTCTTTAGATAAGTCAAAGTCTTGTAACACATAAGTTGTAATGCCTGAATTATTTACTGGAGTTTTTGATATCTTTATATCTTCGCCGCCTTTGGAAGACTCAGGTCTCAAATGGCTGGGGTGCATACTGTGTTGTATGCAGTATGAATTTCCTCATAGTGTGTTGTAGAATCTTAGGTTTTTTTGACAAAACTAGTTTGAAATAAAACATACTCAGAAGCATCTCCTGAAAGGGGGGATTTCTCACATAAATCCAGGAAGTTTTGGCATAGAAGATAAATGAAAGAAACCCAAACAAAATTAGGTTTCCAGTGCAGGTCATATGAAGGCTTTCAGGTAAGGTGATTTAAAGATCGAGATATTAAGCTGAAAATACTGAAAGTCATTTGGGGTTTTAAGAGCAGATTTCCTTTCAAAAAGATAGTCATTAGAGTGGAAAAAAGCTACCCAAAACACACACTCCGATTTGGGTACAACAGAAAAAACCATGCAGAATTTTTAGAAATGCTTGTTTGTAAAGTGTGTGTATCCGTACACAGGGAATACCTCAAATTCGTGGCCTATTCCAGTACATTAACAACTATTTACATATAAGGCCCACCAAAGTTAGTCTGACGCTACCATCAAAGAAGTAGCTCAGATATATTGACCCAGACTGGGCTCAGTTTGAAACGAACCAGCCCAGGACCTGGTGCCAATTCTGGCAGCACAGAGCTTCTCACGTGGCACAAAGCCTAAACGTCCAGCTTCTCAGTTTGGTGCTATCTGCGCTGAACAACCAAGATGTGATCTAGCTCAAGTATTTCTATTTCTTTATGAACAGTGGAAATATATTTTTGAATCATAGGAAGTTTTAAACTGTGGCGATACAAGCCATATGGGATTCTTAACTTTGATGAAATCTGATGGATCATTTCACACATGGTCATGCTGAGTTTAAGGCTGAAAGAAAAGACTGAAAGAATCTCGTTTATATAATTATTTCTAGATAACAGTTTGTAAAAAGCATGCACAGACTGGTTAACCATACTTTCTTTGACATTAGATTTTGAAATATTAACATTCTTCCTTTTAGTGATTTTTGTATTTTCTTTTAATTGTGTGACAGTTTGTTCTGAGGGAATAGCCACTGCTGAGCGCTCCCGACGTGTTGAGGCAAATAGTGATACCCTGACAAGGAATCTTCAGGGTCCTTTCTCAAAGTCACTGCCAGGTGCTGACATAGGCCAAGATAAAATGTAAGCTTGTAGACTGTGCCATTCAATTATCTAGCAATGGAAAATTCAAGTCTCAAGCTACAAGATTTCACAGACATGAAATTTGGACCTACAGAAATGCTAAGCGAACTCTCAAGGGTTGCTCATCAGAGGTAGTTTGTTGAAGAATAAACAAATATTTGTGCAGAAAGACAAAGTATTGTTACGAATCAGCAATTAGCAAGAGGGTTTTCATGCTAGGAAAATGGGTAAGAGGTGCCTCAAGTTTCTCTATTAAATTTAATGGGCTGGAAAAATAAAAAGATGGAATAAGTAAAACAAAGACACAAGCAGTAATTGTGAGCAGCTAGTTTTCTTTATTATGGAGTGTTACAGAAAGTTTTCTGTGTTGTAGAGTGTGGGTTTTTTCATACCTTTTTCCCATACTTGCCATTCTGCTAGTACTTGGACTTAAAATGAATTGACAGGACCCCACATTTTCCTCAATTCATTGGCTATAGAAGTGCTACAGATTTGCTTTGTTTTTTATGAAATTTAGCACAGAATCACAAAGAAGAGAAAAATGAGACAATATTACCCTGACAACTAAGTCAAAAAATAATTTTAAAGCAGAAAGAGCGACTGATGTGCATTTATGCTAGTGCTTGATGTCATTGGTATAAGTGCTTTACTTCTGGGTAACTGCATCTTCACTATTCAACTAAATGATTTTTTTGTTCACAGGATAGAAAATATAAGATTAACAGTCTGCATGGTGTAGTGTGTCGAATTGCCTTTGATACAAAAAAAGTGTTACCTTCTAGTTTATCCATTGCTCGGCTGGGGCTTCAAGCTTGAATATGGTGTTTTTGGACTGCAATGTAGTTCAGAACGGGATGGACAGAGTGGAAGAAAGGAGAAATTTAGGAGAAAAGTGAGAAAATTCGTCAAGTAAAAATTTCAAAGGAAAAGGCATATGTTAAGCTGTGGTATTACCACCCTTCCCTGCAATCACAGCTCATCAGACCGGTGAATTGTGGAAGTCACATGCACATATATCAGCGCCTTATCCTGGTGTTTCTATCTCTCTGCAGAAGTTGCAGCATTTTGGCATCACCCCTTCATGTGGGATAACCTTCTGTGAGAGTGAAATTCTTCGAAAACCATGTCATAGTCCTCTAGCAGGGCAAAGTCAGGGATCAAGGGAAAGCTCCCTTGGGTCATGGGACCTGTGTTGAGATAGGGAAAACTGGCTCAGCTCTTGGATTCCTTTCATACTTCTGCATCTGAATCACTTATAAACACACACTACAAATCAGCAACAATGTAGGATAATGCCAGGAGAAGTTTACCCCAAATTCCCTTTTTCCAATATGTCCTCTACCTGATTTTGTGTATGTTGCTGATGAGGATTATTGCAGGATTTATTTTAAAGTACTGTTTCCTTTTTGAGAGTGCAGGTTATCTGAGGTCAGTTTGTATGTGGAATTAAAGAAATTGACAAATTCATTTCTTTCCTCTCTAAAACCATCTACCTGTTCCTTTAGATTCTCAGAAGAAAAAAAAAAAAGCAGACAAATCCTGTATTTTCTCATCTGATCAGCCTCTATCCTGTAAGATTTAGGAAAAAGGAAGAGATTACTGGTTTTATTTCTAATTCAAAGGCATTTGGAATTTGGTGAGTGTGAGAATGAAATATCTTCTTGAGTATGTCTGTCCTACTTAGATATACATATTCAAGAAATGGATAATGGGCCAGATCCCCAGCGTGAAGTCAAAAGATGTTACATCTGTTAATGTAGACTAGGTAAGGATTTGGCATAGACAAATATGTGAGTATACAAGTGCCACAGCTCACCGGGTGTTATTACAAAAAGTCTGTCTCTTGCTGGCATTGACTTTCAAAAACAAGCTGTGCTTAGCACCTCTGAGTTTATAAAGATCACACAGCAACCTACATGCTATCAAAGCTTCAGGAACAAATAAATAAGCAGCTTATCTCTCAAGGTCTTTCCCCCGATTTTATTCTAAGTGACAATAGAACCGAAGTTGTAAAGCAGTATAAGATCTTCAGCTCAAATATGTGTTGTATGTTTTTTCATGTTGTCTGTATCTGTTGTTGGATTATTTCCTTAAAAATTTGTAATATTAGGAGGTTTTAAATCTGTCAGAGCTTTGAAATTCATTCTCACATTTGTTCTACATATAATATTTTGTTCATCACGCAATATTTTTCACACGTTTGCTTCAGGAGAAATGACCCTCCATTGCCACATGCACATTTAAAAAAAGGAAATGTCAGTTTTATGAATCTCTCTGTGCTGTAGTCTTTGCAGAGCTGGCTGTGTCTTCACAGAGAAAATTCAGGGAAGCTCCACTGTATTTTAACCTTTGAAGCAGATACCTTGAATGAGTGAAAAAAACAAGTAATTTCACTCATCCCTTGAGAAACATAATGAAAACCTTAAGGCAAGGATTTACCCACTGTCTGAGGTAGGCGTGTAAAATTTCACACAGCAAAGATGACCAAAAAATAAGATTTCATAACTACTTTTCTACTGTTGTTCTTCATCAGCTGTGAAACAATAATAGTCATGTTCTTGCTCTAATTTTCTCACTCCAGTAAAATCCATCTGTAAAACTGATGGGAATGACTGAGCAGAAACAACAGGCAGCCAGGGCTTTTCAGCAGGAGGGAATCATTATAAGTAGGAATCACACAAAGTCATATAAGCAAAAAAGCTATCTTGCCCTGGCTTTTAATTCAGCCCCCACTACCCAGTATCAGAGTCCTCCGTTTCAGCAACAAGCCCTTCAAGAAATCTCTCTCATTGTGAACGGTGGAGTAGGTTGTACCTTTGTCTCCTACCATGTGATGCCAGACACTGCCCATGTGAAGTCAGTAAAGGCATGTGCCTGGAATGTATAGCATTGAAAAAACTACTTAGAAAATCTCTCTTTTTTCCCCCATTTAATTAATTTTTGTTCTATGACCAAATGCCAAATCCGAGAGAGGAAACTGATGAGTTCTATTTAGACTATTAGTGATGTGGTTTGGTCTTAGTTAAGCATGAGCCAATATGCCTTTTTGTTTTTCTTTTGGTTTCCTGCTGGCCTATGTCATCTTTTACCCCCCTGTATCACAAACATGTTTGGCAGATTTCTGCGGTGGCAGGGGCTGCTCCTGCTCCAGCAGCATCCATTAGATGGCTGTAGCGGGAGGTCTCCCAGGAGCCACCACTGTCAGGTTGTTCCCACTTCTTAGCTCAGCACATAATCAAATGGTGCCTAGCCACACACTGACTGTGTGCCACATATTTCCTCCTGCCATGTCATTACTCATTAGTGTCTGGAATTGCTGCCGCTGGCTTCCACAAATGAATGCAAGAGCCCTAGGTGAGTTAAAACAAATAAAGTCTCTGCCTGGCCCTCTCTTCTTAATGTACTATTGCCTGCTAGATGAGGGGGGAAGGAATCTGTCATTACCTTGGACAGATTAGAGGGCCTACAGTAACTCACCTGAAGTAGGCCACTTATTGTCCTATCCCTGGGCTGAGTCAAACCTTACATATGTTCACCAGATGGTGGATTCCCATAATTATGTTGTTGTAGCCTGCAGAATAATGAGGAGAATGAAGAACTTCTCAGCTTGTATGAGCTCCCCCAACAAATCTACTCGCATGTGAATTGAAATACAATAGCACAAAGTGGTACCTAAAAATTTGAAATATAGTAGAGTAGCCCAATACTAATAAAGTGTTAACATTAGTCTTATTGCCAAGCATTGCATTTATTATATCAGAGGCTCTCGAAGACCACAGCATCATTCATAAATGAAAACCACTGCATCTCTGATAGTTAGGGCTGCCTGACCAAGACACAGACTTAACAAGCAATTTCTCCCTTCCCCTAGCACTCCACACCTGATCAATCCCTAGGTTAGTGTTAAATGTGTTAAAATTAGTGTTAATTTTTATGTTAAAATATGATTTATTATATCACAGAACATTCAGCTTGTCACAAATTGCAGATTTAAGAAAAAGTAACAATATATCAAACTTTAGGATGAATCCTCGCTATGACCTTGAGGGTTGATGCTGGCGCTGGCAGAGTTCAGCCTCTTCATTAGTGACCTAGATGATGAGTAAAACTCAGCCCCAGCAAATTTGCAGAAGACACTGACTGAGCGGGAGGGGTTGATAATCCCATCTGGTGAAGCTTCAGTTGAGTAGAGCCAAGGGACTGTGAAGCTTGTCTGACAGAAACCTGAAAACCTTTGACAGTTCTGCACTTGAGGAGTAGTAACTCCACACGTCATTACAGACTGAAAACCAACTGAATGCATAACATCCCTGAGGATGTGATGGATACTAACAGTGTATGCTTATGGGAAGTCATTTAAGTTGCACCCTTCCCTGCATTAGGAGAAATATGGTTAATGGATAGAGATCATTATCACCCTCTGCCAGGCACAGGCATTACCTGGAATACTGTATCTAGTTTTGGGCTGTCCTTGTGCAAGAAGCAGAAAGTAGAGATGATCCAGCAAAGGACCTCTTGTACTTGACCTAAGATGAGAGGTTGAGGGGGCTGAGCTTCTTTCGGCTGGCAAAGAAGGAACTGATAGGGGAAGCAGAAGTATCCTACAGCTAAGGAGAGAACTATTCTCCAAATTAACATAGATGGTCAAAGAACAAAGACTTGCTTGAAACTTTCACTAGAGTGGGTATCAAAGTGCTGTTCCTGGTTATGCAGAAAGGCTGAAGGATTTCCATTTGTGGAGGTTTTAAAAACTTTTCTTGTTCTGGTGTGACACACTGCTGGGAAAGCTGAGAGAGAAACTGGTCTGTAAATTTAAAGAATTGTCTGGAAAAATCCAGTCTGTGAAGAAAACATTACAAAGGTAACTTGTGGATAGCGGGCGTTTTGTAAAGAATGCTAGAAAGTTCTTTACAGTCTGTAGGAGTTTCTCACTGAAGCTAATTAAAACTTCTTATTGAAATACAAAGAAAACACCCCAAAAAACCCTCTGAAAAAATTATTAATTTTTTTCCTCTGCTCTATCATACCTCGAATACTGGAACTTTTAGCATTTCCAACTGCAGATCTTTTACTTTGGCAACTTCTTAGAGTACAGTTTTAAAGCTTTCTGATGGTTTTGTTTTTTTGTTTTTTGTTTTGCTGTGCCAACTGTTGTAAAGCAGTCTGGTCTTGTAAACCTGATAGTACAAGTTAAAGAGTCCTATAGTTTTAGTCTCATGGGACCTCACAGGAAAAGGGATAGAAAACCCATCCTTGAAGTTCAGCAATCAGAAATGTGCGACTACATGGAATTTTATAGTTCTGACTACTTGAGGTGGTTTTCCTCTATTCTTAACTTTCGATGCAGAGATATTAAAATCACCTTGTACAGGTGTGGCAATACCTCACTTTCCTAGAGGGTAATAAATATCATGTTAATCAGTGGTCAGTCTCTTTGTGATATGGCAGAGCCACACTGTTATGACAAATGGCTTTAAACAAGTTCAGTGCTGTAATTATGGAAAAGGTTACATTGTTCTACAATTATCCTTTTAATCAATCTTGCAGGATAATCATCCTGCCGAAAAATCTGTTTCTCAATACCAATTTCATTATCTAGGTGATTCTCATCACTAATCATTAGAGTGTGATTCACTACATTCTTAACAACTCCTGTTTTAACTTTAAATGGGTGATTAGACTCAATATACAGGATATTACCTGTACTATCGTCTTTGTAATACATTCTCCTTCCCAACTGTCAGGCTATCTCTCCACTAATAAATGTAAAAAAGCATTTCTTATTAACGTCCTTTTCCATAGTAAATCATATTCAAATGAACATTACTAATGAAAGAGAACAAGGGAGAACAGTGCTTTCCCTGATGTTCCATCTTTCCAAACATTGCATGGGAAGGCACGGGGCAAGACTGGGACAGCCTCCAGGCTGCTCTGGAAGGTCGATGTGTATGAATTAAGATGTAAGAAGACAGTAGTTACTCTTGACTTTCGAGTTTCCACAGGTTCTTTAGCCATTGCACCACAGAAACAAGAAAGGTTTTTACATAGAAATAGGACTGCCTTTTGTTCTGTTGTGAGACCTGGCAAAACACAGAGTTGTCACAAGTCCCTGTTTGAGACCTGAGGCTTAGGGACTCTTGCTTCACATGTTACTTGTACCAACAATTCAGTTTTTGGCTTATGTTTGGATGTCTGTAAATTGTCTACAGTATTGGGCTACCTCTTGGCATATGAGAGCTTCAGCATCTATATTAGACAAAAGTAAGAAATTATATTAGTAGTTTAATTTTTTAAAGATGATCTTTTACATTTTCTTTGTTTCATGATGAGGTCTCTATTATCACAATATGCCAAAGAAATACTTCCTCAGCTAAGCTTCTACTTTCTACTGATGTAGAAAGGGATTGCAACTTTTCCTTTATGAAAAACCTGGTCTTAATTACTTGAGAAGATGGGAATTCTTCCAGTTTAGAAGACAGCATAGTGGAAGTAACATATAAACATCAGTAAAAAATTTATGTGGAATGTTTTATGGTATACTGCTTTTCAAGAGCTTTGAGTGTTTCCCCATGAAAAGTAACTAGAATTGGTTTGTTTAATTATATTGCTTAATTTTGAAGTTCCAATTTCCTGGTAAACTCCCCAGTTCTGACTATTTTATGCAGACAGAAGTTCAGTCCTATCCAAAGCCTGTTTAACTCTGACCATGACAAGGCCCCTGTTGTGAGGGTAAACTGACTTTGGAGATGATTGCTTCTTGACACTCTGCCTGCCACTTCTGTGTGTAGATTTATGTACTATATATTTTCATTGAGCATTTAACCCTGAATCTTTATATGAGCCTGCCATAAAGCACATGCCTATCATCCAGGAAATGCTTGGCAATGCTTTTCCTAGACAGGAATTATTTTAGCATGAAGAAGAATTAATTGTATTGAATTTCTAATATCCTGGGAAATAATTTCTGCCATCTGTAAAAAGAGGTTTAATTAATCTGCAGTTATTAATTTTCTTATTCACTTGAAATAATTCATTAGTATGTTTGGACTAACTTTTTCCCTCTTTTTTTTTTTTTGTTCTTTTTTTTTCTTTTTGCTACCATCATGGTGATCTACAGAATGAAAATATGAAAAATAATATATCAATAGTAACATAGTAAAGCAATTCTTACAGATGTTTATTACAAATATGCTTGCTATCTGTGAGAATAAGCAATGAGTGTATGTTTTCATTTAAAGCTGGATTCTGCCCAGTTGCTACTAATACAGACAAAGGTTTGTGGAGAGAGGAAAAAACCACTCTGTCACAATGACTTATACAAGCTTAAGCAGCAGACTTCCTAAACCAAGACTTATCACTTCAGGGTTATTTCCATGTGACCTGTGGAGGATGCCCATGAATAGCAGGAGAAGACATGCAGTTTTCTCTGCTGTAGGGCTCAGCCTCTTGGTGCAAGACTAGAAGGCAGTCCTGGGTGTTGTGAAGTAATCATTAAGTTACACGCTTGTCATTTCTTGTACATTCACTCAGAACTAATGCACATCACTTTTTCCAATTATAATCATTCCACCATTTAACAAGCACAAAAGGCCTTAGATTCCAATTTGCCACTGATGCTTCACTCTCACTTGCTTATTTCTTGGCATTTAGGTCAGGCTAGGTTGTGCACAGCTCCAATAATGGGGTATATTCACCCTTCATACAGCAAACGTACAAATGATGAAGGCTAGAACAGCTGGTCTCACAATGTGAGAGCAGATCATTTCCACTGGTATGGTAATTTCTCTATTCATAGTTTTCCTTTCAGTTATTGCAAATACATTTTATCTTTTTGGTTTGCTTATTGCCAAAGCCAAACAGAAAGCATGCAATGATATCGAAGATACAGTCCTCTCCACACTTCCTTGCTGGCTAAATCAAAGTTAGTCTGGTAAGCATGTCACATTTCGTTTAGCTTCTCAAACCTTTCCATAGCTAAAAACAAACACCACCACGCACTCCTCCATCCCCTCTAAAAAACAAAACCAAAAAAACCCCTCAACCACCCACAAAAACCTACAAAATCAAAATACCAAATCACAGCTGCTGAAATCCCTTGTCTTTAATTGTAGTTAGCCTTTCACTAATGACGAGTAACTGGAATGTGGAATCAACCTGTTAACATGCTAATAAACAAGCTTGGCTACACAGTAGCCAGGAATTAGGTCTAGCAGGGAATGTAATGCTTTTACTATTCTTTCTGCTGAAAATCATCTATTTCTGCTTGAGTGCTTTACAAGTTTTGAGCTCAAATCTGCTTATTTCTATGAGAGTATTCCATAGGAAATGGAGGCAAGGCTGTCTGCTCTCCTCTTCCTGCAATATAGTCCTGCCCTTGCCTTCCATGTATGCAGGCAGCAGATATGTTGGTGGTGGAACAGCCAGTCTTGGCCCAGTAATGAACCAGGACTTGAAGCTTCTGTTTTTGAGGAGTGATGCTGTCTGCCTGCCCACTCACAGATTTTAGGGAGAGAGAGGCAGTGCAAAGAACTTCAACTCTTGAAGGTACATTGTCGCTCACAGATCTCCCTGCCCAATGCCAGGAAGAGATGTGTGGCCTCAATTTTGTCCCATATTAAAAAGAACAGTTTCACTTACCACTTATTAACAAATTCATGATGAATGAAAGTACAGAACACAAACGGAATAACACGCAGCCGAAATTAAACTTTGCATTGCAAAGTACAGTTGCTGCCTGTGCTCGAGTGTGTGTCAGGACATGAACCACTTTTGTGGCATTTCAACAGTGTTTAGAAGTCAGAATCAGCTGTTTCAGCCTTTGCCTGTGGTGTTAGCAGTGACATCAGAACAGCTGCAGTTGTTCAGTCATTTGGGATCTTCCTTTGATGGATTCCCATGGGTACAATCTTTGCTCAAATCTGGCCCTGCTGGTAGCAGGGTACAAAGCACTTGTGCAGAATGCTAAATCCTTAGAATTTTTTTTTTTTTTTAATTGCATTTGGATGATGCAACAACGCTTCCAGCTGACCTAGAAGCTGCAGGTTTTTCCAGCATAAGGATGACAAGTGTTTTCAGGAAGGCCACCAGCTACTGTTTGGGCCTCTGTTTACAACAGAAAAGAAATATAATATTTTTTTTTAATTAAACCTTACAATATCCCTCTAAATATTAAAAGAAAAAAGTACCAGATTAAAATTAAATTTTTAGTACAGCTCCAGTTAGTGAGGCTACACTAATTTTTTCCCAGTAAAATTATAAAGTTTCTGTGATTGCTTTTCTGAAACAAGTAATTAAGAAAGGAACAGGTGCTGCTTGAAAACTGTGTGATGCAGATGCACAAGACATCCTCTTCTGAAACTCCCTCTGTCAGGTCTCAGTTTTCCCAATGTCTTAGTGAAATCTCATAAATTAAGTTGTTTCTCTCCTAGGGAAGTAATTTAATGACTAAATATACTCTGAAATACTTAATGTATCTTTAAGCTTAATTAATATTTATCATATTTGTTTACAGTCTGCTTCACAATATCCTTTCACAATTTGCTTTCTCAGAGCTAGGAGGCTCTGACAAAATACTTTCATGATCTATACAGTGCACAAACTTTTCTCTCCAACTTAATTTTAAGACATAATTGAGTTGTTATCCACACAATATTTTTCTCCCCGATTGCAAGAAATGCCAGTCTGTCTCTGTAGATAATAAATGATGGAGATGCAAACTCTGTAATAGAATTTCCCATGTACCTCACACAGCCTGAAAGACGAGAATCCTCTAGATAATATGTGATTGCTTCACATCCAGTGCTGCACACTCCCCTAAGTTTTGCCCACTGCCAAGTAAAAGACCACACAAGTATGATTTTTTTTTTCTGTCTGAATTACCAATATAATCTGTTTGAATTCAACTTGCAATTCATGTTAAGACAATTTAGGGAAATACTACAAAATAAGCAATGTTTGGGTTTCCCCCCCCCTTCTTTCCTCCTCTCCCCTGCCACTATAAGAGCATTTGCTGATAGAATCACTGTATTTACTGCTGCATTTGAAAGGTATTTAGATACCTAACTCCCCGTGAATTCAACATATCAAATATTATTCAATGTTGCTTTTTATTAACATGCTAACTAATAATTATCAACTCAGTAATGTTGCTGCAAAAAAATTATGTTTTGTTAAAATATTTGGAATTTGTAATGAGGTTTTTCTCTTTTGAGAGAATTCGTAGTATAGATCTTCTTTCACATGGGAAAATCCTTGTGTATTATTTTTTTATAAATTGATTTCTTTTGATGCTTCCAGTTGCCATTTACTTTTAATTCTTTTTGTTAACATCTAATATGAAGTAGATAATTTTGCAGCCACAAGTCTGCTCAGTAATATTTTTATAGTAGTAAAAATTCTGAAGCTATGCTACTATATATATTGCAAAAGAGTTCACACTGTTTTGTTGCTATTTTTTACATTATCTTACTTTGAATTTTCATTCACATTTAAATATACTTTCTAAATTTTGATTGCAAGTTAGAAGAAAACAGGGAGTAGATAAAATCACAATTATTTTATTTAATTCTAATATATAGATGAAATAACTAGGTAACTATTAATGCCCTATTTATTTTACCTTTGCTATTTTTACTAATCTGGAAAAAAGGAAGCCTAGGGGCCTAGGGGATATGTGCTACATTTTTCAGATAAACAAGTCACGCTATCACTGAAATCAGTAAGAAGTTGTTCACTTTTTCTAACAAAAATTAGATTTACTTTTATACCAAGAATTTGGCCCATATATAAATTCTATGTATTTAGGATATACAGTGATACATTACAGTTTATATTTAATTATGTGAAATGTTCTGTGTCTGTAATCTAGTCATGCATAACCTCCTATTATTAATAAAAGATCTAGAGGATATTTCATTTTGATAAAGAGCCAGAACCTTAGTTTTAGGTGTTGTCACAATTTATTCAAGCAACACTATTCTGCCAGATACTGTTTCACTACTGTCTCTGAAGACAAAAATGTTTTGTACTTTCTTACCAACATCACTTTTCACAGGGGCCTTTCTCTGAAGATTTCCCATCACGTATTAACTTGGTCTGATGCAACTCTTTTAGTGAGTTAACTGTGAACAGAGCAGAATCCTTTTATCGAAGATTGCAAACATATTTTGTCTCTAATGTGTCTTAGTAATGAACAAACTGATTCAGATGAAAATCTCCATCGGTAATACTTATAGAGACTTCAACATGAACACGAATTTTGAGAAGTCTGACAAGTTTTTAAAACATTCATACATCTCAAGCATGGAGTCAAGAACCAAAATTCTAAAATACAATAATTGAAACAAAACAATACTATATATTTGCCAAAACCACTTATGCAGAGGGAATTATTTTCCTGTGAAATGGCTAAATTACAGTTCTCATTCTTCTGATGCATAGAGGTTTTTCACATGGTGGTTAGTACCACTGCATCCAGTCAGAGCACTAACTTGCTGTTCATGAAGTCTGAATCTGGAAGTTTGGAGAAGATTTTCTGGTTACTCTGATACATTATCAAAAATAGTGCTTGTACAGTGTTGATATGATTGGTATCTTTTTTTTTTTTGCTTCTAGTTAGACTTTCTAGTCAGATTTACTGTGCAGTGACAGAATTATTGATCTGAAGAAAAACCCACAAGTTTTGTTGATTTGCTGTATCTGTATCTTGTGCGTACGTGCACATCAACTTATGCTTTAGGTCACATGATTTTAAGCAGCTTCTTTTTACTTTTCCCTGGTCAAGTTTAAGAAAGGTAATGTCATACTCTTCTTAGTCTTCCCTTAAATCCTATCTGGTTCCAATATGGCATTGGTGGCCTCTTTTGTTGGTTGATATTAATAATTAACAAAACCTTGCCTAACATTTAGGTTACATAAAATGCTATTTTACACTGTGCAATATTCATTCTTCTTTCAAATTCTCCCTCTTCTGATTGTTCCTGGCAATAAGCATTCATTTCTCCCAGTAGTGTTGGGTAGTGTTGTTCAGCTTCTTTTGCATTCTGGCATGGTGGGTGGGGAGATTTCAGAAAATCATGTAGCACTTTACAGTACACTATTGCCCTTTACTGTTTTTCTTCCTGTCATTGTTTTGGGTGAGGTGGAAGGTAGAACATAATCCTTTCTCAGGCAGTGCTAGGGAGACAGGGAGGTGTAATAACCCCTGCAAGGTCTTCTGGAGTTTCTGTTGCTATTGGAGGTGACAAAAACTTTTCCCAAAGCAAAGATAAGGAGTCAGGACCTGCAAGAGGTACATTTACTTCTCACTCAGTCTGGTACTGAGTCTTTAAGCAGACAGTCAACTGGATTCTCCACTGAACCTTCAAATCTGGAAAGACGTGAGTTTCTTGGATGAATGCCCATAGCCATATGGCATTGAATTAACACAGATTTTCACTGAATTAACACAGATTTTCAAATTTCATATGTTCTGATACCAGCACTGTTAGCAAAGTGGAAAGCACAAGTGTTTAACATACAAACTTCTTAAAGGATTTATAAATTTCTGCAATGAATGCTGATTCTTAAACAAAACAAGCACTATTATTTGGTTTTATCACTGTAGTTTCCCTAATGTGTCTTCTCTCACACAACAGTAGAAAACTGTCTCTATGTTGCTGTGTTTCTTATTTGGATCAGGCTGGGAGAGCCCTCAGGAGATTGTCTAGTCTGCTTGATGTAGGAGCAATATCAGCTGGGGGGCTTCAGTCAGTTGGACTGTGAAACTCCCCAAAGACAGATATTGCACAACTTCTCTGTGAAATCTATTCCAGTCCCTAACTATCTTTTTGAAGGGTTTATATTTTCATTATTTCCAGTTTCTCGATTTAAGCCATGACACTTGATTGTCCTCCTCCTGCATCACCTTAAGAGAGGAGCCTGGCTCCAGAACCAGGTAACATCCCCACTGGCACAGGGAGATGCCCCAAAGCCAGCTCCTCTCCAAGCTTAACAGGTTGAACAAGTGAGACCATGTGCACCAAGTCCTGTGTTGGTGGCCTCTGCTGGACTCCCTCAAATTCATTAACAAAGATGTTGGCGACACTGGAGAACCAGTGGGTTGCTGGGTACTAACAAGTACCCAGGAAAGGAGAGGAGTTGCTGTCCTCAACCTGCTATCTGAGCTCCTGATGGCGACAGGCCACTATGCTGCTTGCTTAGGAAAAGACATGGTTTCAGGTCCTTGATACCACCAAGGTTCTTATTCAAGACTGGTGTTTCAGGGCCCTGATTTAGTGATGTGATTTATCTGAGTGAAATAACTGGACATTTCAAAGGATCTGTTCTTGCAAGTGGAATTTTCTTCCATGACCTTCAGTGGTTTTTAATTCTTATCTTTATTCTTAATCTATTTATCTATTTTTGGTAGGAATTTTTGTTTATTTTAACTAATTATTTGTATGGACCAACAGATACATCTCAGAGCTTAAAAACAACTGTAATTTTTTAAAATGTATAATGTAATATCAGCTACTCTACTTGTTCGATGTGATCAAATATGTTTGTTACATCTTTTGGTGAGATATATCTTTGTTCTGTATTATGATATCAGTTTAAAGGTGTCACTTCCCTTGAGGAATGTGCAGTTATCTGTAGGTAACTCAAATTTTTTTGCTACCACTATGACAAGAATCCAGCAGCAAATCTTTGGTCACTGGCACATGATCTTGTGTTTCCTAATAAATTTTGCTTCTGTGCTGCACTGTGCCTTTACAGTTTTAAATAAGATTCTGACATCTGCATCATTGTGCTGTGTCGTATTTTCATGGGAAATTCTTTTTCTTAATTTAAAGACACAGTTTTTCATCAAATGACAAGCATACATTATGGCTCTCCATTTTAACCAAGGTACTAAAGGCTATTTCAATTTGACTACAACAGTGTTCTGCCAAATGGTTACTCTAAGTGATATTGTGCACATTACCCACCAGAAAGCACGGAGTTGATAAGAGTGCACTGTCAACTATGCCACAACTACATTGATATGGAGGTTATTTGATTTGAGATTGGATTCTAGCCTTCCTTGATCTGATGTATAAGTGGAGATGCAAGTGTTAGGAAATTCTCATGAAGTTTATGAAGAATGTGGTGTACTTTTTTTTTTTTTTTCTTTCTGGGAGTTTGGCTATTACTTTGTTAAGACTTCAGTTCCAGACCTGACAAATATTCAGAGATAAAGTATAAGATTTTTTTTTTTTAGATAGAAAGAAAACTTGCAAAAATTATTCATTGCATGGATTTCTGCTCTGATATTAGTCAGGGGTAGGTTGCACACTTTTGTAGCGGGGTGTGCCTTTTTGACCCTTCTTTAAACATTTAAAATTTAGTTCAGTAGTTCATCCAATCGATGAGACATGTTTCTTAAGTACATGTGCCTACAAAAGTACCCTAAATATATAATATTCTCTGAGAGACATGTCAGTCATTGTCAAGATGAAAATAGCTTAAATGCTAAGTTCCTTGTAAACTGTGTCCTTGTCTTAGGGGCCTATTCATAAAGCAGTGATTTACTGTATGTGTGACACTTAAAAATGCTTGAAAAATAGATGGAGGTACACCATTTCATTACATGGCAGATGGAACTGTAGATATTATGATGCGGGGGGAAAGAACTTGCTGTGCAACTTGCGTGTATATTGCCAGCATGTGCATGGCCCTAAGGGCAGCACACAGAACTTCACAGAAAACATATTAAATGGGCATAGGGGAAGCATCCTTTGACCTACATAAAAGAGCCTTTGTGTAGATCTCATGAGCAAAAGTTCATATTTTCAAACAGATAAAGATGTGGAGCCTCTTTGGAATCAAAGGTAGATTGGCAACACTTTTCAGGAAATGGTAAAATCATTATAGGTTGTGTTTGGTATTCACGTTGTTGGTATTCATCATTGTGAAAGGTTTTGGCATCAAGGAGGTTGTAATATATGATCCTACAGGAATCCTGTCATGATTTACTATTAATTGATGTTCATCTGTTGTAAAGTGTTGCTACTAACTTAAAGGGAAGCAGAATGAAGAAGGAAAACAGTGCCCTGACAAGTCATTTGCAGCCTGGCTGTGGATGGATTCAGAGACTACTGTGTAGTGATTAGCTCAAGACTCTGAATTTGCCAGGGAGTGGGGATCACTATGCAGGCAGGGCGTGGGATAATTGTGCAAAATTTGGCAAGTGGGTTAAAATTATCTGGAGCATTTATGAAGGTCTCTTCTGAGTTATCATACCATGTCCATCTTTGACAATGAGCTAAAATTTGGCTTTTGGAAAGCATTCTGTACAGAAAGGGTGTTGTGAAATTTGCCAAGTAGGTTGGTCTGAACACGAAATACCCTGTATTTATTTTAAGGATTATAAAGAAAGTTGTCACCGATAGAAAACACCTGTTGGACTTGTTAAGAGCAACAGAAACCCTTTAATATTTTACTGTGTAGTGCTAAATGTATTATAAAAGTTTTGTTTTGCTAGAAAATCTGAGGCGATAGGACACAAATAAAATTATTTACACAAAAACATTTTCTGCCTGTCTACAATTCAGGAATTCTTGATCTCTATTGTGCTGCTGTATTAAAGTACATTCATTAGGTATGTTAGAATAGCAGGAATTACACTTCAGTTTCATCTAAAATGTTTCCCTGCTGTGCATTGTTTTGCAGCACTGGCTGAATTGTTTTATTTCCTACACAAAATTGAAACTTCTGAGTTAGTGCTTCCATTTTAACAGATTGAAATAATTCTTGAGTGGGGATGCTTGTTAAGAGATTTCTCACAATGATATAAAACAATACAATAAGCAATCACCCACTCATGTGTTTCACTTACTCTGCTAACCATCAAGAATTTTTCACTGTTGAGGGTTTTTTTCCTGATTTGCACATACCTATCTGAAAAATTCATGCGTTTCCCTCTAAGTAATCTGTCTCCTATTATCATTTTATAACAGTAGCATGTATAGGCCATGGACTCTTTTGAGTTAAGCACTTTACAAACGTATAACAAAGACAATCACTGCACAGCAAAACCTGCGGTGTAAGTCTAAGGTTTGCACTTGTACACAAAGGATGGAAGAAACAGGGATAACATAAGGGAACAATGAGACTGTGCTCTCTGTTGTGAAAAACAGTGGTCAAGGCAATGCAGCTGCTTAGCATCAGGTATTATGGGATGAGAGAGTGGTAGGACAGGAGACTGCAGGGGGACTCAACTATTCGGGAAAATCCCAAGGCACCCCCACACCTCCACCACTTTCTTCGTGCACTTTGTTTTACACTGTTCTAATATACATTTGCAGTGTGAACTAGGAACTGAGTCCCAATCAAACAACCACCCCCCAGCATAGTTATAATTTGACCCAGTGCTTGAATGCAGACCCTGAGAAGAGGTGGGCACCTCACATTGTGTATGTACACTCTCTCAGCTCTTTATCAGCTGACCAGGCCTAACTTCCTGACTCTCCATTTTGATCTTTACATCTCTTGATATTACAGAGATGATTTTAATTGGAAGAAAAGGGTGGACAAGGATGAGAATAGGGATAGAGATTTTTCTGTTTTCAGTTGTACATTGGCTTCTTGGATAACTAAGCAACAAAAAGCATTGACATCAGTTCTTTTATGTGCAACTGCTGCTAAGTTGTCCAGTGATTTAGTAAAGCAAGGCACATTTGCCAGCAGACATTGGCCATACAAGGCCAGCAGACACATGATGGTTGCAGCAAAACTGTTCCCTGCTTGAACTGGATGCAGTTCCAGAACATGTGTGATCTGGGAAACAGCCAGCTCTGTAATGGAAGATATGACCAATATCTCCCTTGCTGCAATCTTGCCTTTTTCATTTATAGCATCATGTGCTATGTGGCAGTGGGCTATTCAGCACAGGAGATGAGACTTCAAGGAACTATAAGGCACACAAAAAAGTGTGACAAATTGCAATGACAAGGTTGCATTTGTACTACGAGGTACAGTCGGTAGTGATACGATGTAGCGGAATGAAATAATCCCTTCTTGGACAATGCTGGCTGTGGTACGCTGGGTGCTGCCAAGGGTCAGTGCTACAAATACAGCTCACTAACCCAAAATTATTTCTCACAAAATCAGAAGAACTCTCCTCTAATGAATGTACGTGTTGTAAAAAGGTAATACTGCTAGTGATGCATCAGGAGTCTGTACATCCAGCTGCAGATCCATTTTGGATCTGCAAAGGTTTAAAATCTATTCCCATGTAGAATTTGTACTGCCAAAAACCTCAGTGCCATGTTTTGTACTGTGTGAATATGCATTAGTATCAGGCTTTTGCTGCTTAGGCTATAGCCTGCTCAAATAATTTATTTTTTTAGTGTCCTGGAGCCTGCTAAAAAGATGTAAGCTGCTGTATTGCTCTGCACCTGGATATTTGCAAAACTTAAAGATGTTTATGTCAGAATTGAACTCTACTATATGAATAATGTCTATCTAAACATAGTAACCACTTCTGGAGACAAAGTGATTTTTATTTTGGATGCTTTTGTCTTACTACCAAGATTTTAAGGACCTTCACAGTTCTTAAGAGTGTAGCATAGTATTGGAAAATCTTCCATTAGTTTCTCTCTTTTATTCTTTTCCTGTTTCTCATACTCCCCTTTTTTGTCCCCGTTTTGCTCTCATGGGAATAGCCTGCATGAATTCAAAATTTAACTTACATATTAAAAAATTAAAAATGTCTATTTTAGCCTTGACTGTTATTTAAAACTATATACATACCTGGAGACAAACAAACAAACAAAACTTACAAAGAAAGCAGTCTGTCTTTCTCGTCACTGAGTTGTGCTCAAAACTTGCCTTAAATTCGGTAGAGAAATACACAAAGTATAATTATATAAATTTTATTATTTCTTGGAAGGTTTTTCTCTACTTAATGTACCTCTTTCATTGACAAAACAGTGAAGTATTTAGATATAAATATGGTGATTATGCTTTTCATTCCCCGGGAAGCTGAAGAAAACTCAAGTGACATGTTACTGGTAGTTTTCTAGACTAAGTGGCTCAGATTCACCAAATTTACCTGCAGGCAACTTACTGGATGTCCTCTGATATACTAGAAGGATGTGTGTAGCTGAAAACAGAATATGTGGGTTTTCTTTTGTGTTAAAAATATTTATACTTAATTTTATAATATTGAAATTGTATATTATCTAACTCAAATAAAAAAATGTATCCAAATATACACATTCTCTTATGTTGACATGTAATAATGGAGGAAAGGCCCAGACATGCCTCAGATTGAAGCTTAAATCCAGTACACTTAGAACAGAAAGGATATGTTGTCAGTAGAAAATTTATCCTTATCATCCCTCTGAATATTAAAATATCATCATAACATTTAAAGGAGAACTTGAGAAGGCCTTAAAGCTAATATGATCCTGGCTTTCTTCTCTACCCTCTCTCCTCCCTTCCCCCGCACTTCACTGGATTTTTCTTTCACTGTGAAGAGCCTGTAGGTTTGGTTTGTTTGTTTTTTTTTTTTTCTTTTAAAACAGCCTTGTAATATTTTTGAAACTGGTTTTAAAGAAGACATTTCTTTGGTGCGATTGCAATTTTTAACAACAACTGCTAAACTCTTTGTAGCAGAACTCCATTGGCGTAGAACTAAAATCTGGAAGTAATCAGCAACCACTGAACATCAGAAATTCTTCAAAAAACATTTAAACACAGCTGGAGTCTGCTAGTAGCTGGGATAGGATTCAGGTACCTAATCCCTTGAGGTTAGTTGCCAACCCCCCATCTTCCTTGTCTTATATGTGGAACTAAAAAGCCCCAGGGTGTTGATGGTTGTAAAGAAGCTGCGGCATCGGCCCCCCGCTGGGAGCAATAAATAAAGCCTCTGCCTGCCATTGTCAGCTGCACCTTCCCTGCCTGTCGCACCGCTTGGGTTTGGGACCGGGGCTGGGGAGGAGAGGGGAACGTTACCTGTTTAGCCTTGTGAACAAACCCGATAAGTAACAGATATCACTGCTGAAAAGCCATCCGGTTTTGACATGCACGCTTGACCTGTAATACAGGCGAGTCTGCCTAAGAAGTAAACAAAATCGTAACTTCACATCAGAGAAATATTGTTGTAATTATGTTAGAGATTACATGACTCTGAGAGCGTCTTTGGATCCAGCTTACTTCACTTTACAACATCTCTTTTTTTTCTGGATTGTTTCTGATTTCCTTGTTACATCTAGTTGGTCTGGATAACCTCTCTAGTTTGGATTAGCTCATCTGCTCATGCACTTCATAAGTAACAAATCAAGGATATCCGTCATTTTGCTTTGAAATGAACTTGTGCTTTTGCTATATACAGAAACAAACAAAAATGCCTCCCTCTCACCATCACAACTAGAAATGTTTTCTCTCTCACCTCCTATGCTTGCAAACGGTGCTGTGTGTCTAGGTGAACTGAGAGGGTGCTATGTGTTTAGGTGAGCTGAGAGACTGGTGGCGTGGCTGGGAACTGGCAGCGCAAGCTTGGAGCTTGGCTCCCTGTACCTGGCCTGCAAGGACATGCAAGTGCTGTGGACTGGCCTGAGCTGCTGAAGGATTGGAAAGAAGGATTTTCAATGGTCTGCTATACTCCAATTAATCTTCTTACCTGTTTCTGTTCTAGAGGAAGTCTTTAAAGAGGAAAAGGTGAAGGTGAATTACATTGGGGATCAAGCTTTATAATATAGTACAGACCTTTGCTAAAAAAAGATAAATAAAAGTGCACTCAATTAAGTTTCAGCAAACAAAGCTGCTTCTATTCTTTACCATGGCCCCTTTTCAGCCTTGTAGTAATTTTCTTCATATGATTGGGACACATGTGATTACAATGATTTTTTTATTTTTGCAAAATGCAAAGCAATCTAAAACTCCTGTAGTTAAAGTAATTGCAATTTTCCCAATTAATCTGCACATCAGGGTTTAAATGAGACTTCAGTCCTGCTCTTCCTTTTGATGATCCTCTGCAAAAAAAGTAAATTTTACTCACCAGAGCACTAAAGAGCAGCCTTCTTTTGTTTGTTTGTTTGTTGTTGCATTTTGAATGATATATACATCTGTTTTGCAGCTGAATATTGTATTTAACTATTACATGCCTATGTAACTTCTAGAACAGAGCCTAAAATCCCATCAGTGCTATAGACAAGCATTGTAATAGAGTCAAGAATGTGGAAAACTGCAAGAAAAGAGTTAGTCATCAATGAAATCCACCTATTCACACTCTCAGCACTTTGTAGGGCCTTAAGACTTGTGATGGATTGATTAACTTATTGTAGGAAATCAAAGTGGCTTTTGGCTGGAGTGGTATTTTATGTCCCTGATTGTCTAGAAGATAGAGAATTTGCTCCAGACTTTTATTCTAAAAATTGGAGGCTCTGTCACCCTACGTCTGAGATAATCACATCGCAAGTAAGCTTAAAAGAATGATATACATTTTTCATATTAATTGGGCTAAATCCCATAAGAATTTGTGATGAACTGCCTTAAGTTTGTGTTGATTTTAACATTCATTGACATGAAAAGCAAAAGTCTACAATTTTCCATGGACTGCAGTGCAATTTCACTGTAGGACCTTTGAAGTATGATGTGTATGAACAGAGAAAATTAAATATTTTCCACTGCTTGCCAATGTAAGAGGCATCATAGGCCATTACATTAGAAATAATTTAAAATCACTTAAACATTTCAAATAGTCCACACAAAACAAGCCTAGAATGGAGTTATATGGCTTTAAACATTTGATTATGATTATGTTTTATTATTTACATTTCAGTAGCTGAGACTATTTTCTCTTTCTTCCTGCATGATATTTGCTCAAAGTAATTATACCAACTGAGAACAGTGGCAGATTGAAATTAAATGTTTGGATTAAATATTTTGTCAGCAAACATGCAGCAACTGCTTTACTACTGCTTCTCTTCTTCTCTGCATACTGATTACTAAAAGATTGGCTTTTATCTTGTCATGATTCTAAAATGCCTAGATAAATGCCATTTGATATTGCAGCTTAAAAAATCTAGAAAGAATCTGGATCTAAATAATAAGGAACATACGATATGAAAATGAAAAAAGATGTGATAAGTCTGTCTGCTCAGTGCCTCTCCCTCTCCTCAAATACACTGTTTTCCTGGTATTTCCAATTAGGCTTCCACATTGCTGCTGATCTAAATATATGAACTTTCCACGGGGCTTTTCAGAGACCTAGAATTCAGGACACCTACTGCTTTCTAATCCTGAAACATGGGAAAACATTTTGGCTCTGTAATAATACTGAAAAAGTCTGTTATCGCCTATCTAACAGGAATTCTTATTAACCTTAACAAGACTTTCATGTGTAGATAAGTAAATCTAATACGACTTTTCAACAATGGCAGTTTCAGTGCAGAAACTCAGAACTTCAAACTGATACATCATGGCTGCAGCCCTCATTTCAGCTGTGTTTGCCTTTCCTGAGCCACAGTTCTCACTCCTGGAACTGAGAGCTGGGACAATTTTCTCTCTTCCTCTGGCCTGCCACCCCTACAACGTGTGTGTGTGGAGGGAAGCACTCTTCGGGCTTCCTGATCTAGAATTTGAATCTTATACTACTGCTTTCTTCCTCCACCTGGGCTCATTGCTCCTGTCTCTGGATGAGGCAGGTTTCCATGACCAGTGCTCTCCTTGTCCCAGAGATCAGCCCACTTGTTTGTGTGGTTTTGTCAGCCTAGGGGCTTCCATTTCTTCCCTATGACAATTCTTACTGAATTGGGTAAGATCTAACTTAGCTGTACTCCACAGATGATTTTCAAAAAACTGCTACATCCAACAGAGAGAAAATATTTATCATTTCTAGAAGATTTTTCTATCACTGAGCTTCACTTTAAAAATATTGACATCGGTCGATAAATGCTATATATCTTTTTTTCCTTCTCCCTTGCTTTCTCTATGGGTACATGGAAGAGAATATATTTATATTGATATATATATGTATGATTATATTGCATGTAGTAGTATATATGGATGTATATTATCCTTCCTTCTGTAGAAAGCCTTCCCTTCTGTTTGGCTCCTTGGTAAGCTCTTGTTCTTGTGTATTCTTGCCTAAGGAACAGACAGGGAAGTAGTAACAGTTTTGTTTCTTCTTGAGGGTGAAGGGAGGTGGATACAAGAATCTCTAGTCTTTCAAGAAAAGGCAATTTTTACAAGGTAACAGAAGATGATTTCTCTCTGAGGGACCACATCACCCCAGAGACTCATCCCATCTCATCTCACCATATGTTGTGCCAGCTTCTGGAGTATCTCAGCACAGGATTTTCTAGCCTTTTCTGTGATGCATTTAACTTCAACTTCTGTATGAAGAAAAGGAGGATATTCTGCTTCCTAGTCATTTGTTAATACTATTTTACTATTTGAGAAGGATAGGAGGTTGCTAGAATACTTTCTGTGTGCGTTTAAAGGTCTTCAGATATAGACTATACAGAATACTGTTATTATAATCACTGAGCAAGTGAGAAAGATGCCATGATATTGGAAAGGTTAATGGAAAAATCTTAGTAAACAGATGCATTGTTAAGGCTTCTCTAGGGTGAGTTTGAGTAGTGAAGTTTGGAAAGCCATTAGCACAGCTGCACCAGTGTATGCTTTAAATATTCTGCTGGCAACAGTGTGAGTAACACAGCAGCAGAAATGCACCTGACCACATACGGTCATTTCTATTTTCAGTTTAATTGCCTGTTAAGGAGCACTAAGGAATTCCAAATAATTCTAGTGTGTTTCATCAGCCAGATGTGAAATAGACTATTGCAGCTATATAAAAATAAAGACTTAAAATAATAAGTATATGTGCAAGCAGCTTGCTTTCCCACCCAAGGGTGTTAAAGGTGCTTATGTGTCATGGATATAAGAGAACATTTGGAAAAGCAGACCCAATTCAGAGTGGGCACGTGGCATGTGTTTTCCTATTGAGCTATAAAGAGGAAAATGGCATAATCAAATACAGAAACTTTTCAGAGCTGTCAGCTAGCACAAAGCTGCTTCTGGGAAAACAAACTGCACTATTTACAAATTGTGATATCATCAGGAGCTATTTATATAGTGAAAATAATTTACACTCCAATTACGTATTTGTGGATAGTCCAGCCATAAATGGCCGTTGTGTCATCCAGGCTGACCCCCAAACTAGAAATGAGGCTTCAGCTGGCTTTTTAATTATGAAATATACTTTCCTTGGTGAGGAACACTTTTTTTTTGTTATTATTTTTATTACTGCATTGAAAACATCTCTGTTTTCAAAAGCCAAGCACGTTTCAAGAGAATAAAAAAAAAGAAAGTTATTAATATGTAAAGGGTTTTTTTGGCAATTAATCATGGGCTCATAGGATATGCTAGATCATCACTTCTATTTCTTGCCAGAAGAGTAATTTTTTTTTTAGAGTTTTTTTCCAGTCAAATTTAATTTGTGGTAAACCATTGGGTGTGTACTGCTTTACTTGGGAATTGATCTGCACTCTGTCATTCATTTGGATTTTTCTCCTTTTAGCTTCATTCAATTATTTATAATTATGTAGGTTCATAAATTAGATTAAGCTGCTAGATTTATTTTCTCTGTCTATAACCTACTAGCTAGATTTGATAGGTAGAGATTTCTTGTTTGGGTAAACCAGCTGTTGTAATTTGAATCTATAGGACAGGACATGCTGACTTTGGAGACATCTGTTACAGAGAACATTTTTTTAGTATGAATTCAAACAGTTCTTCATGCTCAATGCAAACTATCAAGGATAATTAGTTGCTGAAAAAACCCAGTACCAATGAACAAGAGAGCACCAGGTGTTTCCCAGTGCTTGGTGTAGTACCTGTAGTAAAAGGATACAAACTTGCCTGAAAACTATTTGGTATTTCTTTATTAGAGGATTGAGATATCTGTAAAAGATTTGATTAAGAATGTATCTATTTTTCTAAATCATGCACTTAACAGTGGCTTGTGTAATAAGGAGTTTTACTGGAGGTTCTGAACACATTTTCCTGTCTTTACATCTTTCACAAATAATGGGTAAAAGGAATTGAATTTGTTTTGGGAGAGATTAAACACTTAAGAGAATATTCTTGTCACAAGAGTGATGACAGAGTTAGCTATGTTTGCAAAGCTTGAAAACTCGGGAAGGTATAGTGTCTAAAAAATTTAACAAAAAAGAATCAGAATATTTCCTGGGCATGTAAAAAGCCCTTGCTAAATTAGTGAAGAGGATTTCTCTCCATATTTTCAAAAATTATTTTCTGCTTGCTGTGTGAACAGCACTGGAGGCTGGCTGATGTAAGTTACCTGTCACTGAAAAAAGTTTTGGATTGGACGTATCAGGCTTCCATTTTTTTCTTGCCAATCTGTGTGGAAGTTGCTGCCTGCTTTGAGGAAAAAAAAAAAATAATTAAAATCTTGGAACTAAAGACAGTATTCTAATATTTTCTGTAGCTAGTGAAACTATCAGCCATCATTTGTGCATATTTCTTCCAGCATTGAGGCTCAACAAATATACTCATGTATGGCAGGGATTCAAGAGAAATGTGCATGTCTGAGCTAGAGCTGGCTCACTAAGAAACACCACGTATGTGGTGTATGGTGACTACAGCTCATATAGCAGTACATCATCAGGAGGATGTCAGAAATAAGACAGAAGCTCAGTTGCTCAGTCTACCTCTTAATGCCAGGTAAGAAACACTACATATAGGATGAATTCCAGGTTGGTTGAAGATTGCAGATGATTTGAGCAGTAGAACTTTGCTATCAAAGCAGTACTGCCACCTCAGAGAGAAAATATATAACCAATAATATATAACAGTATTTTACTTTTTAAGTGCTTTTCATCACAAATTATCATGAAGACTGAAGGAAAAAACTTCTGAAGTCAGCTAGGCCATTCCCTGACATTGATGAATTGTTTCTTCCTAGGAATTCCCAAATATCAGCTTTTCACTGTTAGATGTCTTAGCAAATGAGAGACTTTGTCAGTTCTTCTGAAGAGCCAAAACAGAGCCCAGATAACGTGAAGATTGCCCTGAGTTCAACTAAACAACAGGGGCTCTTTGGTCAGTTGAACTTATTGCAAGATCCTCCTTAGTTTTTCTCTCTCCTTTCAGATCTCTTGACTCCTGAAAAATATCTCCTGTCATTTATCATCACTCAGAGCTCTCCAGTCCGTAGCTTTGATTATAGTACCACGAATGACTTGACCTAATACGATCTGCAAATGACCAAATTATTTCTACAGAAAGATACCAACATGACCTTATTTCTAGCTATGAATTCTCTACCTATTGCCCTACATTTTTAGCGAATCCCATAATTAGGATGGGTAAATGTAATTTCACTGTTTCCTAAGACTGTACTGAGATGGGAACTCAATCTAGGGCTGATGAAGTTAATGGATTGCACTCTGGGCCCCCTGGAGTGCTCTTCATTTTACTTGTTGCCAACAACAACCTTTTAATCACAATCACATCTGCTAGAAGAGTGAATGAGTTGTAAGCTTTCATGGTTGAACCCTCTTTCACTGTTCTCCACAGAGACGTAGTTATCCTGCATCTTTATTCCAAATTATATTTAGAGTTTTGTACCACGTGGAGGAGACCATTGGTCTTCTCAAGCTACTGTCTCCTCTATGATACATTACACTCCATACTATGGAAAGAAAAGCATTTAAGGTCTCTCTTTTCTTAAGACAAAAATGTGAATATGTTGTCTAGATTTTTAGCAGAATGATCATCTACTTTATCCGTAATTAATTACCTTGATTAAGTTATATTTTGGGCTGGTTTTTTTTTGTGTTTTTTTTTAAGTGGGTTAACTGAAAAATGACTACATGTCCTTCTAGTCCAGATCCCTTCAAGGTAGTTAGATACCTTATAGCCCTGTCTCCAACTCCAAAAGGCACATGCATAATTCCAATGTTGAAGAATTCTGAGAGGTTGCTGGTGTTAAATAGTAATTGGGACCTTGCATAAGCTGTGCTAAGTAGGGAAGATATTTGGTAAAGGTAGTTATTGTTTGAAAGAAATCAGTCAAAATACTACTGTTCTGGCTTTTTTCTGAGGTGGTTCGTTGTGCTTTTTTTGTTTGTTTGTTTGTTTTTTTGTTTGGGGTTTTTTTTTGTTGGTTTTAGTTTGCTTTTTTTTGTTTGGAGTTTTTTTCTTTTTCTTTTTTTTTTTTTTTTGGTTTGGCTTTTTTTCCCCATTCAGGTAGATTTTGGGCTTTTTCTTTTAAAAATAGAAAATAGTTATCTGCTTACTTTTGCTGTGCTAATCATATACACTTTTTCTGTGAAAAGAGAGGTGTATTTTCTGTTTTTAATAGACAGCAATGAGATTCTCATTATAGCTGTAAGTGCCAATATTTTATGCTCATAGTCTTTCTGTAATAATTAATTCTACATTAAAAGATTAATAAGATAGTGGAAAATGGTGGCTAATTTTTCCAGCTGAAAGTAAGGAGGGAATATAGATGGACAGAATGTAATTAAAGAGGCTGGAATTTGGCCAAGGCACTGGCATTGTTATTTTTGCTCTTGCAAAAGTACCATGGGATCTTTAATGGCCCTGAGTGGCCTCAGTTGTACGTCTCTTTTGAAAGATGGATACTGGTGATCGTCTACTGCCTAGTGAATGCACTGCTAATGCCTGCCTGGCTGAGAGCTGAGAATAAGAGCAGGATGAAGAGATTCATTAAACAGTGAAAGATCAAAATGAATGAATGGCAAAACGGAGGACCCCTGCTTTCCCTAGGAAGTGTCTTATTGCTGCCTTGAGGAAGTGGTGGTCTGATCCACAACTCATTGAAATCAATGAAAAGAATCTAATTGATTTCAAAGGATTTTGGCTTAAGCCCTAAGTTCCATTTTATCTTGCTCTTTGTTCTCTGACAAGGATTAAACAAACCAGGAACTCTTGTATCTGACTATGTCTTCCCAAAATATAAAATTAAATTGTCTCTATCTGTTTAAACAGATTTTTCCATAAGAGCTGATGCTCAAGGTCAGGATAAAACGGTCTAGGCAGGTCCTTGGCCTGGCCCATAACCTCACTGAGGTTGTGAAATGAATTAGTTTAGTACACACAGCCCTACAGAATTATGTAGTCATGTATTTTTTTCTGTGGTTTTTCTTTCAGTCTGAATTTACAGGATCTGTGTACCAAAGATGGGCTTTGACTTTACCTCATTTTTATGTGGGCATTCTTGAAGGAGTATATCAGCAGATAAACCTCACACACATGTCACGTTATGAGGAGCTGTGTTGACATGCTGGTTCACAGGTGTATTTTTCAAACTACTTTCATACTTTCACCTTCTATTTAGAATGAATGTGAAGTACTTTTACTCCTAGACAATCAAAGTGCTTTCTGCTACGACTAAAGCTACCTGGCAATTTCCATTATATGCCCTGTTTTCAGGCAAATAACTGCTTAAAATATGTAGCTTGTCCAAGCATTCATTTATTGGTCTGAACTTTACTTTTGCTGCCTCTGGAATATTTGAAGAGTAATGGTTTGACTTCAAATATCACTATTTTACGAAGTGAATTTGCTTAATTGGTGTTTGTGAGAACATTTTGCACAAAAGCTGGGTAACTACTCTCTTGCTGTTGAGAGTACCAATATCTGTACATCATTTGAATTTGTCTGATGACTTGCACAGCTACTGGGGGGGAACCTCGTATGTTAATACTTATAGACATCAGAAATGCAAAAGAAGTTCCACGTTTGAATCCCGCAACTGGCCCTGAACCATGTGTTCAATTTTGTTTCCACAAAAATGTTTCTGAAAATATGTAGGCAGTCAGCTTTTTGAAGCCATGCTCAAGCTACATTTGCATGTGTTGAAATAGCATAGAAAGATATAGTTACCACTGACCTACCAGTTTTTTTTTTCCTCTCTAGAAAACAGTAGAGCTTTTTAAAATCAAATATTTTACCTAATCTTATTTTCCAACATGGTTCCAATGAGTCATTCCTTTGTTTAACGTGTTCTCTCTTTCATTAGCAGGGGAATGCAGTTAACAGTGTATAAGTTGGGGGACTCTCTTTTTACAAGGCCTCTTTTATGTAAAAATTCTTTTGAGAATGTAATGATCTAGGGGTTTTGCTTTTGCTTCTACTTTGCTTTTCCCTTGTTTTGGTATTTTAGTGACTGCAGAGAAATGACCCTTGAAGTTACAGTGTCAGGCTGGTAATGAACTGACATCCAGGGGCAAAAAAACATAAACTCTTCTTTCATTCTCCCATCTTGTTGTGTTGGTATGTTTTTTTCTTCCTTCCTTGTAATTAGACTTAGGGACAGTTTTAGTTATTAGCAGCACCTTACTCACCTTTGCAGTGGGACAGAAATGACTAAGTGAAAACTTCTCCCTCAGCACCAATCTGGGAGAAGGACAGAAACTGACATTCACAGAATCCATTTTTCTTCTTGTATGAACCTTTCTATCCTTGGAGACCATCACTTTTTCTTTACATGTGCAATCTCTGCTTTTGTGTTACTTTTGTGATTTCTCCCAAGTAGTCATGAAATCTGAATATAAATCACTTTGGTGTGGGTATTGACATCATGAAGAAGCTTGAAAAAAAATTGCTGATGTTATTCATGTTTCTGCCAGCGTTGCTACCCCTCTAAGTAATTTATTTTCCCAGAGAATTGTGAACTGTTGCTGCAGTCAAATGCATAGAAAAGTTTTTCAAGGCAGAAGGGACCAATGTGTTGCTATTACTTCAAATCTGATGGTTCTGCTGTGACTCAGATACCACGGTTTTACCAAAGCATCTTGACTGGATGTGAGGTATCAGTCTAGCAGTTATACTGTAGAGGTAGCTCAGCTTCTCTTTGTCCTTTGTTTCCAAAACCCCAGTCATCTACTGTTTGATCCAAAGGAGAATCTCTGTTAGCTAGCTGTAGTAGTTCACACGGTTGATGACATTGATAAAGACACTGACCAGCCTTAAACAAGTCACAAATTGTTTACTCCATTTGCAGTTTTAGCGCACTAATCTTACCATGTGTGAAAAGAATCACATTCCCTCACATCTCTTACACCTGCAAGCTATGCATCATCAGCATCCAGACCAGTGCTCTTGTTTGGTATCACAGAGACTTGCCAAAAGCTAGTCAGGAAGTTAGGCCTTTGTTAGAGCGTGGTGCTGTCTCCATGCCTATTGGGCATCGCGAGCAAAGCAAGCTGTCAGTCTGATGTGTTTACAGACAGATGGGTCAGGAGCAGAAGCAATTATTTTAAATGTGACCTGACCAGTGAGGAGCTGGGGAGATTTTGCACATTTATAAATGACCATCTTCATCACACATCCAACCAAGGATGTATTACCAAGATAGTTGCCTGAAAGCCTTCTGTGGTAAATCAAAGAATTAGAGTCGATATTATTCAGACCTTTGCTGAGCAGCGCATGGAGCTTTCACAGTTTCTAGAAAGCTCACATACCCAAGGCTGACTATACACTATGAACTTCACATATTGTTTTTCTGTTCATAGGATGGCTTACCAATAATGAAGAAAGAACTAGGGCACATATTATAAATATACTTCTCCAATGAAAAATTTTATCTTTTTTCTCTAATATTTCTCATAAGGATACCATCAGGTCTCTCTATCACATTTTTCAGTGTTTTTTTCATTCTAAAGGACCATTTCTCTCTGTAAGCCATTATCTAAAACAAAGTTTACAGTTATGATTTGCACACAGGGTTACTATTTAATGTCTGATATTCTTCATGACCGTTTCTTCACTTTATCTCACTTTAGAATAATGATAAAAGGAACTTTGGTCCCCTGCTTCTCCCTATGCCCTTCTGTGAGCTTTTTTTCCTCAGTCTTTAAAAAAGCAAAACTCCAAACCCCTGTTTGAAACAAGGTATCCTTAATACCTGGACCTGTCAAAAATGCTCTCCATTATGGATACAAGACGTGCAAAATTTTCCATATTTCATTTATACTCTGGCTCATACCAGGGTACAATTTGGCTCTATGCGCAATTTAGACTCAAGTCAGAGCTTTTCACTGTAAAGTGCAGCTGTGGATTTCTGAAAAAAGGTTTTTGAGCACCTGTTTGGGCCATATTCCCCAAAAATGTCTTCTAGAACAGTAGGTTTCCTAAGATAGGATTTTAGTAAGTTGTCTTTATTGGAAGTTGCAACATTATTGTTTAAACCATATTCTGCCTTTTGCTACAACTCCAGAGGTATGGAGACAGTAAAATGGGAAGGAGGGAGAGACCAAATAGTCTGTATACTTTTTTATAGCCTATATACAGTCTTTAAAAACTATATTTTTATCCTTACATTTTATAGAGGTTTTTGTTTGCTTCTTTACTGAGACATGTTTTTTTGTTTGTTTTGTTGTGTGTTTTTTTGTTTTTTGTTTTTTTTCCTGAAGAGACTGGCTATTCAGTCACCTCATCTTTGCCTAAATTTACAAAATGTTTGGAGGGTAATCATGACAAATCCTAGAGCCTTCAAGAGGAGGTTCTTTGGTGCTAGAATGTGCTTCCACTAGCCATCTATCAAAGTCTGAGTCCAGTCACCTTGTGAGTCATGGGGCAACATGCACATTTATTGGTTCTTGGTGTTGTCAGGTAGTGGAGCTCTCTATACAGGACAGAATTATGTCTGTTTCCCACCTTCACCCCCTTCTGAAGTGGTATTTTAAAATTATGAACCACGTGAAACTTTCCGGACACTGAGATCGTGTTAGCTTAAGATGGCAAAAGAAATTCTTAATCAATGCTATTGTATACAAACCAGTTGCTCATAGTCTTGCGTCTAGTCCTGCATCTTGGAAACAGGAAGGATGTACCTTGAGTATCTTTCATGCCCTTTCAGCTTTGTTTTCCTTTCCTTCTTCTACAATCCTTACAAGAAAGGAGAGAAGAGGAGGGGAAGAGGAGAAAACAGAGGGAGGAAAGACAATAATAGGAGTTTCTTTGCCACTTGATCTTCATCAAATTATAGAGTCCAGCTCTTGGAGAGAGCTTGAGACAAGTCCTTTTTGCCAACAGCACCTTTATACACATGCTCACACATTGCAATCACTACTGATCTGTGCTCTCCTGCTGAAAAAACCTAGTCTCATCCTGCTTCCCTGATATTTCCATGTGAATCCGTACAAGTGGTGCTTCTTTGAACTCTGTTGTCTCATGGACTGTGGCAAATCTGTGGATCCCCTTCTAAGGCAGTTCCAGGAAGTCAGATGAGAGGAACAAAGATAATTTAAAAGTTTTGAAGAGTTAATGGACAACACTGAAATAAAAGGGTACTTTCTAGAGGAATGAAGAGTGTATATCCTCCATGGTATGATTGAAAAAATAAGGAATGCTTAGCCATTTGTTTCCCAAGTAAAGGGGTGTTAGTTCTTTAGTCTGAATAATTAAGAATATACTTTTGAGGGAACATAAAAGACAATATTGTCATGACCAGTACTACATTAAGAAATTGGAAAAAGCCTGGACTAGCTGATCTAATGATCTTTTTCTGTTTGTAGTGACTGTTGATGTACTTGGTCTGTGCCCCTTTGTTTTTCAGATGTCTTACCAAAGGCCAAATTAATCCACTGTCCACTGCTAGTGCAGATGAAATTTTCTTGAGATCTTAATTTTTTAGTGCCAAGTTGTATGCCTAAAAATCTGAAGTATATGTCTGAAGTGGTGTGATTTCTTTTTAGTATTTGAATTTTTTGCATCACAGTGAAACTTATTTTCTGCAATCATTGTGACACAGTATTTGTAAAGCTAATGTACGGGTCATAGTCTGTGCAAGAGCACTTTGGTGTGCTTTTGTAGATCTCATTGTCTTGGCATGTATCTCAGTTCCCTTCTCCTGATATCTTTGACTCCTTATACCATGGGGATTGTATGCTGGGTTATCAACACTGGTCTGATCTGTGTCTTCCAGGAAAGAGATCGACCTTCAAATGACAGAAGTAAAAATATACAAAATAGGCTATTTTACACCAAAAATATTTGACAGCAAGTCTATCCTACCTGAATCTCATAGTTTTTGTAGTTGAAGGATTCCCAGTCTTTAACCTGTGGCATTAAACACTGTTCAGGAAAACTGAAAAGGTATTGGGTGCTATTTAGTGACCAGAAAGGGTGGCCTGGAAACATGACTTTTGAATCCTTGTTTTGTTTACCCAATTTTTAATCTATTTGGACTTGGTTTATGTCTTTAAGTAAGTAAACCCAATTTCGCTTACCAACACAGTTGTTAGGAGACTTGGTGAACGCAGTTATAATAAATTATTTACCTGTATCTTCCTAGCAAGGGTAACTCAGTAGCAGGAAAACCAGTTAAAATTAGTGTACTTATCTTGTTTTTTTTTTTTGTTTTACTGTATTTTTTCAGAATTTAATTGCTTACTCCCTTTTCCTGGTTTTGATCCTATCTCTGCCTCTCCTTGTGTCTGAAACAGTTTTTTCTCTCTTTCGAGCCACTCACTTCTTCATATACTTCCCCTTAAGCCCCTCCTTTTCTATTTAGCTTATGATTGACTCCCTTTGAAAAGCATTTTGTGCTATTGTGTGTTAACTTAAATTGTATTTTACATAAAAGGCACAAGATAAATAAAGGAAAAGGTGGGATATGATGCATTAATGTGTGGGCTGAAAGATGGAACAAAGGGTTGTTTTTTAATTCAGTCTGAAAATAGAAAATAGGATACTTGCTGCACTTCTGTGCATGTCAACAGAACTGTGACTCTGCTTGAAGAATAAAAAGTATGAACATTTTTTTAAACTGCTGATATATGATAAGGATCTAACCATGTCATGTGCCGATAAAAATAATTCTAGGCTTCCTTTAAAATACTTCCTATTTTGGACAATGTGAGCAAAAGAAAATAATTTGCATTATGAAAAGCTCCTGTAAATATAGCTGCTGAATTGCAATGTGCAGCTCTAGCAGAACATTGCTTAGAGAGATTTTGTTTAAAACATTTATTGGAGGCATATATTACAGTATATCATTTACTGGCTGGAAGCCATGCAATATGTGTCTTAACAAAAAAAAATTACCTTGTAATATGAGCTCCTCCAAGGCATAATTATATAATAAAGTTCTTATTGGGAAAACTGGAAGAAGGCCAAGCCTTGTCCAAATATAGTGAATGTCAGAGCCAAATTTATTATCCTTAGCTATTAACAGGAGAAGGCAGGTTTTGTTTACCAAGCCTAATTCTCTCCTAATTACAGCCACTATAAAATAATTACTATCCATGGGATAACAACACAAGGCAGAGTGACTAACAGAAGAAACTGCAGGGGTTAGAAAACAGAGTGCAATTCTGTGTCATTTTGAACAGCTTGTGTACTGCCATGAACAAATTAACGGACTTCATTAAGGAATTATGTTTTAAGAGTGGCTTTGCAGTGAAGCAGTAAAGCAATTAATGCATCTTATTTGGTCCTAGATCTGCGTTCTAGTGTGATTTTAGACAGCAACTTAATTTCTTTTCTCTTTTTTTTTTTTTTCCTGTTTTTGATGTATCAGGTATAATAGGATGTAACCACATTACTGAATAAGATCAGTAATGAGAGGACTTTATTTTGGTCAAATGATACCCCGTCTCTACTGAACCAAAATGTTTTACTGAGTATGTTTGTACTAACCTGATCTTAATTGAATAGAAAACAAAGAGAGAGACCAAATTATGCTGTAAAATAATTTACATATTCAAATCCTATTTCCATTGCATTTTGGATAAAAACTCACAGCACTAAATAAATGTTATATATGAACTTTGTATTTGTATTTAAGCGAGGAAAGCAGGTTCATGCAAAATTTTCAATATTTCATTGTTGCTCTCCATAAAAATCAGAATAGAATATTTCTCCGTGGAAACAGAACACTTAATTAAATTTGCAATATTTCCATTTTTACTTTGCCTACTCTCTTCCATCTTAACATACAACCCCAGAGGTGCACAACAGACCTAGGGCTAGGGTTTTTTCACAATTATAGTGTATGTATCAAAATCAGCCTGTACACAACATATTCACAGTGTAAAAGGTTAGAGTTCAAGCTATCTTCTCTCTGTAGCAGACAGTTCACCCTATAGCAGGGCTAACTCCCTGATTTTAGTGACTTAGTGGGAACTGGCAAACTCAACACACTTGGGAGTCTGTTTTAGATACTAGTTTTAATAGGCCTCCAGATGGCCACATGAAAGCAAAAGGATTATTATAGTAGCCCCCAGCCGTGCTGTTATAGATAAAGGTATATTAGTTTCCTTTACAAACCCCTTTTTTGAGGATTTTATAACTCCATTATAAAATTCTCTTAGCACCAGAAGTCAATATAAAGTTCTCAGCCCACACAATATGTTTTAGGGTTTTTGTTTGTATAAAGTATGTATGTCAGTACATACTGACTCTGTTTATCCTGCATGCGTAGCAGTAGTTTAGATTACTTTAAAGAATACTTTTGGTCACAATTTAAAAAAGAAGTTAATCATGAAAGTGAAATTTAAATGTGCGTACCCTCAGTTGGGGTGAATCAGCTCACTGTCTTCTGTCTTTTGAGATCTGAGATCAGCCAAGTGACTCGTTTATACCCACCAAGCATCCTCTCCTCATTATTAGTCTGATTGTAAGTACAAGGGGAGGAAGAGTGGAATCTGAAGCTAAGACACAAAACTAAAATGATAGAAATGTTGCTTGACACCTAATTTGAATATCATGATAGTACCCAAAAGAACTGGGACACTCAAACCCAAATCCTTGATATACACATCAGCAAATTTTGGAACTGCCAGAAATCTGTGGTTTGATTCAAATCCTTGCTAGTTTACGCAGTGGTATTAGAGACAGGATGCTCTTTAAGCTGTGACAAAGCTGACTTTACTAGCTGCATTTGTATGGTTCTCTAGTTTTACCCTTGTTTCCCTGGGCTCTAACATCACTGGCATAAAGTTATTAGAAAAGTTTCTTTGCACATTTCAAACAAAACCTCAAAATCTAATTTCATAGAACAAGTCCACACAAGATTTTTTTTGCAAAACACAAAGGAAAATGCTGTAGTCAGTTATTAAGCTTCTTTCTTTATTTGACCATAAAACCAAAATGGGGTTTGCATTTTTTCCTGTAAGTTTAATCAAAAAATTTCCCACTATTTGGCAAATTCTGTGCAATTTCCTGAACAGCAAAACAAGGAATGTGGACAGTAAACCTACCTAATTGTTAAATTTACTTCCAGGCATAAAATTCCTGATTCCTTTGCCTGGTTTTAGCACTGGTTTTCACACTGGTTTTCTGATATTAAAACACAAATGTGACTTACTGCAACATGAATATTATCTCTTCTCCATGCATCACATCCTCTCAGGTTCTACTTTAAAGTCCTCATTGCAAAGGCCAGTCTTGTATGTTGGCATTGGAGAAAAGGAAGTGCCATTTTAAGATATTGTCGATAATTCTGCATATTTATGAAGCCAAATTATGAATTGATATGATCTATCATAATGACTCTGCCGTGTCAATGTCTGCATATTAACTGCTTCATTACAGGATGATACTGTGTCAATCACAGTTTTTCAGGAGTCCAGAATCAGTGCTAAATTTTAGTCATTTATCTTCAATTACATTAAAAATGAAAGGCTAACATGTTTGCAGCATATTAAGTTATGCTTCTAATTAACACTGAAAGAAATCATACCAATGAGCATGGAAATGTTTAACATTTTGCATGTTCCTAGTGAATAAATATCTTTGTTTGTTTCAAAAACATTATTGAACTTTAAAAACATTTCAGGAGTATTTTAACTGTGCTGCATGATTTGCACATCGTTCTATCACATAAAATTAAAAGCTCTACAGAGAACTACAGCTTAAATATTATAATAAAATACAACACTTACAAATGAAATTATACCTAATTTTCCTTTAGATATGTGTCCCATATCTTCCTAATGGTTTTCTGAAAACCTCTGAGTTGATAAGTAGTGCATTTGAATGGGATACATGTCTTCAAATATTGCGGAAAATTCAAGTGTGAGATGTCACGTACTGTAGCAAATTTGCTACAATACCTAGGCACAAAAGGGTGAGTTAAGGATGAACTGTCAGCATGGAGGTCGTTGACCTGGAATGAAAGTAATGTACAGATCTAGAGCACTAATGAGGGAAACAATGACTTCCACAATAATGATGCGCAATGCTGTATAACATCCCATGTGTTCTTGTATAGCCTGTAAATGTCACAGGCCTCAGCTAGAAATCAGAATTTCCTTGCTTTTGATGGCTTGTCTTCAGATGTTTGGTGTGTTTTGTAGCTGTAGCTATTGGTCTGCTTTATGCATAAGCCCTTCTAGGATGCTGTTGTCGAGTTGATGCAACATCATGAACATTGGACAGTGATTGGACTTGTTGGTTTTGCATGCGTTTCAGAGGCTCTAATTCTAGGAGTTACAATAAGTTTATTCTATTTGTGCTCTGGAAAGGTTTTGTATGTGATTTAACAAGTAAAGTCTTTATTATCTGAGTCAGAACTCTATGTGCCTTATTTTGTTCTCAGTTACATCAGTTTCAGGATACTCTTTTAGTCACAATGCACTTCTACCCAAAATCCACTGTTGTAAAATGTGGTTATCTTTTGCACAGAATTATGGATACATTAATTTCTAGGCTACTTGAGTGTTTCTTGATTATGGAAAGAAAAGAGCAATTATTTGAAACATTGCAAACACAAATATATTACTTTTTTCTGATTTCTGTGCTTGTTTTGCCATACATTGGAGCAGGGCTTGGAAGCTTTGTACTGGATAAAGTTTGCATTTATTGTGATCTGTATCTACAGTTGTTGTGCTGTAAGAGACATTTCAGAAAATGTTCTTGTTTCCTGGGGAAACTTCACTTCTAACTGTTGTTTATGAACCAGGTTGAACAGACCTTTAACCAAAAAAACCTTGGCTGGTACCAACATGGCCAGGTACAGTCTTAGGTATCCAGCACAATCACTGGAGATTCAAGCTGTCACCAACAGATGTTTTCCTGGTCTTATTACTATGATTTGTTTAAAAATATTTAAAATCAGAACCATGCAGAAAAGCTGCGAAAGTCTGTAGCTGAAAGCCTTAACTTTACTATCTTTTGAGAGCTACAACCTAGAAGATGCAGGCACCATTGTGTCAGAGTACAGTTGACAGTCTGTTAAGGGATACTAAAAAACAGGGCTGGAAATAGAAATAGAAACTAACTTTCAGCTTTATCAAGTGTGATGCTTCAAGGTCAGAATGAAATTCAGTGATGGGGCAGCACAAAGATGCTTGCACGGCAGGTGCCCTGGTCAATCTATAAACTCAGAGGCCATCAGTCTCTGCTTGTGCCAGCCTGCATTTTAATCAGAAGGAAAAATATGTGGCACAGTTAAGCATGCTTAGTGGTTTCCAATCAAACAAGTCCCAAAATCAGAATAGCAAAAATGTATCAAAGGAGTTTTAAGGCACATTGGGCATATATAAAATATTGACTGTGCAAGTGTTGCTAATGGAAAATTAATTTAATAATTACCAATATCTTGGATTAGGCATTCACTCCCAGTTCTCCTACAGAGCTGGAAATCGATCCTGGTAAGAACACACACTTCTATGTCCTTTTTCATTTTGTCCTATGCTGGTTCATGGGCTAGTGCAACGACTGAAAAAGCAGTATAAGTGATAACACGTGGACGCTGTATTTGTGGACTTCCACTACTTTTAATTTGTTCAGTACCATGTAGTACTTTGCCTTAGAAAATCTGATGAGATCTGAGCAGGAATTTTTTTAAATGTAGTATGGCTGGGGAGATTTGAAGGGGATAACAATGGGTCCTATCGAATTGACAAACACAAAACACCGGGAAGAGTAGCTGTTGGAGGAGTCAGAGAATCAGAGGGAGGTCCAGAAAAATAGAAAACTGTGGTGTGTTTTGCTCTTTTTGGTAAACAAAACAAATACCTTCTCATTTTGTGAGAAATGAGGAGAAGGGTAACTCAGCTGAATAGTTTTCTAGTGTGATCAAATCCGAATACTGAGAAGTGCTTGTGTATCAAGTGAGAATGGTTATTTTCATTCTGCTCTGCGGAGTGATAGATTAAATGGCTTAGTGCCTAGCTAATTCTCTTCCCCTAAAGCACTTTGTCATGTATGCTCTTTACAGAAGGTGAAGAGTTTCTCCAGATGTTTTACTCGTTTTCTTCCTTCACATCATCTTCTGTTCCACTCCTTACCTTTCTTCTGGCTTTAAGACACAGGAGTTTTGTGACATTCAGTATTCCTTACATGTACTCACAAATATATACAAATGTGCTGAACAGTGCCTGGGTGGTGAAATGTCCCCTAGCATGATGGTACTTCACAGATGGGATATTTTAGTTTTCCATGCCATTGACATACTCGGTCTAAGTGTTGTGACATGCCTTCAATGCATCAGCTCACTGGGTATGTACTTCACCAGAACAGCTTATGTATGCACAGCAATCCTACACCTGGGGTTTTCAGATGTGCCAAAGCCTAGTCAGATGTAAAGCAGCTGTTCTTTTAACAGGACTGCAGCACATACGGACAGAAATATGTTCAGAGCCGCAGATTGTGCCTAGACAAAATTTTGAGATAGAAGAAAAGAGCATATTAAGATCTTCATCTGCCCTGATCTCCATATATCTGTTTCTCAGCACAATGTTTAAAGCATAGTGACTTCTGAAGCTAGAAGAACTATGCTTGCTGGACAGACACTTTCCTCTCAGTTGTGTAGCATGGCCTTCTACTCTTACATTCTTTTACTGTGAAATATATGTAAAATATACAAGATGACTCTGTCTGCTGCGTACCAGCAATATTATCGTTAAATTTCACAGGAAGAAGCTTTCTGGCTTCTATGTGATCATAAGGGTCCATTGTTCAGTGATGCATTCAGTAATTTTCTTGCAGATAGGGGAAAGCAGATGTTGTACAGTATTATTCTTCGCAGAAGTGAAGAAACTTTGGATTTATTAATATATTCTTGCCTTTAAAGAGAGGTATTAAAGGCAGGAATGCTCTTATTTCCGGCCAGTCCAAACTCTCACAAAGTAGAAGTTCCTCATTAAACTGCTACCTTTCCTTACATTTCAGGTAGATAATTTACTGTAATGACACAGAAATAATAAAACTGTTCCACACCTGTAATAACAGGTAATACTGTAGCAGCATGCAAGAAAAGTGTTTTCAAGTCCTGTAAGGTTATTTTTCCTGGTTTTTTTTTCTCTCTGTTATGTAGTGTATAGCCACAGCTTATTAACAGTCCATTGACAAACACATCACTTTCAATGTGATTTTGGATGTAACATTTTTGAAACTGTGTTCCTCAGACTTGTGAGTTGCTGTTTGAAACTGAGATGTATGAATTAAAAGCCCCAACAGTACCTTGAAGGTAATGCTAAAATGCATATACTGGAGAAGCAACAAAAAGCCCTACGAAAGCTTAGTCATCCTAAGAGGTCTTAAACCAGTGTGTTTCTGAATTTCACACACAATGTGCAACTTCAGGCCAACCCACCAGTGATAATAAATGAGAAATTTTGAGGACTACTGAGCACTGTGCAGGTTTTCCCGGTGGATCAGGACACAGTTTGTTAGCACAGGTGTTCCTGTAATTGTGATTCATTGGTGTAAATGCTCCCTGCTCAATGGCCCTCTTCCACTTCCGTCTTCTCCTGGGGTCGTATTGATCTGATGGGTACTGACCTGCACTACTGGATAACAAGTAAGCCTACACAGATGGGGTTCTATTCATATTCTAAAGGTTAAACCACAGCCCTATAAAATATTAAAAGGGATCTTTTTTTTCAAGTGTGCAAGAATTTCACAGCACAAATTGCAAAGACTTTCTGGAGATTACCAACACTAAATTCCACATGTGCTTTTTGAAAATCTCTCCCTAAACCACTTAAAGCCAATAGTCTGTGTAGATACAACTCATCTCTGTTTCACAGAAACCTGCACTATGATCTTTTTGTAGACTTTTCAGGGGGGTTTGTTGCATTAGTATTCTGACGAAAAATTTCCTTTCTACAAAACTGTTTTGGTTTTTGATTTTTTTTTTTTTTCCTCCTGTTGGAGCAAATAGGTTTTCTTCAGGAAAATCCAGACGACAATTCTTCATCTGCTTATGGTGATGATATTTTTATTAAATTTTCTGTCAGGAGGCTAAAAAGTTCCATGTTGGCTAAAGAAGAAATTTTTGCAAGGAATTTTCCAATCTCTTTCTTCAGAATAATTCTTAGTTTTGACTTTCAGTGAGCTTTAATGAAACTGTTCTCAGAATCTGACTATTCGCAAGAACACACATACGTGCTCAGGTGCTCTCACATCCTAATCTACACATGCTCAAATATATGTATATATGTATGTACATATATGTGTGAGTGTATATATATATATTCAGGCACTAAAAAAGAGGATTTCTTCCCAAGCCAAGTCTAATTCATTCACTCTGGATGAAAAAGGAGCTGGACCAGGGTACCCCATTCTTGAAGCACCTCTGCTTTCCTCTGTTGCCCTTATGCTCCACATCTGCTCTAGGAACTTGAAGAAGAACCAGCAAAAGTCAGCACTTGGAGATGAAAATTGATCACATTCCTTGTAACCTGCAATTAATGTGGCCCGTTGTAGCCTCCTCTGCAAAGTTCACGTTAAGGCCTCTTTGCCTGTGTATGTTGCATATTAACTGAGTTCTGTGTCTGGAATGGGGATGTTTGAGTACTGTTCCACACCACCCTCCCTTTATGATAATTTACCAAAATTTGCATCATGCTTTCCTAAAGCTTCTCTTTCTAGAGCTACAGTGATTTGTGGGTTTTTTCAACTTTCAGTCTGGGAGAAATACACAGTTATTCTTATGCCTGCAAGCATGGATTATAAATTGGAAATCTGGGATTTTTAAAATTTTTTTGCATGCTCATAGGCAAATTGTGCAGGCAGTATGTTATATATAGTATTATGTGTTCATAGAGGTCTTGCTTCAGGCGTGCAACACACCTTTACCTGGTCAAAATGTAGCCCTTGGCAATTAACTTCTTCTTAAGGGAATATGGTTATAGATGATACTGTTTATGACAATGAATGTTTCTCTGTGTACTGAATGTACTGACTCATATCCTTATATAAAACATTCATAACTTCCTGTGCTTTTAAATCACTACATTAGTCCATATGATCCACTGATAAAGAAAAGCAATTTATTGTGAAATAGTTATAAAAGAGAAATACCCTGTGAGGATACAATAATTATGTCCATTTTCCTGTCCCCAATGCTAAGAAATAATAAAATGCTAATAGATGCAAATTATGCATGCTCTTTGATGCATGCTAAAAAGGGACCATTTAAAAAACTAGAGGTATCTTTAGTACCAGTGGTCAATGCATTGCCGTTTGCTGTTTATATCTAGCTTCAACCATAAAGTTCAGCTTTATTTTAAGGGATTATGCATGTACCTGTCTATGAACAGACATAGCAAATGTGAGTTCCTGATGGGTTAAAAAAAATAAACCCTTGAATTCAAAATAAATTCCACAAGGAAATCTTGGAAAGAAAAAAAACAAACATTGCCCCCAATAGGACAGTCACTGTGACTTGAAGAAAAGAAAATTGAGATACATGAAAAATCAATGAGGTAATAATTAAATTGAGGAGTCTGCAGCACAGTGACCAAAGCTCAGCATGCATTTGTTAATGTATACTGGGAACTGGGGTAATCAGCAGCTGAAGGAGAGCAAGGAATGTCTGTCATCCCGAAGCTAATTTGACTATCAGACTCTTTAAAAACACATACCTCCTACAGTATACAGGGATATTTATAGGAGGTTAAAGATACAAATTAAAGTCCAGGAGACTATACATTCCTGATTACCCAGCATTCTTAAATCAGCCCCTGCTCCATTCTCACACCTGGGCCTCAGCTGCAGTGTAGCTGTCATTTACGCTATCCATGGCACAGGATTGATGACAGTCATTCGCTGATGAAGCTGTATACATCATTTCTGTCCAAGCTGCCCTGGCCAGATGGACCCTGACCATCCATCGCCTGTCAGGGACGCATCTGTTCACACTCCTGCTAGAGGTACTAACAAGTCATTGGCTTTCCAAAAGGACAGTATCAGCTGAATAGAGCACAACATAAAAAAAGCTGTTGTTATTGTTCTTATATTCTTAATAGGGTTTCTATAGCAGCCTTTTAAAATGGAAAAAGGAGAATTTCCACTACCTTGTAAGTTAAAAAAGTTGCAAAATTCCTTCACACTGTTGTGAATGCTTGTTGAATTCAAAATATAGAGGGCCTGGCAAATATCTCTGGTAGGTGTTTGTTTCTTCAGAGAGACAGACTGCTGGGCTAAGAATTTATAAGATGTGAGTTCAGAGTGATCTATTGTTTCTTTCAAGAAATAGAAATATATGTAGATTTTCTTCTATACCTAGCATTGTCCATGAACATTTTTCATGTAGAATTTCCTTTATACAGACTAAGCTGTCTGTCTCGCTGAAACGAGGGTACAGTGAAGGAATATTTTACCACAGTTCATTCTGTGGTGTAACACTGGCCATCAGTAAGATAAAAACAAGCTCCTGAAATGATTGTTTTCAGCAACGGACTTTAGTCACTCACACAAAAGTGTCTTTTGTAGGGCAGAGGCTGTAAAGAGACTTTCACAGTTCCCATCCCTCCAATGTCTTAGGGTTAGTATGTCCATGACTATACAGAATCACGTTATTATGGATGTTTTCATAACAGGGAAACCCAAACAATTTTACTACATGAGAATTTACTTGTGAGTGTTTTGAGGAATGCTATTTCAATAAGAATAAGAAGGCCCTATGGTATCAGCTCTCCAAAATAACATTGTGGAAAGTATAAAAGGAGAAGAAAAAGAAAATTCTGGTGTCCTGAAGAGTGAATGAGAATAGGAACAGCTCCACCACCAAAGGCATGTTCTTCTGCCTCCCTGACATGCCCACCTGGCTTGGTGGGGACCTCCTCTTTGCTTGGTGACTGAGGGAAACCTCTCAATACCCATTAAATATCCAATTTATTTTTTCTCCTGTTACTTGCCTCCTAATATTCTTTAGCTTGTTTTTTAGAGTACCCAAGAATCTTTTGAAGGAAGTACTCAATGTCACATGCATTTTTGGCATAAACAGTCGGTTAAGCAAAAGATCTTAGTAGTGCAGAAGAATGGGAAGTATTGTGAAATGTGCGTTTCTCTAGTTTTGGCTGTATTTTGGATTAATGATACTTCATCACTTTCACAAGGAGACCTATTCTGAAGCCCTCCTTTGGAGTGATAGAGTGTTTGATGACTCCTTAGCAGCTCACACGTGCTGTTCATGAATTTGGTCAGTTAGTCACAAAGAAAGAAACCAAGGAACAAAGAACAACTGACCATATTAATACCCTTTCTATTTATTTAAGAATAAGAGTTTCTATTCAAATTTGCACATTTGTTTCTCCACAACCCAGCTCCACTCTTATATAAACAGAGGTTGAAGACTAAACCTTTTCCATATGAATTGAAAGTTAAAAGTACATGTTATTGTCTCTAGTTAGTACTCTCTGCTGTTCTTCTAGAAAATAAGAATACACCACTATTTATCTCTTGAATTTTTACACTTTGTATTGATTTTAATGTTAGTTATCAGCAAACTGAATTTTCACTTTGTCTTGCTTTGTTTCATTTTCTTTCAACTGGAGGTCAGGCTTGATTGGATACAAGTTACTTTTCATGTCAAAATATGTGCCTCCATAAGGAAAATTAAAAAAATAAGAGGATTTTTTAAAAAGGATGATATGAAGCTTTGTTAATAAAAATAATTACATGTTAGTGTTATTTCTATTATTTAATAAATATACTAATAAATTATATTGTATTTTAAAAGATATAGTTTTACAGCAATCTTGTTTTGTTCTGTGTTAGAAAACTAATTATATATGTGGCAAAGGAAAGAGTAGCTGGTGAATTGTCCTTGATAGGTACTTGTAAGAGGGAATCTGAGTTCACGGTAATGATAAATTAACCAGTCTCTGTTTTGGAAATAGTGCTGGATGGGCTATAATTCTAGCATGGTCAGTGTATCAGGCACAGGTCCTGAATGCATGGACTACACAGCTTAAAGAAGGGTTAAACAGAGCAAGGACTGTAGATCATAGTGTAAGTTAGACAAAGGCCATCAAAACCAAACAAGGCATAAACCTCCAGCAGTTCCAGAGCATAAAAGGACAATAGTTGGATGCTGGGCTTGCTCTGTGGTGGTGGGTGGCTCCAATCCACTGCAGTTCTGTGGTTTGTTTTCTGCACTACCCTCAATCAGTGCAAGATCACATTACAGAGACAATAGTGGTATGAAATTCACAATGCTTGCAAAGCAGGTATTGATATTTAATCAGTCTGCTTTTTCAACAGCTGATACTGTGACATTTTATACAAAATATCTGAGGCCTAGAGGCTTGGGGGTTTTTTGTTTTCTTTCTTTTTTTTGGTTACATTTCTTGTAAATGTGCTTAAGGAATTTTTAGGTTTTCGATAACAGACTCAATATATTACTTGTTTGGTGATCACTAACATAGATTGAATGTTACTGAAACTCTGTAAAATTTCTCCCCCAGAAGAACCTTATGACCTTGTACATTTAGAGCCAGGATACGAGTTCTGCTTACATTCTTTTGGGTGCTAAGAAATTGCGAAAGGATCCAAGGCCACTTGAGTGACCTTATGTAGATGTGGGACAAGTGAATTGACTGTTGATGAGGGCTGGAGGGGGGTGGTGGTGATAGAAATTTAAATGAAATATTTTGTTTCAATAGAGTTTTTGTTTGGAATTGTCCATTTGTTTCACTCTTTGTCAGATTACTATTTCACGCATTTAGAATAATATTTCAGTACTGCAAAACAATTAAACATTTTCATATATATATTTTATCTTTCCATGGCATTTTATAAGAAAAACAAGTTCTTCAGACTTGAACTTTCTTCTAAGATAGACATATGCTTTTGTAAGTTGCAGAATAACTGAATAGTAGTTTGCTTCACAGTGAACAAAACTGCATTAATGTTACAGTAATGTGCTATTCTTGTTGAAGTTTACACTCAGTGATATTTATTGCTGAATTCTATAAAGCTTTAGTTATTGAGGAGGATAATCTGTGCCTAGCAAAGAACAAAGTTATAAACATGCTTGATTAAATTAATTTTATATATTTTAAAGTAGAATATAGTTTTCTTTTATATAATAGAATGTATGTAAATAAAATATTAACATGCAATTTATAGTGTATGAATAAAAGACTTCAAATAGGTACTTAGAAGAACTGCTCACAAACACATCTGCAACAAATAATAGTGGAAAATACCTTGATAGAGAGGGCTCTTTGAGAAATTTAATTGCAGGACAAGTATTTTAATGTGCAGGCTGAAATGAGTGACACACGGAAGCTAATGGAAGTGTGCTCATGCAGGAGAAAACCAGTGGGTGTAATGGCATTGATTGGTAAGACTAAAAGAAAAGGGAAAGAAACACGCTTCGTTTTTTTCATGACAATAAAATACTTCCTAATAATGTCTTGTATTGACAACGCTATCATATCGTATATGTTTAAGTACTGGTAGCTTAAACCACACTTTGTGAAATTGACTGCAGGAGAAGGAATTAAGAAGGATTTTCCCACTTATTTCAGTTTATCTAATACAATGAAAAAAAGAATAAATTTTACAGGCTAAATTCACACTTACGTCCAATAGCCAAGAAATAAAAGCAAAGTCTTGGCCATATTTCAAATTCCTGCTTGATTATATGTCCATCAAAGAGAGGCTCCTACACCATGTGTAACAGCCTATGTGCTGTATTTTAACATCAGAAAGAGAGAATACCATGTGGAGCATGTACCCACCGAGCCACATAGAAGATCCACAGGATACAGAAGGGCACATGTGTGAAAGCAAAAAAGATCAAAACAGGATCTCAAATACCATATATCTTCATTTTGAAGCCCCTATCAATTAGTTACTGTTCATTTTTAGCAGCCACAGCCTTACCATGCAAGTCACAAAGCTTCAGCTTCTGAATTCCCCCATAGACAATGGCTGTTTGAGTAGATTTACCTTGGGTAATGATAATTTTGCAATATTTTTGGGAATGCTTACACTTCATTCCAGGATTAGACACTGAACTTAAGGTTATGATTTTTTCACAGTGGAAGCTGGGTTAGGTTTGGTCATTATTTTCGTGAGACCTTGTCAGGAATAACCTAGATTGCTGGTTGGTGGCAGTCTTCGTGGGTGGCATTCTACCTTTAAAAGCAGCACTAAAAAAACCAACCTCACATCAGCAGCTCTGTTGGCTTCCGTATATAACATAATGTTGAGATTTAGAGAAGCTGAGATCCTGCTGAAGTAGGATGTTAAACTGTGTCAAATAATGAGTTTATGTTGCATATTTTTGGGGCAATTGCATAACCCTGGACTTCCTAAAATGTAAACTCTAATCTGTAGTTCATGCAGCAGGGTCAGTCAGCATTTGACATTTCGTTCAAAGGTCAGTACTAAGAGCTATCAAAGTGCAGTGTGAGGTATCAGCTATATACTGGTCTCCATTCCAAGGGACCACCAGTCCTTTTACCTAGAAAGCTACAAGGCTGAATGATCAGTTGAAAACAAAAGGTGAAATTAGATAGTGTGACTTTCAGGGATTTTTTTTGGTGATCTGTTTTCTTTTAAGTGCTTTATAAGAAAACTGAGTGTGTGTTCCTTGTTTTCTTGTCTTGTTTTCTCCTCATAATTCATTAGCATTGAGAGGTGGGTGAAACATCACAGCAGTGTGAGCAAGTTGTTTAAATTCAGGACTGAGCAGTTAAGGAAGTAGTTTCATCAGGCACTAAAATTCACATTCCAAAGAACCCTTCCAGTATCTGATAAGGTGTCCAAGGCTGGGGACGTGTACCCTAAGTCTGAATGGCAGAAGATGTAGCTTGACTCAGTTCCAAGAAGATGACATCTTTTGATGCTATAGTAATGATATTCTGAGCCAGTGTGTAATGCTGAATTATGATACTCTTCCTGTACATGGCAAAAAAGTAGGGTTTGACCTTACCATCAGACCAGATTTGAATGATTGCAGGACACTTGCTTGGATGAAAGAAGGCATTGTGTCAAACCAGATTTCAGTCCTTGCTGAGTTGGGTTCATTTCAAATCATGATAAAGGATTCGGTCCCACAAGATTTCTTTACACTACGTGAGCCTGAAGTGACTGAATGCAATTCTGCGTGAGGACTCTGGTAGTCCGCCTGTTGCATGTCGTGAGTCCAACACTTTTGTCATGAACAGCACCCTAACCTATACAGAGATGTGTTAGTTGCTGCATACACAGTTACTTGCTAAATCCAGTAGTGCCAAATTGGAAGTTAAAGATTACAAAGCGCATTAAATTTTTCCAATTAAATTTTAAATTAAGAAAGTGTCTCTGAAATTTCAAATGGACGTAGGATTCCTCACTTCCCAGCGTACTCTGATCGGAGTATTGTAAAAGGAGAAAGTGGATCAAATATGTATTGACATGTTAATTCTGATTTTGCGTGTAATTATTTCTGATTAACTATAGTTTCTAAAAGGTTACTTTTTATGTTTTATATACACGGAGGCACACATGAATGTATTGACCTGAATAGAACTAGAACAGGCTAGTCATTATCTTATTTTTAATGCCACAGATCTGAATTATGTGCAGCATATGAGATACCCAATTTTTGTAAAAAAAAAGATTTATGTTGGAGCATATACTCTATACACTATTTCCAGTACATGCCAAACTGTTCTGTTACCTTATCTGAAGAAATATTTATATTTTACTCCTATTGTAGCTTAAATCTTGCCTCTTTTAAAGCATTTTTTCAAAGATATCAAAATGCCATGATGGGTACTCATAGCTCAGAATAGTAACATAGATAAGTTCTATTTAAGAATGTGTATCACTTCTAATCGTGACCTGGGTGAAGAAAGACTGGATGGATGGCTACATATCCCTGGGGAGCACAAAGATTTATCAACAAGCAGAGGAGATGAAGGGGCTTAGTTTGCTGTCTTGAGTGCACTCTAGTTCGAGGCTTGCATGTTTTGTGTTCCAGGACTAGCTATCTTTGATTTGTTATAATTGTTAAGATATTGCTGCCTATAGGTACAGGGACGTTTTTTAATACAGTGGATGCAGACCCACCTATTTGACCTTGACTGCTCTCCTTCAAACTACAAATATAAACTGTTGAGACTGACACGTAAAAGATTTCTTCTTTCTTTCCTATCTGAAATAAAATTTGATATAGATCCTTCTCTCATGAAAGTAATCAAGTAATTAAAATGGAGACAACTAGGAGAAGGCCTGTCTGGTGAGCAGATACTTCATGTAAAATAACTAAATTCTCAAACTTAGGAATTCAATTAAAGACAGTAAAAAACAACTCTTCATGAAAATCTAGCTCTTAAAGGTTTTTTTGTTCTTTTACTCTCAGTTTCCCTCATTATGACATTGACCAGGCTGTAGGTAACAATAGTGATTTAGATTTTTGCATTATTTTTCACATGACTGATCTCTGCAGTAATATTTCCAGGCATAAAATGCCTTTCAGTTATCCCAAAAATACTTTGTAAACTGACTACTCTTGACCTGTGAGGGAAGGAAATATTATTGTGTATATTGCAAATGTGAGTAAATTCTATTAGTGAGTCTAATGGTTTAAGGTTTGTGGGGAAAGGATAAAGGTATTCACATAGTCCCACTGCAAACCAGCTGCTGATTCGCTTTGTGGTCAATGGCACATTATGGCTAGGAGAAGGCCAGAACTAACCGAAGATCATTTCAAGTAAAAGAAGAGTTAAAATACAGGATTATTCTGAGAGATGGAGAAGAACACTTATAATCAATACTAGTTGAGAAGTGCCAAGAAACTAGAGTCTGTCAAATAATCCCAATTGCATTATTTGTTTTGATTAGAAAGGTAGTTTTCCATACAAGTGCACAGTTGTACTTCTCAAACAGTTAGAAACACTTGAATTGATACCTCATGTTATTCTGATGAAAAACACTGTCTGTAGTGTCAATCAGCAACTGACATAACCTATCTTAACTATAGTAGGGAATTCTTTTTTTTTTTTTAGTTGAATTATGCAGGATTTTCTGCAAAATCACTTTTTTTTTTTTTTGGTGTCATGACTCTAAAATCAAACGTGCAATAAGGCTGTGACAAATACAAAATGTGTGGGAAAAAAATCAAAGGGCTGAAGCCATAAAAAATTAGTAGCTAAATCAAGACCTCTTAAAGCATTTTCTGAATGCAGGTAAATTACACATTTAGGACCTCTTTATACTCTTAATACCTGAAAATGAGGGACTATATCTTGTAAGCCAGTGCCAAAAAAACTCACTGAGAGAGTGGTAGGAGGTAAACATCTTAGTACTAGGTTCTATTCTTTTGCCCTAACAGAAAAGTGAGTGCAAATCCTTGAATGTTTTGGAACAAGTAAGAGCAACTGTTTCATAGCACATTGGTGAGACCACTGTTTGAATAACACTCCTGTTCCTCTTTTTGAAAAGATAATAGAAAATATCTCAGAAATTGCAGAAGAATATCAGAAATTTTTGTACTTTAAAAAGCACAATTTTTCAACTGTTTATTGTTCAGGTGTACCCATGAATCAGCCCTTTGACTTTTGGGGAGACAGATGTCCATCAGAGCTGTCTCTGAGGTTGCAGGAGCTCCGCAAAGAGCAGCACTTCTGCTTTAAGGTGTTGAGTTAGTAATTTATTTACCAGACTAATCCCAGTATTTTTAAAATGTTTAAGGATATTTCTCCTTGTAATTTTTTACAGCATGTTTAAGATTTTGCAGTTGTTTTTCATTTTAAAATATTAAATTACTTTAA